>CP048721.1:0-453598 GCA_022641835.1 Petasospora fabianii | reverse complement strand
CGGTTCCTCTTCCTCTGAGGCTCCTGCCGGTTCCTCCTCCTCTTCTTCCTCCATCGTATCGTCGTCCTCTTCGTCTCAGGCTCCTTCCTCTTCCTCTTCGTCTCAGGTTGCTTCCTCCTCTTCCTCTGAGGCTCCTGCCGGTTCCTCTTCTTCTGAGGCTCCTGCCGGTTCCTCTTCCTCTGAGGCTCCTGCCGCTTCTTCTGAGGCTCCTGCTGGTTCCTCTTCCTCTGAGGCTCCTGCCGCTTCTTCTGAGGCTTCTGCCGCTTCCTCTGAGGGTCCTGCTGCTTCCTCTGAGGCCTCTGCTGCTTCTTCTGAAGCTCCTGCCGGTTCCTCTTCCTCTGTGGCTCCTGTCGCTTCTTCCTCTTCTTCCTCTTCTTCTTCTTCTTCTTCCTCTTCCTCTTCAACATCGACTTCCACCTCTTCCTCATCTACATCAAAGTCCTACACGAACACTGCCACTGACACCACATACACTGCTACTACCTATACTGTCACTACTCCACTCTCATACCACTTCGAATACACTTCCGGCGCTGCAGACACCGACTGTGTTACTACTGTGAGTACCATTAGTGCCTCTGGTGTCATTCCAGCCATTGCAACCTCTTGGACAATTGCCCACAACGACTCTGCCACAAACCTTTTGACCTACAAGACGTACTTCTTCTTGAACTTCACTGAGGATCGTACCGATGTTGCTGATATTCAGTGGCTCACTGGAACCACTATGTTGACCTCCTTCGTTGACCCAAGAGCTATTGCTAACTCCACTTTCACAGTCAACTTGCAAGAGGGTGCTTACTATATCCTCAACTCCAACTACTCCAGGTCAGTCTGTTACGGTTACATGTTCTTGGTAACACTCACCAATGGTACTAGAATTTTGTACTCTTACTCTTGTGACAGTTCGAGATTGAACTTGAAGTACACCACTTACGACCAGGGCTATGAATACTGTGCCACTACCGGTTACGGCTGGTACTATGAGAGTGTTTGTTCCCACAAGGCCCAGAGTAATGTTGATATTATCTTCAGACCAACTTACGATACTTCTTCAGCTATTGAGTACTCTTCAATGAGCTCATTCTTTGAGGAGTCTTCTCTTTCCGCTGATGCTTCGTCGTATTCATCGGTTGAGTCCTCCGTTGTCTTGTCTGAATCTTCCTCTTATGATTCAGTTGGATCATCATACTCTTCTGCAGTCTCTTCTTCCCAATCGTCATTTGCTTTCTCTACTTCTGCTTCTGACTCCTCTCTTTACGTCTCCACGGAGACTGCTAAGTCTACTTTTGTTTCATCTGATGCTTCTTCCGTTGACTCTTCCGATGTATCACCTGTTGCTTCTTCAACTATTCAGTCATCTACACCATCCTCGGTTACAAACTCTGATACCAGTGAAATTTCCCATTCTGTTTCCTCTGAATCTTTGTCATCTCTCTCCTCTGAGCCTATTTCTGAATCATCCTCTCCTGCTGAGCCCATCCTTGTCGGTAACTATAACGGTGGCTCTCCATACTGGTCTTTGGAGATTCCAGGATCCTTCGGCACATGGACCTCTGTCACAGCTAAGTTTACCAAGGCTGATGGTGACTTCCAATTCGATTCTTCTTCCGTAACTGTGGGATCTTCTGATAAGTCGTCTGATGCTGATATCACTGTTACTTCCGACTCTGTGTCTATAGTTGCAGACTTTGCCATTGATGCTGCCGATTCATTAATCTTCCAGGTTGACGCCACTTTCCTCTCTGGGTCCTCCATCACAACTGATGTTCTCCTCGAGATTGTTACCGCTGATGGCAAGAAGCTGCTGAAGAGAGCAACTACATCATTCAGTTTATCCAGCACTATTACAGCTGATGCCTCCTCTTCCTCTTCCTCTTCCTCTTCTTCTTCCTCTTCAGTTGGTTCTTCTTTTGCTACCTCCTCTTCTGAGAGCGCTATCATTGAGACGTCTTCAAGTAATCAAGCAGCCTCTGGTATTGAGTCTTCTACAGAATCTTTCCTTGGTCAGTCATCATCTATTGAGGCTGTCTCTTCTCAGTCATCTGCCGTTGAATCTTCTGTCAAACCATCATCGGGGTCATCCGCTGTTGAGTCCTCTGCTATTTCCTTGAGTGCCTCCTCCTCTTCCGCTATCTCTGGGGCTTCTTCTGCTGCTTCTGCTCAGATCACTTCAACTGCTACTGATGGCAATCTCTCCACCACTGTTATCACTATCACATCCTGTTCTGACAACGATTGCTCTACTTTGGCTGTCACCACTGGTGTCACTGTTGTTAGTACTACTGATTCCGGCGTTGTCACTGAGTACACAACTTATTGTCCACTAACTGAGTCGGAGTCAACAGCTACAGTTGGTTCCTCCACTGTGGTTGATGATGAGGCTTCCACCACTGTCATCACTGTTACTTCTTGTTCCAACGACGCTTGTTCGGAGACCGCAGTGACCACTGGTGTCACTGTTGTCACTACCACTGAGTCTGGTGTGGTTACTGAGTACACTACGTACTGTCCATTGAGTTCTGTTGTGGATGAGGCCGCCACTCAGACAGTCTCTGTTACTTCTGTCATTTCTGGTGCTTCCACCACTGTGGCTGAGACTGAAACTACTGTTGCTTCTACAGAAGTTGCCACTTCTGATGCCGCTGTCTCTAGTGACAACAGTGTTTCTACTCAGACTGTTGAAGTTACTTCTACCGTTTCTGGCACCACCGAGACTGTTGAGTCTACATCTTCTGTCTCTTCATCCTCCGGTTCAGAACAGGGTTCTGTTTCTACATATGAGGCTTCTGCCTCTCGCATCACCACGGCCGGTACTACCATTGTTGCTCTTTTTGTTGCTCTCTTCATCTAGTTTGACTTTCATACCCATAAGCGTCATCGGCTGATTTCATGCTAGCGACGCTGTAATACTCTTCCTTTTCTTCGTTGGTGACGGCATTGCATTCTCTTTCTGACCAACGCACATCTTTTATATTCTACCAGTTTAATTCATCTAGATATCACGTACTTGTTATTATCATGGGTCGATTTTTTAGGACTGCAACTAATAGGATCATTGACATTTCATAGATCGCTCTGCTCACGAGTATTGTGGTGAGCAGCCTACATCGGTCAAGCAGTCAGAGCAGACACATAATACAAAGCCGCTTGGATGTATTCATTGAGAATGAGGGAGCACTCGCTTACTTGGCTATATTCAAGCTCCGCTTTTCTTCTGAGGTCATTTTGTTAGCTTTTGTTATCGAGATAAGGCTGAGCACGTATTGACTAATCGGTGGTATGACATGGTAGACAACCTGCAAAAGTGCCATGTTTATAGTGTTAAGCTCCGATTAGATAGTGGTACAGCTGTGAGTCTAATTATTCAAGTCCTGACACTTTATAATGACTCATTCATGCTGGTATACGTTTACCAGCTGTGATGTATTATACGTCTAAGCGTAGCCAGGGCCACATGTTGATACCGAAGAGTTTAATGTGTAGAATTTGAAGAAATGAAAGATATTCTTCATTCTCATTGATTAACTGTGTACCCAATTATTACCTACAATTTCTATTTGAGCTATTGAGTATAATGGGAAATTAATATTATTGCTTTAAGGAGTACTCTAAAGTTAAAATTTGGTAATGCTACTTGATATTCTGGAAGAATATATATTTTAAATTTCAAAAATTTATTGGTCTTGATGGTTTAGGTAACTTAAGATAAAGAACTAGTTTCTTTAAATTTTTTCTAATTTTTGAGGAGATATTAGAGTTATTAAAGAGTACGGTTAAGACGTTATTGTATCAAGAAGGAAAGTATATTAGTGATAAAATGATGTCCGGGTGTCGGGAGCTAGATCATCCCGCGCGCATACCAATCAGTTTGGCAAGAGATCAGGAACTACTCTTCTTAGTGAAAGTGTTTATGTTCAAAATTTAAGTTCTTTGAATAGAGTCCATTTTTGTTAACACTATCTTCAGAAGTGAGAATTGACTCTTCTGCAAATGAGCTTCAATGCCCCACCAATAGATCAAACTATAGAGACAAGAATGCATTTTTCCCCAGAAAACCAATCCAAGTCGAGGTTCAATTGACCTCGGTCATAAAGAAAAAGCAATTCCGCAAGTACTTGCTGCAAACGCGTTTTCAACGGCGAATTGCGCAGCAGTTGTCTAGATCAAGCTGGTCTCGGGGAAGATAAAAACACGATTGAGTTGTGAATATTAGCCATTGTAGGTTTATAGTGATTAATTTTATAATGGCGAGTCGATTGAATACAGAGATGGAGATGAAGGCTAGATACTCGGAGCGAAGTGTACCGTATCTCGGCGCACCGGCCGAGATACAAATGAAGAATTCTACGGAAGAGGATCAAGAATAAACCAGAGTACAATGTGAATTCGTTAAAAGCCTGAAACGTCCGTCTCCTTAGAGACATCCCGTATTTTCTATCGTTAGCGAGAGCAGTAACCTTACAAGTTGGCAGTGATCTTAGCCTTGATGGCGTTAGGGTTAGCACCGATAACCTTGTCGACAACCTGACCATTCTTGTAGAAGATGATAGTTGGCATGGCAGAAACCTCCTGCTCCTGGGCAACCTGACCAACCTCGTCAACATCGAGCTTGTAGAAGACAGCGTCGGTGTGCTGCTCAGAGAACTTCTCGAGCAATGGGGCAATCATCTTGCAAGGACCGCACCAGGTGGCAAAGAAGTCAACAACAACGAGCTTGGACTCGGAGATGGCAGTCTTGAACTCCTCGGCAGTCTTGATCTGGGTAACCATTGTGATATGCTATGAAGGTAGGGTTGGGTTTGTGGGTTGGCAATGAAGCTTGTTCTGCATGAAATTAGGGATTATCAATAAAGAAGCGGGTCCTTTCGGCTTTTTATATCGTCCACGACGAACGACCGCGCTTTACTAATCGCGCGTTTGGCGCGGCCCACAAGACAGAGCCACACCCTTTGCCTCCTGTCAAATACCGAACAATGCCTGTATGTGTGTTATTTTCTGCTGATAAATCGGTTGGGATTTTAGTGACGTCGGATCTTGGTTGACGTTCTTCGATATTCCAGAACAATAGGACCCCCCTGGATCGTCGCCTATCTGTCGGAGATGACAAAGACGATAGGCTTGGTCCATCTATGCGCGAGGTGTGTATAGCGGCCAGGGGAAGGAAACTCCGCTAGCGTATATTTCAGGACGGAAACTCACCATCGCAAAGCCACCGCCAGCGTAGCTCTCAGCACTAACAAACTCACACCGCTGCTGCCCCCGCCGCTGCATCCGTTTACTTGTGGGGTGATTTCCTTTGACCTCTTATCCCATAAAACGACACGGACTGCTGCTTTGACACATCGCTTTCTCACCAGTGCCCATAATGTCTGCTCTTTCAAGCTCTCCTGCAATGCATATCGCCACACTAGCACCCTACGAGGTAAGCTTCAGGTCCTTTGGGAGCATGTCGACTCCCTCACCCTCATACACGAGTGGGGTTAGTCGTCGTCCACCTCCTCATACAAACCTTTACTAACATCAGCTCTTCCCCACAGGTCATTGACCCAGATCCACAATTCACCCGTGTCGTCTCCTTCTTCAGACCAATGGACTATGCCACATGGGCTGGCTCCACCGTGGGATTCCCGGCTGCCCTTACCCTCTTTGAGATGATGGACCCAATCAACGGACGTACCTACATCAAACCATCCAACTCCGCACTCAGAGTTTGTGGCTTACTCGGATTCGTGAGTGGGTTTATATTGGTTTACAACAGATCATCTAAGAGATTTTGGGGTCATGCAGAAAACGCCAGAGAGGTCAAGATGGACAGATTCCAAGTGAAGAAGAATCTAAGTGAGGGTAAACCACCATTCGGTTCAAAGCCATCCATGCCTGAGAACTTACAGGATGTTGCCATGAGAAACTCCAAGAACTCACAGCATGCATTGTTCTTCTTCCCATGGTTCTCTTTCTTCACCCATGAATATCACGGTATCGATCTCAAGAAGTACTACGAGACAAGAGCCGGTGAGGAACAGTGGGGCTTCAAGCTCCCTCCATACGAATCTTTAGAGAAGACCACAGTTTGAGGCCACGTCGCTACTAGTCCCATTATATATTTATTTATTTATTCATCATATTTATTGAACTATAACAATCATTGTCAACTTCAACGTTTTTGTTTGTAATGTATTCCAACGTGCTCAACCAAATCGACTGCCAAAAACGATCGGGCACACCCGAGTCCACGTCGCTGAAAATTGGTGACATATCCATCCTTACAACACCCATAAATCGTATAGGTTGGTGACTTCTACACTGGCCCAATTGTCCCTGTACTTTGCACCATGTCGTCTAAGCTCAACATCCTTGTCCCTGTGAAGAGAGTCATTGACTTTGCCATCAAGCCAAGAATCAACAAGGCCGGTACCGGTATCGAAAAGGCCGGAGTCAAGTTCTCCATTAACCCATTCTGTGATATTGCTGTTGAAGAGGCCGTGCGTATCCGTGAAGCTGACAAGTCCCTGGTGGATAAGATTCATGCCGTCTCCATTGGGCCAACCAAGTCCCAGGATATCCTTCGTCAGTGTATGGCCAAGGGCGCTGACTCATCTACACTCGTTGATGTCGGTGAAGAAGAGATCGAACCTCTCTCCGTGGCTAAGATCCTCAAGCAAGTTGCCGAGAAGAACAACTCCAACTTGATCATCCTTGGTAAACAGGCCATCGATGATGATTCGAACAACACTGGTCAGATGCTAGCCGGTTTGCTCAATTGGCCACAGGCAACCAACGCTGCTAAGGTCGAAGTTTCAGGTGATGAAGTCATAGTGACGAGAGAGATCGATGGTGGTGAAGAGACCGTTAAGGCCAAGCTTCCAATGATTATTACCACAGATCTTAGACTCAATGAGCCACGTTACACAACTTTGCCAAACATGATGAAGGCTAAGAAGAAACCATTGGAGAAGCTTAAACTCAAGGACTTTGACGTGGATGTGACAAAGAGACTCGAGGTGTTGAAGGTGGAGGAGCCACCTGTTCGTGAGGCCGGTATTAAGGTCTCTAATGTTGATGAGTTGGTCTCCAAGCTTAAGGACTTGAAGGCTATTTAAATGAGGTTATGGATGTTCTACACGACATGAAAAACAATGAGAGAATCTAGATGATCTTTGGTTTTGGAGCTTGACAAGGGCTGTAGACAGGGGAACTCCCATGTAGGTCGCAGACATCAATTGTTTCGAGTACTTCTGTTGAAAGTCTGAAAATCAAGTCGTAATGAAGGGTATACTTGTGAAATACTATCTTAGATCACATGGCAAGTCATGTGAATATCACGTGCAGCAAACTGGAAACCATGATCAATCGCTCACCCCACAAAAATCCCCTGATCCCCCGTTCCGTCTCTTCCATATCCTGACACCCCATTAAAAAGGGTCTCATCAGCTAAAGCACATAGTCTGTCACATTTCACACGCACAAACATACAAAATGGTCGTCCCAATAGTTGAGGAAACCATCACTTTCTTGAACCCAATCCTTAAGGATTGGAACTACACCGAAAAGCCATTGATCATCAACATATCCGGCCCTCAAGGATCAGGCAAGTCGTACCTCTCATCCAAACTCTTACAGTACTTTACAACAGCCTATCCACACCTCAAATCAGTTACCTTCTCTACTGATGATATCTACCTTACACACAAGGATCAAGTTAAAGTGGTGAAAGAATATCCAAAGAATGTGCTTCTCAAGGGGAGGGGCCTGCCGGGGACTCACGACGTCAATTTGGGATACCAGTTATTGGCAGATTTGGACAATAGAAAAAGTGGATTCTCTATTCCAAGGTATGACAAGAGTGCATTCAATGGAGAGGGTGATCGTGCGCCTGAGGAAGAATGGGAAAAGGTGGAGAAGCCCGCTGATATTGTCGTGTTTGAAGGCTGGTTCAATGGATTCACGCCTTTTGATTCGGACGAGGGTATCTTGGAGAAGATTGAAGAGAGTGAGATACTCAAAAAGTACGATAAGGAAATGTTGTTTGAGGTGAACTCCAACTTGGCTGGTTATATCAAACTTTGGGACTTTGTCGATGTTGATATCTTCTACGACACGGATGACATTGACAACGTCAACGATTGGAGAATCCAACAGGAACATGAACTCATAAAAAAAAAGGGAACAGGCATGACGGATGATGAGGTCAGAAGCTTTATTGAGAGATATATGGTTGTTTATGAGTTGTACTACAAGGATTACACCAAGCTTGGTATAAGATCTACTAGAGAGGGGAAGCATTTGAGAGTCAAGATAAACAAGCAAAGAGATATTGAGGGTCTCGAAGTCTTTTAAAAAGCCTCAGGACAACTCAATCACATCAATCGCAGAATCATCGGAACACTCTTGTTGAATAAGAAGTCTTTTTCTGCGTGAATGAAGCTGACTTTTGTAGCGACTATTGTTAGGTTTGGTCTTTGCAACTGTAGTATCCGTACTGCCTCGTCTTTGATGGCTGAATCGTTCATAAGTAATGCTGGGCTCAGGTGTCAATGGAAACGGCCCCTGTGAAAGTGAGACTTTCAACTTGATATTCTCGAGGTCAGTTTTAAACCGATCTTGATTGTAGTTCAAATGGCGTATCAGAGCGTTGAAGTCGATCTGCAAGTTCGTGATATCCTCAAGTCTTCCAGCACATTGTTCTAGGCTTCTACTGATCTCATCCATCGCAGTGCATCTGTTCGGTTCTCTCTTGGACTCTCTGATGTACAGATCGAGCCTCTTTCCCATGGCGTTGACTTGATTGTTGATCTTGTTGACCGTCTCAATTTTGACTATACTGTGTAGTGCATCTGCAATCATGTCAATCTTCCCTTCAATATCATCTATCCTACCAACAATATCCTCGTCGACCCCGAGTGTACCACAGCCAGCACCCTTTTCTTTTGTCACCTTGAGAATCTTAGATAATGTGCTCTGTATCTCGCCAAACTTCTGGTTAGTCTTTGCTGTAGATGATTGACAGTTACTCGCCTTCTGCATCTCAAAGAGGTTGAATAAGCTCTTGATAGCATTCGACAACTCCCCAGTAGCTTCATGGAGAACCTCACTGTTCCTTGAAAGCTCAGTAGTCAATCTCTTTGACTTATCCCTCAAGTCGATGGATTCCAATTCAAGACGCCCTGCCCACATGACCAACTGCTTGTCAATGTCCTCAGCGTCCATATCGTCCTCGTCATCCTCACCGATGTCAGTACCCGTATCCTCAGCAACAAAGGAGTGCAGTGTGGATGGACTAGGGGACGATTGACCAGTGGATTTAGAGTCCCTGAGAGTGGAATGTACGTTGGCTGAACTTGATTTTGTTGTGGGTGCTGATCTAGCAGACGTCCTAATGATAGCCGCCTTAGCTTTAGGACGACCTGGGAGGGCTCGAGTAGCTGTAGCCGGTTTCTTTGAGTTTTTTCTTTGTCTTAACAGCATTTAGAAGAGAACCGCCCTGCTTAGAGTATCTGTGTTTGGTTCAAATGATGATGGGAAAGGCTATTGGCCGGGTAGTCTGAGGAAATGGCTAACCGCTATTTTATAGTGCACGACTAGCCGCCCACCTTCGAAAAGTAAACAGAGCCCAGGAGGTACATGAGAAGGAAGTTGAATCATATTATATTCATTCATTAACCGAGATTATTTCTGGCAGTTCTATTATCAGTCACTCTCTTCCATGCTCATCATGGAGATTTCAGTGTACGTCTTTGGAATGGATCCCTTAACAGGAGATCTCTGCACGGTCACCTTTCTTGTAGTCTCAACGTCTGGTGTGTCATTGAACCATGGGTGGTTGATTGTTTGGTGTATGTCATAACGTTTCATTGGATCAACCATAAGCAGCCTGGAAATCAAGTCAAGGGCAAGATCATCGATCTTGTCAAAGTATGGAGAATAGAAAGCAAACTTTCCTTGAAGAATCTGCTCACGCATCGTAGGTGGACCCAGTTCATCACTGAATGGTGGGAAACCAACAAGACAGACATAGAGGAGGACGCCAGAGCTCCAAAGATCAACGTTCTTGGAGTACATTCTGGTCGATTTCAGCACTTCCGGGGCCACATAAGCTGGTGTACCGCACAAGGTGTTCGTGAACTCATGCTCACCGATGAACTTGGCAAGTCCGAAGTCTGCAATCTTGACCTCAACATCAATCTCGTCTTCATCCCACGGACCCAACTGTTTCTGGGATGGGCTGGTTCTTCGTTTGATATTCAACAAGATGTTCTCCGGTTTGATGTCCCTATGAATGATATCTCTTTCGTGGAGGTAAAGGAGGCCCTGGAGCATTTGTTTAAATATGGCCTTTGTCTCATTCTCTCTCAGAGACTGCTTGTTCACAATTCTGGTGAAAAGCTCACCATCCTCAACTTTCTCCAAGACCAAGTATGTGGTGACGATATATTTGTTGATTGGTTCGATGAATCTGTCAATGAGATCGACGATGTTTGGATGTTTGATACTCATAAGAACATTTAATTCCTGTGTGATTTGTTTGGAACTCTTTGCATCATCCAATCTTTGTGGCTTGAACACTTTGACGGCTACACTCTTACCTGTCTTTCTGTTGAAGGCCTCGTTCACTGTAGCATAGTGGCCTGACCCGAGCTGTCTTCCCATGGTGTACAAATCATTGAAAGTCTTTTGGTGTACAGCACCCTGTCCCTGAGGGCGATTCTCCTTATTCTCATCATGAAGATTGCGTTGATATCTAAAGATAAAGCTTTTACTTTTGGCTAAACTGAGTTTATCTCCGTCCTTTAGAAGTTGATTTTTGTTCTCGAGCTTCATACCATTGACAAACGTTCCATTGGTACTCAGATCCACGACATTTATGTAGACTTGACCCGTAGCATCATTATGGACCGGTATTAGCTCGCAGTGCTTGCTCGATATGTCTGTTCCGTCCATTTGAATATTACATTGGCGACTGCGACCAATAAAAAACGGCGATTTGTTTGGGATAGTGTAATGACTTGATCCATTGATGAGACTGAAGAGCTGGGCTATTGGTTGCTCATCTACCGCCATCACGGTGTGTGACTTTTTGAAAGTGGGTGCTGCTCCCTCATCAGAGACAGCTCTGATCTGAATGGCGAGTTAGTTTGACCTCTTCGTTGGCCAAAAATAGAGAAAGAGTAAGAGACATACACGTTTATTCATGTTGGAATTGAGAACCATGCTGAGTCGAGTGGTAAAGTTTAAGTGAGTGACTGGATTCAGTGACTGGATTATCGAAATGTAAACCTGAGAGAGGGTGGCGAGTGCATCGGAGAGGTGTTTTGATTTTCGGTGGTCAGAACTGACGCGTACATCATGACATTTTTCGCGTTCACGCGTCTGAGTCCGGGGAGACGACAAGGACTTATCGAGACCTTTACCTCTGTCTGACTTTTTATATCCCCAACAATGCTGTGGGATGGCTGTAAACATAAGATGCCACTTTTGACCTCGCTAATATAACATAATAGAGAAAGTTGGCGACTACGGCCGAGTTTTCGTTTGATAGGATTATGTTTTAGTATTAAACTAAGAGATCTCAAGGTTTACCCTTGGCTATAAAGTCGTTGAACTTCTCTGCATCTTGCTGAACTTTCTGCAGCCATCTCTGAACGAGGTCTTCGTTTTCTTTCTCCATCTTTTCGAGCTTGTTGTGCAGCAAATTGTTCTCAATCTGCATGGCGATAAGCTCATCGTTCAAGATTTCCATTGACTTGTTGCGGTATTGATGCTCTTCGGATCGGTCGTTGAGCTTGTTGGTGAGCCGCGTCACCACAGTATTAAGCGACGCCTTATCCTTGGTGACAGCCTTGAGTTGGTTTCGAAGCTTGGTGGAGGTCTCCTCGAGTTGTTGGATCTTCTGGTTCTTCTCCAATACTGTCGTAGTGAGATCGTCAACCTGTTTTATAGTATTCTGAAGCTCCTGTTCAGTATCGGTGGCTTCAAGTCTACTGACAACGTTCTCTGCCTTCGTCAGTCTTTCGTAAACCTGTTTGTCTGGTTTAATTGTTAGTTGGTGTTATCTGTGTGAGGAGGGTGTGGCGAAGGATGTCAACTTACACGAGGCGAAAAGTGCAATATTAGGCGCATCAAGCTCGTCCCTTTCTTGAATTCTCTTCTGTATGACACTTCTCCAATCTTCTGATGTTGCCATTGGGCACTGTGCAGTTCTTGCTGTCTTGGTTTGAGGAAAAGTGGACGAACGAATGTGTCATGTTCCACCATCACCTCTCCGTTGACATCTGCATCGCGAAAACAGGAAATACCCCGAGGACAAGGGCGGCGAGCAGCGGCGGTTAATCTGGTTGTCCTGTACAGCCACCGCCCCAAACCAGACTCACCAAGACCTACACATTTCAGTCATTTCCATGGAGAAAAAGCCGCCAACTGCTGGTACTGCTCCGGTGTCCTTGAGCACTGACGGCTCAAGGCCTGCCACCCCGGCAACAGCAGTTCAGTCTTCTCAGCCGCCAGTCTCTCAGCCGCCCAACGGCCAGTTGTCCTTCTCCGAGAGCTGGATGTACTGGAAGAAGCAGCAGGGCTCAGCTGGAGGTCAGAACAGGCGAGTATCATCCATTGACCCTCTAGTTCCAGAGACGGAGCAGGATCCACTCAACACGGGTGCTACCCCAGTCAATAATGAGGTTCTTCTGGCCCCAACAAATGGGATTATTGCAAACCCACAGCAATCGAGCCAAGCATGGACGTCATATCTCAACCCACTCAGCTACGTTCCTCCTGCTATGTTCCATTTGCAGCTACCTGATGGTCTTAATAGTGGTTCTGCTGGCACAGATTCACAATCTGAGCACTCATCAAGTACCCACACGACGCCTAATGGTGGCTGGTTCTCATGGGTATGGGGTAATGATAAGCATGATGAGGATGACGATGGTCACGGTGCCTTCAGTACTGCTGAGACTAAGAAAATTGTCAAAGAGTGTAAAAAACAAGTGCAGAGTCCTGACACAGTATGGGCATGGTATAACGAACCTCTCGTTCCCGGTCATGAATCAGAAGGGGAGATGTCACTTCTTGGGACTAAAACAGAGACGCGACCAGTGAGGGTGAAGAGATATCCCAATAAGGCTTCTGGAGCTTTGCCGATCCCCAAGGATCATCCAGCATTGGTGGAACCATCATTGACTGAGTGCTATAGAGAGATCACAACAAGGACCAAAGTGAGACTCACGACTCAGTTGTACTACAACTTCTGCAAAGAAAAGCATTTATACATCAAACGAAACAAGCATACACCACATATTCGAAACATCCTTGTCATATCCGTTGTGGGCCAGATGAAGACCAAGCATAATATCACAGCCAAGCAGTTGAGTGACTATACTACGGACTCTATCAAGACCTGGTTCAGGGAGGTAAATCCAAATCAGGAGTACCGTGTTGAGACAATATCCATTGAAGCTGCTAAAATTGATGACTCGTCACTTGAGAACCTATTGGTGCTTCTGGCTAACTGGCGTGAGTCCATCAAGAATGCTGACTTCCTTTCAATTGTTGGATTCAAGAATACCATCCCACTTGCAACACTGATCCTCGATAGTCTCATTTCACGTAAGCTTGCAGACGGTACGCCAAAGTTTGGACTTCACTTCATCGAAGGTATCATTCCAGGACCATATACATATGAGCAGGACTCATCAAACATCTCATACATTTCAGCATCTGACTTCGAACAGTCTCTTTCCCGATTATTACACGAACAAAACGTCAAGCTTTCCATTCTTGGCTCATTCTCTAATCTTCCAGGTACACTAGCTCTGAATTATGAGCATCCAAACATCTTCAGATCGATATACATCCCACAAACAACCGCATATAACAATGAATTTGAAGTTGAAACGTTCCGACTACTTCTCATGGCCCACAATTTAGGACGTGGTTCTTCTCGACTTCTTATTCAACTTTCAAAATATTTCCAGGGGCAACCAACAATTAGCGATGAGTTATCTGATGATATATTTATACCCGCGATATATAACGCACTCAGCACGACGAGACTCATCAAATCAATGCCGCTGAAGACCTTAGTGATTGAGGATCCAATTTTGAGCAATAATTACAATCTTGTGTGGACGCTTCATGCATTTGTTGACGATTTTAAAGCTTTAAAGAATGTGGAATCATTAAAGAGAATCAAGAGCTGGCTAAAAGCATATGAGAAATGGGATCCACAGACAAAGAATCTCAAAGATTTGAAGTACATGCTAGAAGTACTCAAAGTGGAGGATTACAGTCGTGGTATCCTCAGGGAATGAACGCCGATGAATTTTGTTATGAATTATGCTCCGTTGTTAGAAGAGATGTGTGATTGTAGAAATGTCAGTGTGTGGGTTCATTGTAGCGGATTTGATCTGCACACTTTCTTCCCCGCGCCATGCTCGAGGGCTTGAACTTGCAACCAATTCATGGATACTCAATTTGTAGATTAGGGTTTATCTTTTGATGAGAACGGACAATCTTGCTGAACTTTGATTCAACATGAGAAGAAAAAGTCATTGAACAACTATGGTCTTGGCCTGTTTCTACCCCACTCTTGTATACACTTGCCAAAGATATGATGTTGGAGGTGTATGATAGAGCATCACCACGGGTTATTTGTTAATTATGTCCTTCCCCTCGAGTGTAAGCCGGGTGGAAGGTAGAAGGACCTTGTGATTCAGCATCAGGTAATAGATTCGGGTACCTGATCTGGCGGACGGAAGGCGCATGCACTATAGACTACAGATAGATGGGTGGCCGTACCTTTGTTTTAAACCAACGACACACACAAATACACACACAAATGTAAACAGTCTCTGCAAAGAGTCGATACGGAATACAGGAAGTGTGTACGGGATATGGGAAGTGTAGTCGTGCCTGTGTGTGCGCCGAGGGCATAGTGACGTGGGGAGGAAGAGGGGAAGGAAATGCTGCCCTTTGCCATTCTAGTGAGCGCAAGTGAGGCAGGGAGGAAGGGGAGCAGCGAACTCCCTACTATCTATCTGTCTTTCTGCCTATCTACCGTGTCATCCGTGTTTCATTCTTTAGAAGACAGGATTGATATTAGAGGATAGGGGAAACAAGGTCCGCATCGCTTGTGGGGCTCCCGTTTGGTCCTAAATACCCATAATGGTCCTCCAGTTACCTCCCTTTTGGAGAGAGGTATTATGTGTGGCCCGCACCATCGACGGTTGGGATGTGGGGTCGAGTGTGGAGGCGAGTGACGGAGGTGTGGTGGAGAAGGCACGGCGACTATTGTATACAGCACACAGCTGTTCGGAAGTCCAGATCGCAGACGTATACTGGTACTTGATGCTAACTAGAAACACTAGAGCTCAAGGTGGACATGTCACAGGAGACACTCCGCATGTGCGGCTGGCCACAGAGCACACTTTACAGGCGGACAGCGGATAGATTAGCCCCTGAGACCCTTGTGCGCGACGAGAGGTAGCAGCGTTGACACATCTATTGTGCACGCACAGACTAACCCTCATAAGGGAAGACAGAGAACACACACTCTCCTCACTCCATATCCTTCACCACTCACAGCCCACCTAGGCCGCTCGCCCGTTTTGTTAGGGTGCCGTCTTCTCCGGTCCTGACGTATGTACTGTGCACCGTGGCCACACTGGGCGCGTCCCATCAACCCGTCCGTTCCATGCACTAGCGATCATCTCAACCAAAAATGGGACATGGCGGGGTAAAATCCTCAATGGCAACCTAGACTCAAACCTTAGTCGTATGCATGCTTTTGCTCTCCGGGAATCTCCATCGCGGGGGTGACGTGCGTGTTGATCAATCAACACATAAGTCCGTCTCCCCCATATATAAGCGTTGCCCTGCCCCACCTTATTCAGTTTGCTATAATCCTCCTATTCTCTGACAACTTTACGCTCCTCCCACTACTTGGTGAAGAATATCCCACTTCACTCGCTATTCGCTAAACCCACATATACAGAGATACCCCCAATAGTTATGTCTTCCTCACTCGGTGGCTCTGGAGGCGGCTTGGCCGCCATGATGCACGAACTCACCAACGGTGCTGCCACTGGTACAGGTATCGTTCAGCTCGTGCCTAAAGTGAAGAAACTTCTTGGCCTTGAGACTGTCCCATCTTACCTCGTTGATTACGCAACAAGTGTCCAGCACTCACTCTTTGGATCTTATCCAACACACAAGGATATTGCACCATCGTCCATCTTTACTGCTGTCTTTGTCATCCTGATGTTTGCCCATACCTATATCTTTGTCAAGAACATCTCTAGAGGACACAAGTTTTGGCTTTCGATAGGGTTTATCTTCCATGCCCTTCTCCGCTGGCTCGGATTTGCCTTCAGAGTGCGCTGGGCTCAAGATATCCAGAGACTCAAGATTGGAATTGCCTCTGAAGTGTTCCTCATCATCCCAATGGTGTTCCTTGCCTCTTTCAACTTGGTGCTTGCACAGAGAATCTTTACATGGAGACATCCACACATTGGTTCTAAGAGTTGGTTCTGGAACGCTATGATTCTCGTTTACGTCATTGTCATTGGTGTCGTTGTCATGGGTGTTCTCGGTGCTGTGATTCCATACCTTTACTTCTTGTCAGAGAAGCGCTTTAGCATGTGCAAGAAGGCTGCACAGGCTGCAGCTGTCCTCTGTACTGTTTACTCCCTTGGTGCTCTCCTGCTGGTTATCTCCGCTTTTGTCCTTCCACCATCAGCAGCTGCCCGTCAGATATGGACATTCCAGCCATGGTGGATCGAGAGCTTTGGCATCTTTTACTTCCCTCCAAAGAACGCTGCCCGTGATGCAGAGGAGACTTTCGCCAGAAGAGAACCAGACAGTGCTGATGCAGTTAGAATTATTCCATCAACAACACACTACACCAACACATTGGAGAAGACCCAGAGTGTTACTTCCAAATCTGGTAAACTTGGACACAATCACTCCATCTTTATCATCTGCCTCACTACTTTGTTCCTTCTCGTGTCATCAGCATTCAGATGTGCATCCACTTTTATCGATGATACATATGCTAACGAGTCGTGGATCTTTAGACCTGTGGTGATGTATATCATGTTTGGACTTCTCGAGGCCATTGTCAGTATCATCTATTTGACATCTCGTGTCGATTTGAGATTCTACAGACCAGACAAGATCAGAAAGGGTATTTGTGGATCCAAGAAGTCTGAGGCTGACACATTCCAAGATGACAGATCAAGAGAGGATAAACCATACACTGATATTCTTCACAATGACCACAGCTCTACTGAGTGAGTCGAAAGGTGTGTATTGTGGGTGTGATGCCGTGTGTGATACCACCAAGGCTCTAATTTACCCTGTTTCCTCTCAACTTGTTATGTTTGTTGAGTAGTAATGTTATACTGTAATTGTTTGTTAAGGTTATGAAATATGTAGATAAAGGGACAGTTTAGTACTACACTATAATATGAACAACAGGAGTGATTCGCAAGTTGTCCAACAACTAGTACGCTGTCATCCGAGAGAAGGCGTAAAAATGATACATTAAAAAGTCGACACTATAGAAAGGTAGATAGAGGCTCAACCTCGAATACAAAAACAACAAATCATTACAAATAGACACCATAAGCTAGTTTTAATATCACTTAAACCCAACCGTCATTGAGATCATCAACATTTGCAATTTTTGGATCACCACGGTCCTCTTCTTCTGACTGCGACTCGTGACCGACCTCATGTTGACGTTGATGATCATGTTGATGTGGGTGTGGGTGCTGTGATCCCTGCTGATCGCCAACAACATTCATCACTTTGTCCGCTGATTGGAAAACTTCCTGATACATACTATTGAGGTCGTTCAAGTCATTGACAGCGGAAGGTTTGAGAGAATAGACAAGTTGCTTGAAAGAATGACTCTGCACAATATTCTGTGGAAGCTTGTTCTCAGAGAGGAATCTCATAACCTCCTTCTGGAACTTTGTCCGTGAGTACGGTGACTGGTCAAACAGCGTGTGGTCCAAATCGTCTTGTTCATCCTGTGGCTCTGCAGACGTTGGTGCTTCTGAATCTTGTTGCTGTTGAATTGGCTGAGGTTTGTAGATAGTATTATTTGGCCCGTTCAAAGTGTTAAAGAATGGACGGTTCTCGTTGTTTGGTGGTTGTTGGATCATAGACTCTCTTCTGCTATTCACAGTCTGTCTGTCAATTTTGTGCGTCTTCAAATGCTCACCAAGCTTCTTTGGAGAGCCCTTGTCAGATGACAGTCTTCTAATGCTTTTACCACAAAAGTCACATGTTGCCAAGTTGCAATCTTCAAGGTCCTGGATAAACCAGTTCCAAACCCATGACTTCTTCTTAGCACCAAACTTCTGACCTGGTTTGTTGACTCTTGGCTTGGAGATCTTTGGACCTGATTGTTGTTGTCTTTGACCTGGGATCTTTGAAGAGTTGACGGCAGCCTGGGCGGTGTTTCTGGCAAACGTAGCAGCGTTGGCAGCAGCAGCTGCAACAGCCTTGTCAGTGACTGAGCCGATGGATGGGTCAATTGGGACGGAACCCTTGTCCTGGTGGGCCCTCAGCTGTTGTTCATGGGGATCAAAGCTGGACAACGCCTGCTGGATAGCAGTATCTATCTGATCATTATTGTGTGTGCGGTCAAAGTTGACCAGGTTGAGATTGGACATGTGTGCGGATGTGTCACTTGTAAACCGAGGTCTGGGGGCTTAATGAGGTTGTTGTTATTATTGTTGCGGGACGTGGCTCAGCAACTTTGCAAGGATGGCAGCGCGTTAAAAGGACAGAGGAGAAGCCAAAGAGTACTGGCAGAAAACCGACAAGTTTAAGGTGGATAAACGACAAGTCGTGGTGTTTTCCAAGAGTTCAATCAGCTGTGATGTGGAGATGAGCCGGATATCGATGGTGGGTCGGTTTGAGCAGGTGGATTTGGTCGGAATTGTTTGTTTTGGTTGCGAAATTTTGAGGGAGTACCCACAAACTGGTAGGCGCCACACATTATTATCTATTTTTTGCGGAGCTAGCCTCCAGTCTAGGGCCCTATGTTTAGTTCAAACTTCAAAAAACCAGTCAAGCTACAGCCATTGGCATTAGTCAAAAAGAAGTCTCGCTTTATATTACACAGTAGCAATGGACGAGTAGAAGTTCAGAAAAAAGGAACGTGAAAGAAAGGTAGAAAAACCGGCACATTATGAGGTAGTCAGGTAGACTGGGAATGATGGGGTGATATCTTGGGTATCCGTGGATTGGCGAACCCATTAAACATTAAAAACGATTGAAACCGGTTGTGATAAAAAAAGGATGACAGAGACTCAGGGACTGAAACCAATAGATAAGCGCATGCGAATGAACTGGAATCGAATATTGTTGCCGAATATAATTGTCCGGGAATGGTATAGAGGTGACAGGGATTAAATTGTGAGGGATGGATAATTGGACAGTGACAATGAGTATCTTTTTGGATCTTTGAGAGGGTATTAAAGATGTTGGCTCAAGAAAACCTGATTACACAGACTCCTGATCCTCCTTGTTGCGGCGACCAATTCTGAAGAACTTGATACCGCTGTCGTTAGCCAAGGTACCCTGTTGTTGCTGCTGTGGCTGAGCGTATGGGTCCTCAAACTCGGTCTGAGCTGGCTGCTGTGTTGGGTAGCGATCATTGGCTGGAGCAGACTGGGACTCAGCAGCCTTAGCAGCAGCGACTCTGTTCTTGTGCTTCTTGTAAGAGGCACCAATGTACTCACCCCAGGAGAGGAAGAACAAGATGATCAAACAAGCAACAGAGGCCCAAGCGACACCAAGAAGAGCTGGACCAATGTGAGCGTAGTGACCGTCATTACTGAAGGCACTCTTACCCATAACGGAGATGGCAGTCTCCATAGCGACGGCACCAGCATCAAAGAGGAGGGCAATGGAAAGCAACCAACCGTTAATCTTAACGATGGAGTAGGAGCAAAGAGTGAAAATGGAGAGAATGAGAGAGACACCAGTGAAGGCCATAGCAATCCAGAAGAAAGCAAAGGCAAATCTGGACAAGTAGAAGTAAACGTCTCTGTTGTCAATGAAATCTTGTGGAACACCGCTGGTAGTCTGGAAGTTGTCAACAGGAGAGAATGCATAAGCTGGGTTGAGATCAACAGCCTTGTTCTTGTTGTCGGTCTTCTCGTTAAGACCCCAGAAGGTCCAACGGGAGATGTCTGGAGCACCAGAGATGGCAGAAGTGTCGGCTTCAATCCAGTAGAACTTGTTGAATGGGAAGTGGCTCACACCTCCAGAAAGCAAGACGAAAACAAGGAGCAAAGTGGCACCTGCGAGCAGAACAATCTGCAGGATAAAAGCAAAGAGAGGGACCTTCATTGTGAACAGATTTCGACGTTGAGGGTAGTGAGAGCGTGTGTCGAAGGGAATTGCCTGACTTTGTTGTGGCAATGTTGTGTTGAAGAGGAGGGGGGAAGATGTTTTTTTTTATTCCAAGGGAGGGCTGTTTACTGCAGACCATGTAACATGCTGCCAGCTGAAATTTGGCGCTGCCCGGTGACATGCTCCGACCGAAACGGCAGTTGCAGTTTCCAAATTCGGATGTGCCAAAAGTAAATAGAGACCTGTAATTCTGGGATCCCCAGATGCATGAAAATTAGAGGTTTGCCACTACATACCCTGCTTAACTGGGATTTACTGACCCCGCGAATCGCTGAAAGAGGAAAAACAATTATTGCTTTTTGCGAAAAATCTGCGCCTCTTGGCGCCAAAAACTTTCGCCAAAACGACTGAATGTGGGATAAATTGGCACATGAGTCCCAATAGGGTAAACTGCCGGAAATGGTATAGGCGTAAACAAAACAAAGCAAAATACACAATGTCAATCTTTCGCTTGCGTCGATGGCAAAACACTCAGGGCCCGTCTTGAAATTCCAAACATAAGAAATGGACCCCCAAGTTCGGAACAGCTGGCTGTGTCTCATTTACCGGTTCGGGGACATTGAAAGCCTGCAGGATATTAGCCCAGCCTCCTTCCCCCACAGCCAGCTTTCGCGAAACCAGTTAGCATAAGGTGGAGAAGATTCGCCACGTACCGTATTTCAGATGCTAAACTGGTTCGGGATCATGGATACGTCATCGTCTCGGTCATAGGCATCGTGCTCAAGATCTACTTTTTCAGCTTTTGAGACAAAGAAGGAGCACTAGGAAGAGCAAAAGTGCACACAGTTTGGGTGTGTGTCTCTAGAATTTGGGGTCCTCAATCAGGGGCTCGCGAGAAACTCCTTCGATACAAGCGCGTTTCGTCGCTCAAAGCTCTGCAGGTGATCCTTCGACCTCAAATTCATGAGCGTAGGTTTCCAAAATTCTGGTGACACGTTCCCAAGAATACCCAAGGGGCAACAAATGCCGAGAATATGATTTTTAGTGCCACTAGTTTCATTCCTGCCCTCCCGCTTTGTGCTATACTCGCGTTCAAGGGACCCCGTAGAGATATCAAAGCCCGAGCTGTCTATTGTTGTACCTGCGCACCCTATAAGCATGCTCTCATGAGTCAAATGACACGACATAATTGATATAAACGTACACAATGAGCTACAGTGACAAGTGATTACTGTAAACAAGAAGTGTTAATCATAAAATATGTACACTGAGGTCATCTCCGGATCAACCAAAAGACAAGACTCACTCAGCATCACTCTAATATACACAAATGAATGTAGACAAAAACCAAACGACAAACTTAACCAACGAGCTTACAACAACCAGTCAAGGAACTTTTGCAACACACCATGGACTGGCTTGGCTCTAGCCTCAAACTCAGCCTCAATCTTCTCAGCTTGATCCAAACCACTAACGATATCAATCTCCTCAATTGGCATACCCCAAGACCAGTGCTTCTTCCACACCTTCCAGCCAAAGTAGAGGAGGAAGAACACAGGCAAAGTTAAGTAAGCAGCGACAAAGTCTGGACCGTTAAAGTCAAAGAAGACTTCGTAACCGTTAGTGATACAGATGAGGGAGATAATGAAGATGACGTAGTAGGCACCGAATGGCTGAGCTCTAGTCTTGAATGGAACACGATCCCAGAGGTTGTTGTAAAGGACGGCTTTTCTCCATCTCAAGTAACAAATGGCAACAATGATCCAACCGATGAAGCCAGAAATTGTACACAAGTTAGAGAACCATGTGAACACCTGGGCACCAGAAGAGGAAACGTTCAAGAAGGCCAAAAGAGAAATGAGGGCAGTAAGAGCACATGCAACGTATGGAACACCGTGTCTGTTGGTAATGGCAAAGATCTTTGGAGCATCACCATCTTCAGCCATGGTCTTTAAGAAACGGGAACCAGCGTAGAAGAAGGAATTACCAGAGGACCAAGCAGAGGACAAGATACAGGCGTTAATGATGTGGTCGAGGACGTTGATGCCAACAAGCTTAATACCAATGACAAATGGAGAAGCTGTAGCGTTACCAGTACCAGAGAGCAAGTTAGGGTTGTTGTATGGGACAACGACACCAATGACGAGAGAACCAACAACGTAGAAGAACATAATTCTGTAAACAAATCTCTTGGCAGCCTTAGAAATGTTTCTTCTTGGTCTTTGAGTCTCAGCGGTGGCAATGGCAACAAGTTCTGGACCGACAATGAAGGCGAAACCGGACTTGATGACGGCGGTCCAACAGTCAAGGAAACGACCAGTGTTACCTGGGAGCAAGTGGTAGGCGAACGCACCTGGTGTCTTCCAGTAGTGGAAACCGAGGACACGTTTCTGGTTTGGACCACCACCGAAGAAGATAACGATACCGACAATGATTAAACCAAGGATACAGAGAATCTTGAGCGATGCAAACCAGAACTCGGACTCACCATAGAAACGAACAGCCAAGAAGTTAAGAGCGATGATAACGGCAAGGAAAATAACGATCCATACAGCAACATGAACTTTTTTGGTCCAGTATTCAATGACAATAGCAGCAGCGGTAACTTCAGTGGCAATCAAAATAACAAAAGTGTAGTAGTAAATCCAACCAGTGGCGAAACCGAGATCAGGACCGACGTATCTCTTGGCAAGATCAGAGACAGCACCACCCTTTTGTGGGAGATAACAAACCATTTCACCAAGCATATTCATGACAAAGAAGATGACAGTAGCAAGAATCAAGTAACCAGTGAGGAGACCAGCTGGACCACACTTAGCAAGGGAGGAACCTGTACCGACAAAGAGACCTGTACCGATACAGCCACCAAGGGCGATAAGCTGAATGTGTCTGGATTTCAAACCTCTGTGAAGACCATCCTCATTCTCGATAAGTTCACGTTCAGTAAGTTGGACTTCGAGATCATCGACAAAGCCAGTGGAGGAGTCACCGGCGTTCGCGTCGGTGGTGTAAGCCACCTTTTCGTCCTTCATGGAAGCGGAGGACATGATAGGCAGTGGGGGGTGTTGGTGTCTTCTTCTCGTAGTTTAACTCATCTCGTCTGACTTCCTTACGCGGGGGCAGCTCTGGATATATATAGGGCCGGGACCAGCATCGATGATCTTGTGGCCCGCATCGGTCGTGATTTCTTTTGTCGCCAACGGCATGGCGCGTCAGTTTATCGACTTGAAGCTGATAAGGTACGCATACTGCCTTCTTTTTTTTTTTTTATTTTATTATCGCGCGCTCGCACAGCCAAAGAGAGATGTTAATTGAAGCTGCAACAAGCGAGTTGGGGCTGCAGGATTCCCGATGGTGGAACGATATTCTTCTCTATGGAAAATGCTGTCAGAGGCCCCGTTGTCTTTTGATCAACGTATGGGGAGCAAGTTGACGATCCAAGAAAAGCACTTGCAGGCTACACGGAGCATGAATGTGGGGAAACCCGTTTTTGGGGCAAACGGCACAGTCAAAGGCTCAGCAGAGTAAGAGAGACATAGTCACGCGTACGGGGGCTTCTTGTATAGTGCGGCGTTGGGTGTTGGTTTGAGTGCGGGTGTTGGTTGTTATTCGTGCCGTACGATCTCCGCCCCACGACCCGCGCGCGACTCGACTGGGTTGGACAGGGCCAGGCGAGGGCTAGGCAGAAACTCAGGCAGGGGTCTAGGGGGGCCAGTCTAGGGCAGTTTAGGCAGGCTAGACATGCTAGGCAGGCTAGGCAGACAGGATCGGCTGCGCGCCTACCGTTGAGCAGGACCCTCACATCTGAACCATACTCATCGGTCAATACAGTAAACTGACTACGGCTGCCCCACAACTTAGCTAGTATTATCGCTAAGAACATCCACCAACACTTTCATAATCACACCATATGAAAACCTCTCCGCTTTCTTCCCCCCTCAACTGTCACAACAAGGACCGCTCAAAGGGTGAAGAGCAAGCACTAACAAACCTCACTCCCTTATGGGGGTAGCGCCACGCGAGCACCGATAATAAATTCTTCTTTTGGGGAAGCCCGGAAAAAGCGTAGAAGCCTGGGGGTTCTTCTTTCCCGATTCCCGCAGATTGCTGCTGACCACCATCGCTTAGTCCTCCCCCGGCCCCCGCCGTCACTCACAGCCAAGTCTCTGCCGGTCCTCACCGAGACACGAAGGTCCGCTCGCTAGGGCTTACCTGCGACTCCAGCTCCGCTCTTTAAGGCCCTCAGAAGCTGAGTGTTGAGGACCTAGTTTTATTTCCTGCTGAATGAGCCGCCTCTGTATGCATGGCGGTTGACAGGCCCCCTACCGTACTCGCTTACAACTACGTTCTCACGTTTGTCACAACCGTCAACAACATCATCATCACCAAAAGAGCGTAGAATCCAAGCACCTTAACAGCATGATCAGAGACCCTTGAACAAGACCTCTTGAGCTTCTGCCTGTCCTTGCCAACGGTTTGTATGCAACACCGGCATGCCCTTCCCGGCGGCACTTATCCCAATCCGGAAGCTCCGCGCTGACATGACACCATAAAGATGCAAGATCACTAGCCCTACCAACAGATAGTTCTATATATCAAATCATGCACTACCGTGTGCCCTACGATTGGCCGATCAAGCATTGCACAGGCACCGGGCATAACTTTCTTCTTCCGTTGGGGTTTTCGGAAGTTTGATGCCACTGATAATGTACGATAGCGCTATCAAGATCGAAGCGGTAGTCGTACAACATTGAACTAGCGATATTTTACGAGGGATCGGCGTATCAACTCACAATATGCTGTAAGGTAGGAGTGCAGTTGAATATGAAAGGGTCCACATATGATAACCATACTAGTACCAACGAGGTATCTATGTGTGTGTGGAAACAACATATGGGGTTGGGCGGCAAGCGTTTTGCAAAAGCTGCTTTACATGGGGCAATGCCGATATATTGCTACAGCCTCAACCTGATGACTGAAGGAATCCATGACTAGTTAATTCGCAGATGTCCATCACTAGTGGATCAGGAATTAGCAGATACTCGACCTACTACGGTAGGTGAGCTGATTATCTTATCCACGTAGCGCCTTGAAATTTGTCGAGACCTGATAAGCATAGGCGATTTGGGCGGAACGAGCCATGTAGAGGGAGTTCACTATAACTCACTGGGCTAACTCATTGAGCAGAATAAAAAGCCCGTAGGAACCAAGAAGCTTCACTTGAGAGTTGATGGTCCAAGCGCCTCAACTCAAGAGATGGACTATGGGGCCAAGCATTGGAGGCATCTTCCAGACAATTGAATTTACCTCCTGCATTGCATTGATGAACGCTTTTAATCGGCATTTGCATGGTAGTCAGCTATGAGAAGGTAACATTCCTAAAAACTCCAAACGATGTGTGTCTTCCTTGTGTTCTATCTGTATAGCTGCGGTTTTGGCAATAGTAATGTACGATAAAGGGGGTACACCCCTACCGCGAGTAGCCACCCGCCCGTCACAGGTATGCACTTCTAATCCCGAACACAAATTAGTAATCCAGTACAATAAACTTCAAATGGGTACTAGTTTTTGGTTTCAAATCCTCACTCGATCAACTGTACAATAAACAAAACCCCACAAGCCGGAGATACAAAGACAGCCTCTTTATATGTCAATATCGAGCTGTATGATTTGTAATGCTCGGCGATCCACCTGGACCTTAAAAAGGCAAGGGTCCCATTCTGCTCTCCCCACATTGCCCAGATTGCACGTCGCGCGGAGATGTCGCAAGATTGCAGGAAACATTGCTGGCAAACCAATGTTATTCTTTCGACAATAGTACCAAACATAACCCACAATGGGTCTCTCTTCTCGACAATACTGATCCCTTCTTACATTGTAAGACTGTACAAATGTGGCACGTGATTGACGTCACGTGAATCTCTCGCTTTCGCGAAAAATGTTACCGTTCCCCAGTGGGTGGCCAGCTAGCTGAGCGGTAGACCTCATCAACATCTGTCAAAAAAAGAACACCACTCCACCCGCTTTGCATACCTTTATTCATTGCAAAATCGTGGAATTTACATTGTAGAAATGTCAGACACAGAGACTGAGGACCCATCAGTGGAGACCATCGTGGAACACATCACCAATGCAGTCGAGGATCTTCGTGTAAGTTGAGTTCAGGTGCACCTAGGGTGGCGCAGCTGTCAAACGTTCACCAAACTAACACCATTTGACAGGTCACAAACGATTACCTCTCTTATGCTACAGTCTTGGATGTCAATTTGGAAGACGCAGAAAGACACAATGATGACGAGAAGCGCCAGATTATGGAGGCTTTGTCTAAGGTATTAAGCAACAACATCGACATTGTCGAGGAGATTGGCTGGGATATCCCGGACATGGTCTTACCATACCTGAATCTCGATTGGGATCTCGATGAATCTTCTGAGGTAGGCTCAAGTGCTATGAAGAGCGTAATGTCCGTGTTTGACCTCCTGGCGAAGCATGGTAATGCTAAAGAGCTCTTTGTTAAATCTATCGAGCTTCTTACTAACCTTGACTACTCTCAGAACGATACGCCAAGGAATGAAAAACTTTTGGATGTTAAGTTCTACACATTACTTGAACTTCTGGCCAGTACATTGAAGAGAATCAATACCATCTATCCATCAAAGTTCCTCGCCATGGCGCTCTCGTGCTGCCTTACATCTTTCATCAAGTACACCGACTTCAACCCACGTCAACGATTCATCACTCGTAAGGTTTATGCCTTTGCCAGGGATTACATCCCGCCATTGAAGCCCCTTGATTGGCTCAAAGAACATGGTATCACTCAGGAAGAGGCACACAAGCTAGATGATGATGAGGCGTACTTGCAGAGAAAGCTTTTACAGAGTTTTCTCACACAGATTTGTGGCCTCTCATTCCGTACTCATGGTCTTGGCTTCAGTCAGCAGCTCTATGTTGAGACCAAGCTCAATGAGCACGGAAAAATGCCAATATGGGCTGAGAATGAAGATCTTAACATCTCTACAAGGGAAGCGTTCTCCCGTATCGTTGGACTTGCCATGAGTTTCGATATCGATTTGGACGAGGAGTTTGAGAAGCTCAAAAAGGATTCATCACTGTTGATGGAGAAGGCTAACGACATTATCAAGGACGTTAAGCCAGACTCGGATGAAACTCAACAGGACCAATTGGTGCAGGCTACCGTTGGACTTTGTCTCAACGACCGTCTCGCAACCACATTCAACCCAGCACAAACAGTTCTTCCATTGTCACCTGCGGGCCTCTTTAACATCTGTACACAGTATAACGCCGAACAAAAGTCTCATGGACACACACCACATGAACTCACAGCTACACTTCATGAAGCTATCGCGATGTACATCCGCTTCCTCACACCGGGACTCGTCAGCAGCAAGCTGCACACGAAGGGACTTGTTGACTCTGCTCTTTATTGGGTATGGGGAGCAGTAGCCACTGCAACACGGGAGGATTGGACATCATTGCCAAAACATTTGCGTATCTTGTTCCTTCAGACAACAGTGCATTTCTCCTGTGTCGATGAAGAACAAGTGTTCAGATTCATCTTGTTCATGTTGCTTGTCAGGGCACTGGCCAATTTCGAAGAAGGTTTCGCCTATGACTTCATTGTGGATACTTTAACTACGGCTCCTTTGGAGACAGCTAAGGCAGGCGTGGTGAATGTCTTGAAGGATTTCTTGATCAGAGAGCGCCCTGTTGTGACCGTTGATGAGTTGAGCGAGGAATTGAAGAGAACCTCTGTGTCTGATGGGAATGCGACTAATGATTCTGCCCCTGCTGCTAAACCAGCACCAGCGTTGCCAAAACGTCATATGATTGAGCTTACGTCGGATCGTATTGATGATATTTATGCTTTGATTCGTGAATGTCTCGACGATGCGTTTGCCGATGAAGTTATTGACGGTGCTCGTTTCAAGACATTACTTGGCTATCTTAACTTGTTGATTGGCATCAAGGAACGTTTCCCACAGGATAAGCTTTCTGAAATTGTCAACCAGACCAAGAAGAAGCTTGATCAAAACAAGAAGTGTGAGGATAGTTCTACTAATGTGGAGTTTGCAAACGTTGCCATTGAGTCTCTAACTGAGTACATTCGTCAAAAGAAGCAGTCGCCTTGAATGCTTATAATTGTGAAAGCTATTAATACACACTAAGAAGAGTAACATATTGAACGTGAAGTCGTAGAAGGGATTCATCATGGCTTAGGAAGCACAGGAAGAGGAGCAATCGGTAATGGTTGCTTCTTCTGTTTCGGCTGTGCAGCTGGTGGCTGAGTGTTCTTTGATGGTAAAGTTGAAGATGATTGCGGTGCTGATGATACAGCTGGAGCAGCGGTTGACGCAGGTGTAGCAGCCTTTGGCGTACCAGCTCGTGGCCCTGGTTTCTTCTTAGCAGTAGCCGCACCAGCAGTTGTATTTCTTTTACGAGTTCTCTTCACCGTACCATCGGCACGTTCGATACGAGCAGAGGTACCCTCCTCGACCAAAGGACCCCAGAAAACAAAGAACCCATCCTTAGTGGAAGCTCGTTGTTCTTCCCAAAGCATTTCAGAATCATCAATGAATGGATCAAGGTAGTCATACTGACCAATCTTTGGTTTACCCTTTTGTAACTTTCTTCCATCAATCTTGACTGGCGGTTGTGGTGTTTCCTCCTTCTTCTCCTTGAGACGACCGTCTTCATCATCATCAACTTCCATATCATCATCTTCATCATCCAGATCATCATCGTTGAACATGTCAGCGGAGAACTTGGTGGAGTTTGGATGTACGGCCTTCCAGCCAAACTTATCTTCACACATCTTCATCACGTTGAAGACAACCTGTGCTGATCCTGGACCTTCTGATGGGGCGCGCAGTGGCACATGGAGAGCAATGATTGGCTCTTCAGGCTTGGTGTCATCATCGGCTGTAGTGAAAGTAGTAGTCTTGGTGTCTTTTTCCTTAACCACAGGCTTCTCCTTCGGTTTCTCCTCAGAGTTAATGCTCTTTGTATCGTCAATAGCGTCTTTCATGACTTCATCAGCACCGTCCTTAGCCTCCAATGGTTTGGAAGCCTCACTAGTACCATTTTCATTATCAGTAACTTCAAGAAGTGTAGGTGGCGGCACAGAACTCTCTGGATTTGGCTGTTTCAATTGCCTGTTCATCTGTTCATTAAATGACAACTCCTCCACAACTGGAGGTGCTGGCGTGGCAGCAGCAGCAGCAGCTGCTGCTGCTGGTGTAGCCTTCTTTCTTCCTTTCTTTGGAGCAGTACCAGTAGCACCGGCGGCGGTGTCAGCTTTACGTTTTCTTCCTCCCTTAGCCTTTGGCGCTGAAGCTGGCGCTGGAGTTGGAGCAGAAGTTGAAGTTGCAGTCTCATCCTGGATGACCACAGTTTGTCCTGGTTGTGCAGGTTGTGAGGAGGCCTGTAGATGCTGTTGAGGAAGTTGAGCTGGTATGCTATTTGGAGCTGAGTTCAATTCCTGTTGGGTCTGTTGCATATGTTCAGGTGATATTTGAGGTTGTTGTATGTTTGGCATCATGTTGTGTACTTGATGTGGATGGATCGGTGGGAGATGTTGTTGAGGGAGTGGTGGGAAACTTGGTGGTGGAGGTTGTTGGTGAGGTGGGGGTGGATGGTAGTACTGCGCAGGTGCATCATTGTTCATCAGATTCATGATGGATGGACGCATTCCAGAGGGAGATGCCTGTGGATGAGCCTGTGCGGGTGTTGGAGTCGGACCTGATGACGATGTCGATACTGGAATGATATTTGACGGTTCTGAAGGCTGTGATGACTGCTCATTCATGGCCAAGGCTTGTTGCTTGAGTCTTTCTGCAAGTTCAGCAGCAATCTGTTCTGGAGTCTTCTCATTCGATCCATGCGTAGCATCAATGACATTGGACACTCCCTTAGCTGCTGATATTTCCCCGCCATCTACTTTCTTCTTAGCAGCGGTCGCTCTAGGCTTGCGCGCACGGGGCTTTGGCTTCTCCTTCTCCTTCTCCTTCTCAGCTTCCTTGGATACCATTGAATCAACAGCCACACGTGTTGAACGCCTTGTAGCCCTGCGAACCTCTGGCTCCTTCTTCTGCGGCTCTTCCTCCTTTTCGCTACCCGAGTCGAGCAGGATCATCTCTGGAGGGTCCTTGTGTTTGTTCTCGTCTTTCTTATTCTCATCATCGTGCTGATGCTGCTGAAGCTGGTGCTGCGGCTCTTTTGGAGTGTCGTCACTAAGGAGTGACGAGATGGAGATATTGTCCTTATTATCCGTCTCAGGTACAAGGAACCGCTGGTAGTAAGGGTTCATTGCCAGTGTTGTAATGTAGTCGAATGCGCTAGCGACGTTGACGACGTTGGCTGTTGATGGCTGCTGTCGATTGTTGTTGTGCCTGACGCTTCTGGCCACTTTACTCTTCTCTTTTCCTCAATTCGTCCGCCACCGCGGCTCCTCCGCGATTCGTTGTCATCACTTTAACTCAGAATTTCCGACCCGCTTTCCTTGGTCTGCCACCGCGCGTTAACTAGGCCCAGCACAGCGTTCCCACTTTCTGCCCTCCGGCCCGCAGCGCCAACGCGCGTCATTGTGAGACGCGGTAACCAAAAGCGGGCGCGAACCCAAAAGGGTGAGACCCTGACTACGCATTACTCAAGACTCATAAATTCATGACATTTTGATGGGAACTTTGCTATACATATCAAATACTAACCATTTACTAATGGGATTCTACACCTATAAAAAGGTATATTGAAAACCAATGGTAGCCAAATCAGGCCCTGTCAAGCTGCAACTTGTCCCTGTGGTACCCAAGCTTACCAAGCTTGAGGTATGTATCAGTTCCATAACCCTTGAGCGAATGCACAACCAAATCACCATTCCAGTAGTCAGAGTACACTTTACACATAGCGAGACCTAGACCCAATTTGTACTGGGCTGGTCTCTGAATCAAGTTGATCAAAGTGGCCTCTTTCATTCGGTTGTCATCAATGCCTCCAACAGATGTGTGCATTAATGTCTTACGAGCTTCCATCGAGGATGATTTACTCATTTTCATCTTCTCCAAGTCAAGGTTTGGTAACTTGTGGAAATTTGAAAGAGACTCACGGGCAAGAACTGGATCCTTAGCGAATGACCACGCCTTGTTAATAGGTTCCATGTCAACACCACCACCGCGGTCTGAAAAGCGGAATCCAACATGATCACGAGAATCGATAAGACACACTTTCACCGGGGGAGGAGTTTCACCTGGTTTTGGGTTGGATGCGATAAAGTGTTTCACAGTGGCTTCATAACAGTTACGTAGGATCTCACCGAGCATGTAGTGGAGATGCGCAGTGAGGAAGGAGAAATTGAGGTCCTTAGCTCCTTCAATGACAAGTTTGGGCATTTGAATACCTGGATACAGATTTTCAATGAACTGTGCAGCAGTTTGAGCAGAGATTTCCAAATGTTCAGCAGCAGAACATTTGAAAAAGATGTCACCGATAAATTGCTTTGAACGACCACTCTTTGGATCCATGATAAAGTTCTTGGTAGATGATAAATGCTCTTCAATGATCAAACGCCTTGAGATTCTGGCTCTAAGCAAGGATGAAATCAACTCATCTAGCTGTTTTCTCGATAATGATTGCAGGATACAACACTCAAGTGCACCCATCATAAGATTTGGCAAGTTAAGCAAGTTGACATCTGTCAACATGTCCTCCAACATCTCGCAAAATTTTTCATTATCTTCAATCGTGACAATCTTTGGAACTTTTCTAAACCGTTCAAAGATGTCATAATAAGATTCATAAACTTTAGCCAAATGATAATTGTTAACCACGCTAAATGGCAACTCTTGCAACTCTCTCAATTTCAGGGCGATTCTGACAGGGAGTTCCAATCGTACAAAGTTGGCACTGGCAATAATCTTCCCCTCTGTGAGCGTCTTACCATACATTGCAAGATGCTGGAGTGTAACTGGATGTGGAGTACGTCGACTCCAATCATTGACAACGGTGTTTTGATAAAAATGTTGTGGGTTTAAGTAAGGTGAATGTGATGGGAAGGGACCAAGGTCGGCAAGATGTGATGATATGTCTTCAATGTGGTTATGATAGTGAGAGAAGTCCGGTTTGGAATTGATGTCAAAATTTCGGCTCGATATGGGTGACGACGAGGTGGAGCTTGATGATGTTGCGAGTTGCCTTATCGGATTGATGCCATGTGGCATAGCGCATGGCATATTTCGTAGTTTGAGCATCATAAAGGGTATGTGGTGTTGGAGATGTGGTCTTGAATATGTAGATCGTGTGAGGGCCTGAGTGTTGTGACTTTGGTTTTATATATATATATGCTGTCTCGGCCACGCCGGTTGATCTGGCTCGATGGACGAGCGGGACGTGCGTGAAGTGTGGTGTGAAATATATGGAGGGTTTAAGATTATGGCAAACGAGGCTATGTCTGATGTGGTGTTGCTTCGCTGTATTGGTCTTTCCCAAAGAGAGTGGATCTGATAAGGTGTTTGGTGTAAGTGATACTTCGAGACTATCGGGAGATGTTCAAATGTGACTTGGAATCCCACTGCCCGAGCAAAAAGTCTGGAGTAGCCATCAAGATTGAGTCACGGTCAGTTCGGCGATTGGGGAAATTCAGCACTAGAATTGCGCCAGTTTGCGCTGCGTGATCAATCGTTTTATGCCAAAAATGCGCCAAAAAGGCGCCAGAAGCTTACCAGATTACCGGATATGGAACACTATGGTGGAAAGTGCCGCCAAAGCCGAAACGACCGCACAAGCGCGAAACTTTGGAGGAGGCACGCGCCATCGAACAAAGCTGACGTAGAAGCTTTATCTTCCACAAACGTCAGTGTTTGATAATACCCCTTGACAACTCAAATAGATCCACAACGAAGAAGAAAGAATGTCAACTCCAGCGAGAAGAAGACTTATGAGAGACCTTAAAGTATGTGTTTTATGCAGCTGCCGATTTAAAAGAGGCGATTCGTCGCCTCATACATCGCGGCGCCCCCCTCTCTCTTTCTCTATCACTCTACCCATCGCCACGCGGTGGCGATGATCAACTCTTTATGTTTCAGAAATACTAACATATTTACCCAGCGTCTCCAATCAGACCCTCCAGATGGTGTTTCTGCGACACCCCTCGCTGAGAATGTTATGGTTTGGTATGTTCACCCCTCCCCGCCCCTGTATCCCACCCCCAGAATTACTAACACATCTCTCCCTTTAGGAACGCCGTGATAATAGGTCCAGCAGACACACCATTCGAAGATGGAACATTCCGTCTCACAATCAACTTTGACGAACAATACCCAAACAAGCCACCACACGTGAAATTCATCTCACAGATGTTCCACCCTAACGTGTATGCAAGTGGAGAAATCTGTCTCGACATTTTGCAAAACAGATGGTCACCAACTTTCGATGTGGCGTCTATCTTGACTTCTATCCAATCTCTCTTGAACGATCCAAACATCTCATCACCGGCGAACGTTGAAGCTGCAAACTTGTATAAGGATCACTCATCACAGTACACCAAAAGGGTGAGGGAGACGGTGGAAAACAGTTGGGCTGATGATATCATGGATGCCGACGAGGACGAGGATGTTGAGGATGAGGAGTAATATAATGAAACTGCATTGGCTGCTTTTACTCAACGTTTATCATTTGCTTGTATCTGTTCTTTCTAACTTCTATTTCACTTTTTGGGTTCTTTTCTGCTTTCTCTGTTTGCTTACATATACACTGATCTATCATATCCCTGGCACATTTTTCTTTTTGTTTAATCGAATGCATTAATGCTATTTACATCTCCAAATGGGTGTGCTTCACCACATCTTATCATTTCAACCATAAGTAGTACCACTTCTTAGCCTTACTCTTCTTCTTAGCCTCCTCATCTTCCTGTTTCTTCTTCAACTCAGCAGCCTCATATTCTTGCTGTCTTTTCAAATCTGCCAACATCAATGGACTATCAGGAACATCACCAACAATCATCTCCGATTCACCAACGGTTTTATCTCTGTACACCGCCAACATACTTATGATCACAGCTAAATAAACAACAACTTTACTCACGGGATCCAATCTTCTTGTCATTTTCTTATAATCTTCCCTTCTCTTCTCACTGACTTGCCACAGATCCCTCAGTGGTAATTCCTTAACAATATCGTTAGGTCCCTTTGCCAATCTTGCTGGTTTTTCAAAAGGTAAATCCTCAGGCTTATGATCCTTTACAAGATTATCCTCAAATCCTTCTCTTGCATCCCAATTCCCATAACTGATGAAATATGCCATACGCTTATGCTCTGGAGTCATACGATTCCAATTTTGTTTCATTCTCTTCTCAAGCTCCTCAATGACTTGATCACGATGGAATTGGGAAAGGGTGGTAAATTTGCGAGGTGAGGCAAATATCGGTTTGGTATCGATGTGTTCAAATGTCTCTTCACCTCCGAGAACTCCTTCAAAGATAGACTTGAAAGAGGTTGAAACTAGTTCGGATTTCTCCTTGGCGGAAAGTTTGCGACGTGGGGCACTGACGTTTGAGGTGGGTGATGTGGATGATGTTGAAGACGTCGAAGACGTTGAAGAAGAAGGTGGTGGAGTAGGAGCAGTAGAGTACAATCGGAGCTGATTGACTCGGCAGATAGCAGAGCGTGTTCGTGGAATCATGATTTACACAGTGGTTTAGTGAGGAGATCTAGAGTCTAGAGAGAAAACAGGCTAGTTAGTGTGTGTCTGTCTGCTCAGAGTTATGCTAAGATCTCGGAGGCGCGACTTTCATTGACACGGGCGATGATGACAGTGTGCGAAGGGTAGTGGGTTATTAGGTGCTACGTTATAGCTAAAAAAAAAGCAGGCTAAATGCAATAAGTTCCGGTTAATTGGTAATTAAACAAAGTTTATGAGCCGTCTCAATCAGAGGCATCGGACATGTTCTCATCATGCGATTCGTTATTTGCGTTGTCATCCTTAGTGGACACAGACTCCTTCTTTTCATCATGCTCCTCACCGTCTTCAGTACTCTTCTTATGTTTTCTTCTTCTCTTCTTCTTTTCACCAGTTTCCTGGCCTTCGTCTTTATTTCCTGTTTGAGCGGATTTCTTTTTCTTGATACTAAGTGGATTTGGCTCTTTCGGACCTCTCTTCTTCTTTATCTGAGAGGCATTCGCCTGCTCTTCCGCCTTGGCCAATTCACCATCCTTAGCAGTACCAACTTTGATATTGTTCAAACCGCCAACAAGTTTGGATTTCTCCAATGCAGTAGAGGCTCTAGCAGATGTAATACTGAGTGGTTCCATGATCATCACGGAACGTTTCATGTGCACCAAAGGAACACCTGGAACCTTTCTTAGGGAGAACCTGAGTCTATCATTCTCCGAGGCAACAACATATCTGTGCTTATTGGTACCGTTGATGTCAACAATGGATTTAATACATTCGTGAGGTGGCTTAGTGTTTGGACCGAAATGACCACACTTACGTCTCTCAAATGTCTGCGCAAGTTGAATGGCACTTTGATTTTTAGTCTCGTAGAGGGCCTGCATGCAACATTGTGTGATCATCGGTTTGATTTCAGCTTGAAGGGTACGGGAGAGACCCTTGGCAAGGTCGAATGACGATCTATCACATTCGAGTACGAGTGCATCGTCTATGATGACTTGATAAGGCTCTCTGAAGCGGAAGGTGTGTTGATACACAAGCATTTGCTTTCTGTATGATTTAGCACGTTTCTGTCTCATTGTGGCCGTGTATGACGAGTCTGGATGAGTCTATGAAGGGATGGAAGTATGAATCAAATCAGACAAAAAACCTCCTCTATGATCTCTTAGTTACCATCTGCCAGCTCCGAATGTGCCAAAAAAATTCTTCCCATGAGAAATTCGCGAAGAAAAATTCTGGTTATGTGCCCTGGCGTTAACCTTCCTAAACAGCTCCGTAAGGCGAGACGGCTAGAGAGAGAGAGATCTCCCCTCCCCTCGGTGGGGTGATGGACGGGTATGATCCCTGCTCAGCAGAAGAGTAAGAACAATGCGATAAATAGGCCGAGTTGCATGTTAGGGCGGGACTGCACCGCCAACAATTTTTCAACATCCTACCTTCACCAGTGTTGAGCCTATAGTTCTAGTGACAGCGCCAAGAAGCGATCTCCCACAAGGCGACACAACACAATTGATAGATACAAACCCTGTTCATTTATTGAAAATTCAACCATTGACTAAGCATATGCCCCACAAACTGCGACCCTTCTGATCGCTTGCTTTGCTCGGCCGAGCCCCTTTGACCTATGCGGAATGCGGAAGGTCAACCCAGATCTCGGGGCGTTTGTGCGAGTGGGCGGCGCAGAAAAAGGGCCCACAGCGCTGATCACTGATCACCCTTAAATCCCGGCATACTCATATCAATTCCTCCCTTTTCGTCTCAGCTCTGATTCTCCCTTAGCTCTCTCTAACATCGGAACTGCTTCTTTCTCTTAACTGAACCTCGCCATGTTTCTTCGAGCGCAGCCCGTGCTCTTAGCAGCCAAGGCTTTCCCATTGGCACGCACGCTAACTACCCCTGTCATCTCTCGCACGCTACTCACCAAGGCAGCTCTGCCACGCGCTCAAGCCCTTATCAACGTCACCAGAAAGCTTCACTCCACCATCCAACCAAAGAATGATGTTGCTAATGTCGTCAAGGACACATCTGTCACACCATTCACACCTGAGGAACGGGCTCTTGCAGCACAACAACGTCTAGATGGTCTTGGTCCATATGTTTCTCGGCTTCCTGAGAAATGGATTCCTTATGCTGAACTCATGAGACTCGAGAAACCAGTTGGCACTTGGCTCCTCTATATCCCATGTACTTGGTCAATCTTAATAGCTGCCACATCAACGGGAGCTTCGATCCCAGCTACTGCCTTTATGTTATCCGTATTTGGTATTGGTGCTCTGCTCATGAGGGGATTTGGATGCACTATAAACGATTTGCTCGATAAGGACTTTGATAACAAGGTGCTACGTACAATTGAGAGACCAATTGCCTCGGGGAGAGTGTCTCCAAAGCAAGCTGTTGGCTTTCTTGGGGCACAACTTGCCGCGGGTCTTGGGGTGATCTTGTGTCTGCCACTCGATTGCTTCATCCTCGGTGCCGTTTCACTACTCCCTGTTTGCACTTATCCTCTGTTCAAGAGATTCACATACTACCCACAGGCTGTTCTCTCATTGGCATTCAATTGGGGTGCCCTTCTTGGATTCCCAGCCATGGGCATCTGGGATCCAACAACAATGATCCCATTGTTCATGTCCTCATTCATGTGGACCATGACCTATGATACGATCTATGCCCACCAAGACAAGAAGTTTGACGTTGCTGCCGGTGTCAAATCCACTGCACTTGCCTGGGGTGATAAGTCCAAGAAGATCTTTACCGGGTTGACGGTGGCTCAAATGAGTTTCCTTGCTATGGCTGGTGTCTCATCTGGATCCATCATGATGCCCGGATTTGTCATCGGATCAACCATGCTCGGCTATGGAATCTTCAAGACCATTAAGCAAGTCAACCTTGATAATCCAGCAAGTTGCTGGAAGCACTTCACTGCCAACATTGGTTACGGGTTATACTTGACATATGGCCTGTTGTTCGATTACCTTCTCAGGGCCTTTGGTCTTTGGTAAACCTATATGGATAACCGTACTAATACATGTAGTATCACTACACATACATCACCATACCAGCATTATAAATCAAAAAAATAATCACACACTGCATTACAAACACAAGCGATAAAGGAAAGTCAATGTAGCCTCAAAAAAACACATGCATGCCGCCTCAAGTTCAAGCGTTCAAGCGCGCCTAACGGCCGAACCGAACCGAAGCCGAGATAATTCGCGAATTTGTTCCTCGCGCCAGCGCGAGCGCCCAGTTTCCATCACCACTGGGCAAAAAAAGTCTCATCCACACACCACCAGCCTCCCACCCGTCATAACACACCCACACACCACATCTACAACACAACACAACACGCACTCCATCAGTGGCCTTCGTGTTCTGTGCACTAAAAAATGGAGTAAGTATACCTTTTGCCTAAGCTGCTCTCCATCCCCAGGTGCCACCCGGGTTTGCTGCTGCAAAAACCGCGTCAGGTGGCCCTTCACTGCCTTCGTCACAACATAGGGAATCACGATGTAAACAAAGCCAGATGTGCCTCGATGACGCGTCGCGGTTGGGGTCAAGAGATGAGGAGTTGCATTCCCACACGGACAGCACACTGAAGGTGTATCCGCTGTGCCATTAAGTCAGAATCTTGTACTAACAATGTTTTACAGTAATCAATTGTTTATTGTTAACGACCGTCCGTTGGAGTTCTACGTGCCTCCAGAGGAGGACAACAGAGATCACCTCGTCCAAACCATCATCGGACACGGTGGTAAGGTCACAGATGAAGCTGGTGACTCGCTCTATGTCTCCAAATACGGCGATGAGTCACGTAACCCAGTCGATCCAAAGTTTGTTTATGAGTCCGTTGAGAAGAAACAGTGCCTCAATGCCGATGACTACAGAAACTATGCTAGTGTTCAACACCTCGTGAACTACCTCGATCAGGATAAGGACAACTCATCCTCGGATCCGACCGATCCACAGCTCCAAGCTGCTGCTGCTGCCGCTGCTGCTGCCGCACAGGATTCTCCATCCGATGCTAACTCACAATCCCAATCCCAATCTGTTCCACCCTCTGTCCAGGCCACTGGCACAACTGGCCCAGCCAACTCCATCCCAGATCTCGATGACCCTCAAGCTCGCGAGGCACGTCTTGCCGCTGCCTCTGCTGTTCCAACTGGTATGTTCGTCACAAGGGAAGATCGTATCAACTTGCACAACAAGAACGGATTCACCACTCAGGAGGATGAGATAATCTTAGAAGAAGTTAGAACACATCCACATCGTCGTTCAACTCATAAGCTCTATAACGAAATTGCTGCCAAGATTGGAAGACATACGGGAAACTCTATCCGTTACAGATTCCGTACCCATTTGGCTCCACGTTTGCAGTATGTTTACAAGATTAATGCCGATGGTACGCTCGTGTTGGATGCCGATGGTAAACCGATTCAGGAACAGGATTTGCCAAAGACTTTGAAGAACAAGTTCACCGCTAAGGATGATTACACTCTTTGTAAAGAGGTTAGAAAAATCGTGGATGAAAAGGAACAAGGTCCAACCCCACCAGATCCAACCGAGCTTATCTTGCCAGGTAAGTTCTTTGAGAGACTTGGTGTTGAATATCCAAATCATTCCAAATCGGCTTGGAGAGATCGTTATAGAAAATTCGCCCTCCCATTCGGTATTGATAAGTATGTCGCTTACTACGAAGCAGAAATTGCTGCTGGAAACACACCTGTTGAGATGAAGAACTTCACTGGAAGACATTTGTTCAAGAACAAGGCTAAGAAGGATACTGAGTCACAGAATGATAACATTGATCAGGTCATCTCTGATAGATTGACCCAGCACAACAACGAGTTCGTGCCTGAGGGAAGACCACAAAAGAAGAGAAAGAATAACAACGAGGCTGAAGACGCTGCTAATATCTTCCTTGCTGGAACTTCTGATATTACTGGTCTTGGTTCTAATAACTTGTTTGAATCGCAGGCTGCCCAGGCCGTTGCTGTCGCCAACAACGCCACCTCCGAGGTTGACCCAGATGAATTCCTCACTGATGATCTTGTCACTTCTAAGTTCTTCTCCTTCCAGCCATTGCTTAGCGTTGTTGACAAGATTACTGAAATTGTTAATAGATCCTACGAGTCTGGTGATGCCGAACAGCTCATTCAGGCTTTGTATGATGAAACCGGTATTCAGAAGAAATTTGGTACATTCATCGTTACCTCTGTGTGTGGTGATGTTGTGTTGATTCCAAAGTACTTTGAATTCTTCCTAAAGACCGGCCAGAACCCTCCAGAGAACGTGCATGGTGTCTGGTCCCCAAGAGATGATGCCTATTTGAAGTCGGATGAACCAGAGAAAATGGAGTTCCTGAGAAGACTCCACGGTCAGAAGAGAATCGATCTCAGAAAGAGTTTCGCTGATAACAACATCATCTGATCTTTGGTGTCGTCTGTCTTGGTGACCAGAGATGTAACGATCCATGGTCTTTTGTATACTACTTTGTTCGGTGTCTATCTTTCCTTTCCGCTTTCCCCTTTCCGCTTTCCCCTTTCCCCTTTCCCACCTTTCCCTTTTTCTTTACTTTTGAGGGGCATCTCTGATGCACTTCCCTCGTGTATATTACTGTATTATCAAATGATTGCTCTTTCGGAAACTTACTTACTGTAGTATTATTGCACTGCAAAGGCACCCTCATAAAAGATGAGGAGTGCGAAAGTGTGGGGAAATGTCTTTGGCAGCTAGTGGCTGGCGACGCTCAAGGTGTGCGGGGGCCAGGTGCGAAAACATACAACAATTCCTTCTGTTATCATACCCCTTGACAGGTAACGGTCACTTGTAGAAGCAAACATCTTTCTTCAACGAGGCCTTGAAGTTGGGATTAGATGTCTTCTAAGGCTGTCCGTACGTACCGTCTGGTACTCTTTGCGTCGCAATTCGCTGTCTCTACAGAGTTCCTCGATAGACTCTCCCACTCGCTCCAGAAGCTCCCCACTATTACTGATGAAGAGACACGGATCCGTATTATCGAGTATCTTCGCACAATCATTGATGACTTCCGCGAGACTCATGCTGGGATGTCACCAGAGCTCAAACTTGCCTCTCGTACCACCAGGGCGTTCATCAATCGCTTCTTCGCCCTGCTGGGATTGCTAACCACTGCAACCTCCTTGAAGAAGATCATCCAGAACATCAAGACCCCACTAAAGACACATCTCGTGCTAGCAGATCTTAAAGACCCAGCTAAATACGCGTCGTCTACAGCACTGCTTACTTCTGCCTTCCCGTTACTACATACCAAGATCTCTGCTCAGACTGAGACAGGATTCGCACTCTCCGCACTAGCCCTCTCCTTCTTCCCCGAGGGATACCCAAAGGACTATGCTGCCATTTACGCACTGATCCAGGGATCTGAAGCTTTGATAAAGAAGCACGCTTATTTGTTCCCACTACAGTCTAAATCCTATTGGTTCCTCATGCCGCTCTGTATCTCGCAACTTCTGGGACAAGCCACCAATAGCCCAGACTATCTTCCAGGAGTCATCTCTCGACTCTTTGATGCCTTGTATTCAGGACTTATTGAGACGAAGCCAGTCTGGTACAATGGCGAGTGGCCAAAGACTATTGATGCATTTGTCAAAATTAAGAGGGCCAGATACATCAGCAGGGGAATATTGCATGAGAAAGTTGAGATCTCGAGAACCAACCCTATGCATGTCAATGCAAAGTTCGCCGTAATGAGTCCATCTGAAACAAATATTGGTGTTGTGTTGAAGAATCACTTACCAAAGAAGGCATTCTATACATTTGTGCTGACACTTCCGTTATTCTACTTGTACCACAGATACACTAAGGGTCAAGGTTCCATCTCATCCGATTCATCATCTGCCAATCCATCATCCTCGGTCTTATCCACGAGTGCTGGAACAAGTTGCCAGGACGACTATGAAGAAGTTGACGATATAAATGCTGATATCATCACGAAGCTCGATGACTCTACTATTGACCAAAGCAAACAATTAGAATCATCAACTTCACCAGTGGTTTACTCACCGCTACCATCCGGGCCAAGCACCACGACTTCAATCTCCCCATTGCAACGTGCAGTCATCTCTTCAGGCAAATTCACTGCAACTACACTTGCCACAGTCATCACTTCCTACCTTCTCTTCACAACGCGTCTCTCTCCTCGCGTTAATGGCCTAATATCCGGTCTTTGGTTTGCAACGTACAAGACAAGTACATCCGGTAATGTATTATTTGCTTACCTCGCACGCATCACCCTCTTGGCAATGTTTAAACAGAAGAGGGACGCTCTCAGCAGAAGCAAGAACTCCCTGTTTCAGACAGTTGGTGATTGGGGTGCTACAACTGTTGGCGCTCTTGCCATTTCTTTGCTGTTGAAGATGCATGGCGAGGGAAGACTCTCGGGCAGATTTGCAAAGTATACACAGTTCTTGAAGAGTGGTGGTGGTGTTGTGGATGAAGTTCAGTAAGCGATTACTTTTTATGGGACTACTATCAATTTAATGACTGAAAAGTATACATTGTTTTGTACTCTAGACTCTGGGGAACCCTGAAGCTGGAACAGTAGACTCGAAGGACATTAGTTGTTAGTTGTAGTTATGTAAGAGTCCAGTAAGGGAACGACCTTGAAATCTGAGAATCCTCGCTTTTGATAAGTTCAATATAAGCTCTCAACAAGATGCAGTAGAGTTAGTGCATTGGATCCGAACTGTGCAAGGAATAGAGAGATCCCCAGATTCTGTTCCTGTGCGGTTTGCAGACGCGGTTTTTTTTTTTCTTTTTTTTCTTCTTATTCCCCAGGCTGGATTTTTGACGGACGAGAAGACTACGTTCAACCCACTGTTAAGTGTTCTTAAACAGTTCATCTACCACGCACAGCTTCCGGCTATGCATTTGAGCCGAGTACTCACAAGAAATCTGCTCCTCTTCACGAACAGATCATACCCGTTAACTCACAAAACACGCTTCTCATCTTCAACACTCTCCACCCCCAAAACGTTGATCATGCCGCCTAGAAGATTTCAGCACAGTCAAGCTGCTGCAGTTAGCAGGCCAGAGCGTTCTATTCCACAATTTCAATTCATCTCATCTGCTAATGCTTCCAATATTAGTGCCTCCGATCGCCAAGCTCTCATAGATATCCTCAACGAAAGTTTTAGAGAACAAACGTTGGACCGCTCAACCTTCTATGCGTCACTGATACATAACAAACCAGTTTACACAAGCGAAGGTGCTGATGGGTATGCTGATTTGAAACTGGCACAGTTGATAAGAAGCCATCCTGTAAAGGAGAAGAGATCACGTCTGGAACAAGCGTTTGCTAAGTTTGAGCGTAAGGAGCCCCTAGGAAACCATGTACCAATCCAGTCGATGCCAAAGGAACCAACGCCCACACAAAACAAGGTAATGAACGGTGATCTAAGGACATCTAAACCAACGAGAAACATATTGTCTCTTGCTTCTATCATTCCCGATATTGGGAAGCACGATTTCCCCCTTGATCTTCTTCTTAGAGGAACTGGATCTCGCCACAACTTTGTTAATGACTACATGACTGAAGTTGAACTTGGTGCCCGTAATCACCCACGACTCCAAACTCCACAACGCGTTGCTCTCTTAAAACAGCTGTTGCTTGAAGCTAATAACCAGACTAATGCACTGATATCTATTGATATGGAAGCACATGAGTTCTCCAAGGATAAGGTGACAGAAATTGGTATTTCCATCTATGATCCAGCTAAGGATGCCTTGTCAACGTTCCCAACGATTAAGAACATTCACATTCTTCCAGAAGAGGTGATCAGACTTCGTAATGGTGCCTTTGTTGCTGATAATAAGGACAAGTTCCTCGGTGGAAGCTCAATTATAATGCCAACTTCTAAGGCTGCCGACTTGATCCAGTGTATCTTGAACTATTATTTCTACGATCGTCCAGGTATGAGTGCCTGTATTGTTGGCCACAATGTCGCTGGTGATCTCACTTGGCTGAAGGGCCTTGGAGTTACCATTCCACATAATGCTACCGTTTTGGATACGCAGAAGATTTACAACATTACACATGGTGATCGTCTCTCGTCTCTTGGTGGTATCCTTCGCAGATTTGACATCCCCCATGCTTACCTTCACAACGCTGGTAATGATGCATACTACACATTGATGCTATTGATGAAGCTCTGTGATCCGTCATTCCGTCGGAATCACGCTGTGGACTCGTTCGAAGCAGATGAGGAGTACATTGCTAAAATGGAAGAGATGGCTGAGAGACCACCTCCAGATATGCTTAGAGGTTCGAGACCATCTAAACCAAGAAAGGCTAAGAAGGTGCTCGAGACACTTCCACCTACGAGGTACACTAACTACTCACATGCATTGAGAGACCTTTTCCAGCCCAAACCATAACAATAAGACGCCAATAGACAGTTATGCATCTAACCACCTCTAGTGTAGACATCACCTGCAAGATGACAGAGCTTCCCGAGAAGACCTTTTTGCCGGTAAAATCGCGGTATGGTTCGCGCACATTGGCCCTAGTTCGCGGGGGCTGTGATGGAATTTGAGCTTGCGCTCGCTCAACACTATTAGCAGGGGCTCTGCGATAACACACCAGCACAGAAGCTGAGCATCCGGACAGTGAGCACCGCCCGGCCAGCAAAGCCTCCTTCTCCGTCCCACATACCTTCTTCTGCCGCCCACCCCTTTGACCGACTACCTACGAGTTATGTCGTTGGATCCGCGCAATCACACGTACAAGCCCGAGCCGCACACCCCGCAGCCGGACGAGTTCTCGTTTGCCAGACAAGACTCTTATAACACTCCTATCGTGATATCGGATCATTCAGCAGAGGAGGATGCCGATTCAATCTATACGCTAGACGAGCCGGGACAGGTGGCCGATACCGACACCACCGAGGGTAACACGTTGTACGATCTTCCAACGCACATCTCAAGCCACGGAGAGCTCAACAACGTCACCTCTTCTCCACGAACAATGCCACCCTCACCGGTTGGCACTCCATACACTGAGCGTCCTACACACCCGCTACGTGCACTCACATCTACAAATCTCGTGCTGAACCAGCAGAATGGCACGGACGAATCGCTAATCGCCTCCAGCCCAGTCGTGACATCAACACTCCGTCAAAAACTTTCCCTAGAGGATCTTGCAGGATCCGATCAAGACGACGACATCCCAATTACACCGGCTATGCATGCCAAAGCAGATGAATGGGATGAGAAGGGTGCAGCTATCGCCGTGACACGTGTCACTAACGCCAATGGAGAGGACGAAGATGTCATCATTAGAAAGAGCGTCAAGGACTTCAAGTTTGGGAAAACATTGGGAATTGGATCTTATTCTACTGTCATTCTTGCTACTGACAAGAACACAAACCGCCAATTTGCAGTCAAGGTGCTTGATAAGCGTCACATCATCAGAGAGAAGAAGGTGAAATACGTTAACATTGAGAAGAATACACTTTCGAGGTTGGGTCGCAGAGATGGTATCGTACACATGTTCTTCACTTTCCAGGATGAATCAAGCTTGTATTTTGTCTTGGATTACGCACCAAATGGAGAATTACTCACATTGATCAAGGAACATGGATCATTGAATGAAGAGACTGCTAAGTATTACTCTGCTCAGATTCTTGATGCCATCAAGTACATGCATGATAACGGTGTGATTCACAGAGATTTGAAGCCAGAGAACATCTTGTTGGACGAAAACATGAAAATTCAGATTACCGATTTTGGTACCGCTAAACTTTTGGAAAAATCACCGAATGGTCAGTACCCTGCTGACACGAGATCGAAGTCCTTTGTCGGTACAGCTGAATATGTCTCTCCAGAACTCTTGAACGAAAAGGCAGTTGGTAAGCCATGCGATATTTGGGCGTTTGGCTGTATTTTGTATCAGATGATTGCAGGTAAACCACCATTCAAGGCTACAAATGAATATCTGACTTTCCAGAAGATTGTAAAGCTTCAGTTTGCCTTCACTGCTGGATTCCCAATGGTGATCAGAGATTTAATCAAAAAAATCTTGGTATTACACCCAAAGGATCGTCTTACTGTCAAAGGTATTCAAAATCATCTGTTCTTCCACGGTATTGACTTTAAGAATCCACAGAAGTCAATCTGGGATGTGCCACCACCAGTGGCTGGACCTTACAAAATTTCGGCTAAGTCGATGCTTCCAGTCCCAGAACTACAAAACAATGGATCAAGAACAAGAATTACCATTCCAAGAAGAGCTGTTTCAACACCAAGCACACCAATGCAAGAACATGAAACAGGCAGCACAGAATCATTCAACTCTACGCCACCAGCAAGCACAACTCCAACAGTTACAACAGAGAGTCAACAGGTACTTGCAAGGGCCAAGGCCAACATTGCTGCCAGAAAGCAGAAAGAGAGCCAAAGAGCTTCTAGTGGGGCTGTTGGTGCTGCAGGGGCTGCAGCGCTTGCTCTGTCCCGCCAACCAAACGACATCATCAAAGCATATAACGATGCAAAGAAGGAATCCAAATCCGATCTTGACAATGGTACACCACCAGTCAGTGCATCATCAAACATGGAGAAGCGTGTTCCTACATCTGCATCTACAACGGCTGCCCCACCCACGACACAACCTACAGCACAACCAACAGCACAACCTTCAACAAAACCTGCACCAACCATTACCACACTAAGAAAGAAACCACCTCAGCTCTCTACCGAGAAAGCCAGCGTTCCACCAATGACAAAGCTTGATCTCGAATTTGTGAAGTATCTCAAGAATAAAGATGAGAGGGTGTTGAAGAAGGGTGATCTTAATGTCTATTTGACTACTGTTGATGCTATTGAAAAGAAGTACAAACGTCGTCTTGTTGATGCACCTCTTGGTGGTAACAAAGCTGGATTCTCCTCATCCACAATGTTGAGTCAAGTAGCCAATGGTTCATACAGAGGCTTGAGAAACATGGACAAGCATGGTGAAGAGGCCGAGAAAGCCATCATCACCAATCATAAGACAGAGGAGGATGAATCCAAAACGGGATCTGCCAAAACCAAGTTTAAGAAGTTTTTCTCTGGATCTGCTACTGAAGAGGATAAGAAGAACAGAGTTCTTCTTGTCACATCCAATGGTCGTGCTATGATCTTCAACAAATTGGATGCTGAGGAAAACCAGACTCCTGCATTGGAACTTCGTACAGAGATCAGTGTCAACCACCCAGTCATTAAGATCAGGGAGCTTCTACCAACTTCCACATCTGAGGATAGTCAGTCTCTCTTCATCATCGAGTCATACAATACTGCATTTGTATTTGAGTCAACTCAGAAGAATGTGTCTTCTTGGACGAACACTCTTCACAAGGCTAGGGTTGCTGTCCAAGAGAAGATCATGCAGAAGCGTTTGGAAGAAGATCCAAGTGGACATGCCGGTACTGTCCTCGGCTCAGATGCTGCTATGAGTGCTGCCACCATTGTGACATCCCCAACTTTGGGTGCTTCTGAGTTTAAAACCCAGACCAAGCCACGCAGATCGTCGTCATCTTCTACACCTCATCAACGCACTCATATGCTACAGGAAGTCGTTCAAAGAAAGTCCGCAGCTCGCCCGACCCCAGCAAATGAAGTCCCTGAACAAGGTCGTCTATATCATGGCCTCCCTATCTCTTTGTTGACCCCGAAGGATAAAAATCAAAACAGGAACCCGTTGATTGCCGCAGCTGAGGCTGCCATTGGAACTGGTTCATCACCTAAGAATCCACCTGCTCGCAAAAAGCCACCGTCACCAGCTATGTCTGCATCTTCAAACTCCAATACAAACACCACCAACACCACTACGAAGCATATCACTGGTATGAACTCCAGACTGCTGGCCAGAAGTGTGAGATCATCCAAGTCGAAGAAGTGAGCCCTGATCGGTTCACTAAAAGTGTTTATTGTATTATGATTTCTATGCAACCTGTACTTTATCAACAACCGCTGTTGTAGCGTTTGATAGTTATCGACGTCTCTAGAGAACTCTGTGTGTGGAGGGCGTTGGCTTGCAGAATGTGTCAAATCTCTAATCTGTTAGGGCTTCTGTTATCCACGTGACTGCAGCCCTAAAATGTTTTTTACTGTGGTGTGCGGCTGTGATGCGTTCGCGACGCAATCTTGGGAGCACACAGCACAAAAGAGGTGCGCAAAGCGCAAAAGATCGAGCAGTCACAAAAGTATTGGCACCGCGAATTGGTGAGGGAGCGCGACCGACTCGGGATTTTCAAAAAAGTGAAATATCGAGACAAGCACCATAACCCACAGAGTGGTCTTGAAGGGAGCTAACAGACTTATTGTTCACCATCACACATATCTCAAAATGGCCAAGTTCATCAAGTCAGGAAAGGTTGCTATTGTCGTCAGAGGCCGTTACGCCGGTAAGAAGGTTGTCATTGTGAAACCACACGACGAGGGTTCCAAGGCCCACCAGTTCCCACACGCCATCGTTGCTGGTGTTGAGAGATACCCATCTAAGCTCGGTAAGTCCGTCGGTGCCAAGAAGGCCGCTAAGAGATCCAAGGTCAAGCCATTCGTCAAGGTTGTCAACTACAACCACTTGCTTCCAACTAGATACACTTTGGATGTCGAGTCCTTCAAGGCTGAGTTGACCTCTGAGTCCTTCTCTGAGCCAACCCAGAGAGAGAACGCCAAGAAGGCCGTTAAGAAGGCTTTCGAGGAGAGATACCAGGCTGGTAAGAACAAGTGGTTCTTCACTAAGTTGAACTTCTAAGCGAAAGATTTTGCAAGCTATATTGTGACGTTGTTATGAACTCTTCATGTTGAGACTATAAGGTCTTCTTTCAAACACACGGACGCAGTATTATACAAAATTGGGAACTATTTGGTTACACTTGAGTGTCGGTGCTTTTCTTCTATCTATTTTTATCTTTTGTTTTCTTTGCGTGGTTTTGCTTAATTTTTGATGCATTGAGTTTTGAGATTGGGGTATCCTCGGTTGGTGATATCAAAATCCCAAGCGAGGCATGGACATTTGTCTTCATCATGATTTGAAGATGTTGTCGAGGTGAGAATGCTACTGTTTGGTAAGATGGTCGCATTCTGTGAAGTTGTTCGTCGGTTCCTAGTCTAGTACTTGGGGCTGCCATCCAAAAACAGAAACAGATGTATTTATGTTAATATATCTATGATACAACGATCATTGAAAATGTAGATGTAGCTTGTGATTTGGAAGAGCTCATTTCCTGTTTTTATTTAGGCCGTAGAAACGTTGGCAGGCAAAATTGCTAGCTGTGCTATATGATGGGAGTGGAAGGTTAACACTAAATCATACAATAATCAAGTTTCTGGCGAAGCAATTATGTTAATCAAACACAACCTCCATCAAACACAACCCTTGGGGCACTAAAAGAAGCCCTCAGATGGGAACAAGCGCTTTCCGGATGACTCTCATCTAAGGTGTGATAACTGGTGGGGCTGTTATGGTGGATGATCCAACGAGGACAGCGAGCCAATCATAACAAGACAAAAGAACGCGCCTATACCGTCGACGATGGTGTCTTACGGAAACATAGGTCAAGGGACTATGGTAATAGGACTTTTTAGCTGCTAGTTGAATCTCATTTGCCAGCATTGTGCAGACTCTTAGCACCCAAACTTCCTTCCCCGCCTCGCCTCAATATTATATTATCTGGTTTTGGCCCCAGCCGCAACTTTGTACAAATGTCTCCTTATTGTTCAAGGCGGCCCTGCGCGTAATACACTACCATTTCTCCAAAACTGATTTGCACCGATATCAAGCACTTCAAGCATAATGTTTCTTTTGTGATAGCTGGTCACAGTTCACCGTATTATCAAAAGGTGGTTTTCCCCAGACTTTCCTCTTGTTCTTGGCTGGCCATGCCCGCGGCCTAGTTTTGAACAAGGCGATTAAGTAGACAGATGTACTTGGATGCGGGACATATGCAAGGTGATAATATGAGTAACAAGGACGGTTGATGGGGACGGGTTCTCTTCTATACTCCCCCTCTTTGCTTCCTTGACGTCCAGCCCGAAAGGGTAGAAAAGGTAAAAAGGCTATAGAAATCGTTGCTACTGTTATGCTTGATGGAAAGGTAGCGCCGGCGGGGGAGCGTCTTGATGATCATCATTTGTCTCGCGCGCACCAGTCCCCAAACCCTTTCGTCCAACGGCCAAGAAGCTTCTACGATGTTCCGTTTGCTCGCGAGGGTGCATCACACTAACGAGTTCACTCTTATATACTCCATTAATCCATCTCTCGATAACTTTGCCTGCCAGAGTCTCAACCTGACGACATACCCGAAGCCCTGGCCGCCATGGGCATCGGCCCAAAGAATTGGGCGACGCAGGTTGTTAAGTCGCGCGAACTGAACAACCGCCGAAGACATATGCAGGCTACTGCCTGACCCATAACGGTCCAGCATTGAGCAACGGTTGTTGACGGCGGATAAGGTTTGGGTGGTGAGTGGTAGGAGAACAAGATTTGGCTTCTGTCAGGAAGCGAGTGCGACCAAACAAATTTCGCTTAGTAGTGAGAACGCTGTATGGGTAAAGCTGTCAGGCGTCCAATTTCTTTGTTCTTTTATCGGGAGATATTTAGAGGGGCGGGGCAATTTAGGGGGCGGGATTGTTTATCAGTAGAGTGCTTTGCTGAGACGACAAAGTGCGCGTTGTTCTAGAATATAAGGGCTTGTTTCCCGTGCTTGATAGCTCAAGTGCTTGCTCTTTCTGGAAGTATGGTAAGGCAGGACCTCGTGAATTAGCAATCATAGGATCCAGAACCTTGATTATCCACTGCGGCACATGTGAGATCTGATTGAATGATAGGTAGCGTCATATCGCCTCTACTACAATCGATGATCGAAACAGCTGACTGCATAACGCAAGGCAACATTTGACAGAGGAAGGGGCTACGACTCACTTGTCTCTTTACTGAGAAATAACTACCTCGGTGTACTAGACAAATGGGAAGTACGTATGCCATCTGATGGTGCGAGTTCGACGTCCTATGGAGAGGAACAATAAGGCGCCCTACTGATAGTGCAGAGGGAGGGGAATACGGGAGCAGCCCACACTATGCTTCTTTTGACCGGGAGGAGAGGAAAAGTGTGATAAAACAAGATTATTATAATTCTATAGAGAAGCAGCAAAGGCGAAATGATGGTGGTGACTACACAACGCTACTGTTGCGGGGAGTGGCAATAGACCGATGATCACTAGTGATCGCCGCGTTTGATTTGTCACGGTTTAAACTTTGAGGAATTTGTGCTTACAATCGAGATAACATGGACACGACCGAGGTGTCTATAGATTGGGTCCTTCTCTAGCCAAGCGAAACCAATGCTATAGTGCTCGGGCTAACGTGATGCACATGTGTGGGTCTTGAACACTGTGGAAGGCGCCCGCTAGGTCCGGTGTGCGGGACGCAAAGCGCATGTACTCTTCACATGTTTTAAAGACATTGGGAATGTAGATTGTGTATATGGATAGCGCTCGCAAGAAGCTTTCATTGTGGAAACTGCTTGAGCATGTGAAAACTAATAGGGGTTCAGTCAGCAAATGTACCCGAAGCAAGTGTTCACAAGCCTGCCAACATGCGCTATCTCCCAAACTGCATAAAAAGGGTAAGGGGTGGATTTACCTGCTGTGAGATGGGAATGGTGGACGTGGAGCAGCCGATCATCCGATGTCTGGTGATCTCTTCGAGTTATTTCTGATTCGAGAGAGAGTAATACTGTGTATATGTGTGTATGTGTTTGTTTGTTGGCTGATCACCAATTGACCATCATTGCGTCATATCGAGCACACTCACGTAGCCTCAAACAAAAACACCTCCACAAGCCCTGTGGAGAACACGGCCTATTTTGTCCCAGCCGCAGTTTGCATGGCAGCGCCAGCTGCCAGCACCTCGCGTCGGTGCGTCGTGTCCCGCGCAAACCAGCCGTTGGGCGATTTTCGATTTTACCTTGTGAAACGAATTGGCGCGCGCACCGCAGAGCATATCTTCAACACTTTCCTCCTCGCCACCTCCACACGCAGGCACTCTCCTGCCCCGCTCACACCCACAGTACACACAGGTCCACGTTGCCCGTGGCCCCGTCACTTACTTTTCGTTTTCGCCGCGCACTCTGCTGTCCCTCCCGTGGTCTAAACCTACACACCTTCCACCCGAACACGTTCCCACTGACAGAGCCGCCCTGACATTCCCACGGGCCCCCTATCATCACAATACACACCCAGGAGCACCTCCACAAAGGTACAGAGTCTTCTGTTTGCTGCATACCCTTAGAGACAAACCTGTTCCTGGTATAGCACGCCCTTATCGGCCGCCCGTTGCTAGCTAATTGCTGCATACTTTCCTTCCTTCCTTCCTTACTTGTCCTCACAACATACACACACAACCTCACCCATCGCCATCTACCATCTGCCACTCGCCATGTCCTTCCTTCCTGAAAATATTACACTTGAGGATAGCAGCGTGGTATGCCACATCTTTGCCAAGATCTATGAGCTCCTCCCTCACGAGTCTCGTATGAGCATGGTTGAAGTTGAAGAGTCACAGCTCTTCTTGAGTGCAAGAAAGGCCCTTATAAACATGGCGTCGTCTCACATACACGAGGAGATTGTCAAGACAGCATCGATGGTTCTCGACAAGATCAACGTTCTTGACAACTATCTCATCCTCAAGCAGAGATCGGTTGAAAGCTTGTCCTCCATTCTTATCACTCTCAGACTTCTCTCAGATCTCTGCAAAGTGCACTGGGACTCCAAGGAACCACATCAAAGAAAGGCATCCATTGACTCAAACCAGTCTCTTCAGTCCATCACGTCTGTTGTTAACTTGGGGATTGGTAGTGAGAACTCTGCATACCACACCGTCCAGCCAGATCAACTCAGCTCTGCCGTTGCAAAGAAGGCCATTCTTCTTGTGTCAAGATTCAAGTCCATCACAGCACTCACACAAGAGCTCTCTCTCATCAACGGTAAAATCATCACCTCTTCCAGCATTTTTGAGGATCCTTCAACCAGACCAATCTTTGAAGAGATCGATGCCAACTGTGCTGCCATTACGAGGTTCCTTGCCGCTTCCAATCCGGCTGACTTCTTTGAGTTCACAGTGTCCAAGCTTACTGTTCTCAAGCACAACATTAGCAATGATGGTGACTTTGCTCCATATCTCGAGTTGTTCTCATCTGTCTATTTGGATGAAGCTTATCTGTATCGATATCTCAAGCAGATTCGTGTCATCATCAATAGCGTGAAGAAGGCCTCATATCGCCAGTTGGTACTTTCATTCTTCCTCAAGTCATTGAGGGTATGGGTCTCTTCACGACCACAACAGTTCCTTAACTGTACGCGGCCTGAATCAAACGTTTCTGCTGAAGCTGAATCGTTGCTTGACGAGCTGAGTCAAATGCCAGACATGACCGCTTCAGGTCCAAGAGCAGCCCAACCGATGAGACCAATCAAGGCATCACTCAAGTTTATGGCTGTCCTTCTGTGCTTAACATCAACAGGCCTTGACAGTGCCATGGGTGTTGAAACAAAGAAGAAGGCTTTCAAAAAGCTCACTGGTGGATTCACTGGTAACAAGAAGCAGAAGGTGGTATCACAGGTTCTCAAAACCTTAGAACAGCAGAGTTCTAAAGATCCTTCTGAAAATACTGCAGTGTTGGAGTCCGTGGATTTCATGGTCTCAATCGCTCGTATCGCTGCTTGTGTCCACCCGCTGGATCCACAGAACCCAGCTGTTGAGTTCACTCATGCTCACTACGATCTCGTTGCTAGAGCTGTTGTTCCAATCATTACCAGCAAGCCATCTCCGCTCATTTGCAATGGTACGGCTACGGAGTTGCAGATTATGCACAAAATGAGAATGAACTACTTTACCAGTATATGCATGCTCAAGCCAAAGGAGTCTGCCCCAGTCTTGATTGACATCTTGAACGATGAGTCAACACCTCTTGAGACCTTGAACATTACTTGCTCAATTTTGAAGATGCTGACAGCCTCGACATCTTTCAGTAATGCCAACCACACTCTCATGATGAAAATGTATCTGGCTTTGAGAAAAGTGTTGATCAGAGTCGGTGTACTTGTCAAGTCGAACTCCTATGACCCATCTCTTCTCGACGATGATGACGCTAGTCTTGGTAAGACTGCATCATCTGCTTCGAGCTTTGACCATTACAGCTCGAACAAGCAACTTGTCGGTATTGAATCCGCCCAGAGAACATCAACGCCATCTTCGAACAACTCCGCATCAACTCCAAAGGCTGACAAGTTCAAGGACACAGCCAAGAACCTACTGAAACACCACCATTCCTTGAGTCATGTCCCGGTTCAGAGCTCACAAGCCCCATCTGATGATGTGAAAGGATTGAAGGACGACGCCAACATCTCACAGCTTTCTCGTGACGTTATGATCAATGCTTTGGAGCTGTTCACAAAGTCTCCGTCAGCCTACTTTTACTCCTTCACCCAGGATCCAGTCCAGCAGAAGGTCAAGACTGTGCTGGCCCATATTGATGAACTTTTGGATCCTATTGCAATTGCTCTCAAGGACAGCAGTATCAAGCTTGTGCAGGCTGCCAAACATTTCATCCGTGCCTTCTGCTCTGTGCAGTCCATCCCAGACACTGCTGATGCTGTCTTTAGTGCCTTGATTGGTTCAGCTTTGCTCACGTACACCTTGGCTCAGTTCATTGCTAATACGAGTGCATCTGTAACACGAAGAAGAGACATCTTGGAGTACTTTGTGAAGGCAATTGAGTATCGTATTGCTCTTTACACCACACTTGAGAACTACTCGTACTTTGAGGAGGTGAGATCTTGTGAGATTGAGCTCATAGAGCTCCGCTCGTACATTGAAGAGGCTGCTCTTATATGTCTTTCGACTCCACAGATTGAGACATACAGCTTGATGAAAAGAGCTTTCAGGGCCATTATAATTGGCTTCGAGCATCAGGATGCTCGCTTCGTCTACAATCGTGACCTTTATCAGGCCATTGCAAGCGATACAAGCCTCATCACTGGGCAGGTTGCATTGCAGAAGAATGTGAGGAAGTTCTTGTTGAAGGTCAAGACACCGACATCTGCAATCATCAACTTCTGGTACAGACTCTACGACAGATGGTTCCAGTTTGCCAACTCTGACTACGATGAACTCACTCCTACCGAACTCTCCAACTTCAGAAACTATGCCGGTTGTCTGGCTGCTATCTCTGGTGTGTTCACCGATGTCAGTATGCCAGAGTCTGATGCGTTCACTGCAGAGATCAGAGAGGATATTAATGAAAAGATTGATTCCTTCATCAACCAACAGTTTGTTATGCTTGGTGATGATGACTTGGTTACTCGAGAGAATGCTAAGGAGATCTTGGCTTCTGAGGCTGACCAAAAGATTTACCCAAGAATCATCAACTCTCTCGCCAGTATTATTGACGATCTCACTGCTAGACGAGATGCTTTGACTCAGAAGGACTTGATCATTGTTGAACATGCTATTACACTGTTGAAGTCCGTGCTGGCGAACGGTGATGAACTTGTCGTCTTCAGTGTCTCTATTCCGATTCTCCAGTACGTTGAGAAACTGTCTATTATGGTTGAGAGTAACACTGTTGAGAGTCTCACAATCCTTAAGTTGAGAATCAGAATGTCTGGTTTGTTCTCCAAACTCGAGCAGCATACAAAGAAGCTTGTCATCAGCAACGCTTTCAAGGTTAGAAACAAGTTCCTCAGACATGTCTACAGCTGGTTTGAGAATGCTGTGAACTCCACATGCTCCTGCAGAGATGCTGATCATGCCAAGCAGCACTCACATGTGACCAAGGAATTTGAGTTTATCTACATTGATGTTGCTATTGAGAGTGTTAAGGCCCTTGCTTCTCTGTTGGATGGTCTGCTCTTGGAAGCACCACAGGTCTTGAACGAGCGTGAACTCAAGTTCTCCAAGTCGAGCTTGTTCAGCATCTATTTCAACACGTTCCTTAGAGCTCTCGAAAGATTTAGTGACGTTGAGAGTTTCCCTGTTTCTGTGAGACACAAGGTCACCACCGTTTCTGAGAATATTGTTGTGTGTTTGACCAACTTGCTGAAGTCAAATGTCGATGTCGGCCTGTCATACGCTCTTCCAATCGGTTACTATACCAACTTGGCAATCAGAGTATCGTTCCTAAAGGTGTTTGTTAGTATTGTCGAAAGTTACTCTGCCTTGGGCAAGACCACTGCCGGTGCAGATAAGTCCAGCTTCCTTGTCGAGATCTTCGAATTGGTCATGGCTCGTCCGTCGCTTCTACGTGCCATCACCGTCTCATGTCCAACGAACGAGGCCCCTGCACTTGCCTCTATTGCTCTTTCTTTGGCAGCCAGTATGAACCAGTCTGGCCAAATGGTCGCCCAGTTAGTTAATGATGAGATCTTGTCAGCTATGAAGTATTCTGATATTTTGAGAAGAAACTCGTTTGCTTCTCGTTCGTTGTCTGCCTTCGGTAGAAGCATTGGTCACAACTACTTGATCTCTACACTGAGACCTCTCTTGACACAGATCAGAGATTCTGAGGTTGAGTTCGAAGTTGAGAAGATTGATCCTGATGACCCAGATGCCCAGCAGAATTTGACCAACTTCATGTACTTCCTTAATAAGTTGGTGAATGTTATCATCTCCTCCAAATCGTCGGTTCCAATTGAGTTTAGATACGTTTGTAAACGTATCTCGGAGGCCGTGGACCAGAAGTTCGCTAATTCCAGACTCATTGCTGTTGGCTCTTTCATTTTCTTGAGATTCTTCTGCCCTGCAATTGTTACACCAGATAGTGAAAGGGTTGTTGACTCTTCCAACCGTCAGACTCAAAGAAAGTATTTACTGCTTGCTAAGGTTCTCCAAAACATGGCTAATGGTACAATCTCATCTTTGAGATGGCCACTGCTGAAGTCCCGTGAAGATGAGCTTGCCGAGCTGAATCAGAAAATCACTGACTTCCTTGATGATCTCACTGTGATTCCTGAGAACGCCAAAATCGAAGCTACGCCTCTCTCTAGCGTCAGTGAAGGCGACTACAATTACTTCCATGCCTATATCTACGATCATTGGGACATCATCAGAGATGAGTATATCAAGCAGTCTACGAACACTGACGATATTTTGTTCTTCAAGTCTTTGTCTGAGCGTGTCGATCACTTTTTCGGACTTGCGGGACAGCCAACTATGGCCTTCGGTTATGAGATGCCACCATCCATTACCCCAGAGGCTAATCCAGAGTTGTACGAGTTCATGAACAAGTATTCACTCCGGGACCTCGGTTCTTTAGTCAACTGCCCATTCGTACATAATGCTTTCAACCAGGATGGCTCCCACCTCATGGTATTTTCGTATTCTGAGTACGAAAAGGTGAAGAACGCTGACGACGAGTTACTTCTTTACAGATTCATTCAAGTCTGCTCAAAAATTTGGGACCAGAAGTTCTACTTCGTGGTTGACTGTACCGGAAATGACGGCAGCTTGCTTTTCCCAAGACAGATGATGACGATGCTAGGTAACTTTGCTCCTCAGCAGTTGCGTGATAACTGCCAAGGAGTGATCTACTACAACGTGTCATCGGGCCTTGTTGATCCTCTGCTTGACTCTCTCAAAACTGGCACCACATTCCAGGCCATTGGTTCAGAGAAGTTCTCATTCATTTCTGCCATGGAAGACAGAAAGAGTATCATGAATCTTGGCCTCTCAACTCAAAGTGTTCGCATATACAATGATGTCAGGGTCAAGTTCACTGATGTGTCGATCTATGTGGAATCACAAGGAAGATTTGAGCCTGTTAGCTTGAAGATTGGTAACGAATTCATGCAGATATCCCCTACGAGTCCGCGCCGCGTCAAAGTTAGGGGCCAGTTGAAGGAAATCAGACTCAGTGATTCTTTCAAGCTTGAGAACATTTCCAGCGTTGCTGCAACTGAAACTACGACTGTTCCAAATGAGATGACAATCACATTCAAGGATGGCAAAAAGATCATTCTGTCATCTCCTAAATTCTTGGAGATCATGAGACTGCTGTACTTCACCAAGATCAGACCTTTGGGCTCAGTCCAGCAAAATTCCGCCGAGGCTCATTTGAAAGACTCTGTGGAGGATATGCTTGGTCAGTTGTTCAATGTTATTTTCCTTGGTTTGACTTCATCTTCTCACGAGGTGAGATCCATCTCTTTTAATCTTCTTGCTGCTTGTCAGAAACACTTTCATCTTGACATTGGAAGAGACCTTGCTCAACTGCACGAGGTGTATTTCCCAAGAGATAACAATTCCTTTGTTGTTGCCGTGTCTGAAAAGCTTGCTCAGACCATGCCAGAGGTCACCGGTGAGCTCATCAAGTCCTTCTTCGATGTCTTCAACAACAACATCACACCTCGTCAGCGTCTATCTGCGATTCTCTACGTTTCTCCCTGGATTTCCAATCTTTATGAGCACGTTTTCAAAACTGATGACGAGAATGGTAAGGGCTTTGTCGCTGAGATTATCAGAAATCTCTTGAGTGTCTCCACCAAAGACAGTACGTTCTTGAGTGCCTTCTCTATGCGGATTTTCTCCAAGATCTGTCTTGAAGACAGGCTAAGTGAAATTCTTGTTGATGAGATTGTGCTCAACGCTGTTGACCGTGAGGCCGAGGGCAAGGATTGGCTGACTAGTATTTCACTGTTATCTTCCACCCCAACTGTTGAGATCTGTGGTTACGTTATCAAGAGACTGAGAGAGGTAACCCACATCCCCTTCCCGAATGCGGATGGCAGATACAGTTTAGAGTCCCACAGTACATGGACTGAGATTACTGTTCTGACCAACCTGGCAGTCTCTCTCTTCTTTGATTCCTACACCTTTGCAGAGATGTTCCTTCCTGATGTGTTCCATATAATCACCATTCTCGTTGACGTTGGTCCTCTCAACTTGCGGGTTGCTTGTCACCAGCTTTTGCTCAATGTTGTTCAATCATTCTTGGCCAAAAAATCACTTCCACAAGAGTCTAGGGCAATTATTTTCACAACTGTGGAACACTTTACCTCCCATAGATCCAGATTGTTGTTCGGCCTTAACAGAGATAGCCCTGACAGCTTCGAGACTGAGATTTCCAAATTTACCAACAGAATCACTACAACGGAGTCATTGGTTGCATCTTTACTCGAAGTGATAGAGCTTGCAGGTGAAAATAACAAGCCTATCTGGATCACCAGATGGAACAGATATGCTCTTGACGCTGTTTGCAAACCCGATTCTGTCCTTAGAGGTAGAGCGTTAGTGCTCCTTGGTATCTTGTCTAAGGGTGGTGTTTCAGATGAGCTTGTTCGTACCGTTCTCGAGTACGTTGCTGAGATGTCCGCAGAGTCTCCAGATGATCCAAAGTACAAATACTTGGCCATTTGCACCATCTTCGCATTGGGAAAAATCAGCGAAGGCTTGTTGGAGGAGTCCACACTATTCTCCAAGATGTTCTGGCTGTCGATCGTTATCACTCACTCTAAGCACACTGCTCTTTTCCAAGGTGGATTGAAGTTCATTGTAAGTGTATTAGAGACCATGAACATCAAGGAAAAGTTCATCAATGCGGATGTAATTGGAACCTTGATGAAGGGCAAGTCTCTATTCGGTGATATGCTTGAGAAGATTGAGACTGTTAACCAAATTGTTATCAACGAGAAGAACTTCGATCAGGTATTACTCTACTTTGCGGTGAATGGCCTACAACTTCCATACGCTAAAGTCATGGCCATCACCTCCTTGAGAACCTTCTTCCAGGTGAGATTTATGAATGAGATGATGAATGCCTCCTTCGTTGGTCGTGAGTTTGACAACAGCTCATTCTGTTACTTGTTCTTCCTTTTCATTGTCATGAAGCCTACTGAAGTTCGCTCTGTGCTTAACGATATTGACTATGCCGGTGAGTACCTTGTGCTCAGTGAGCAAGTTCATGTTCCAATGCTCCTCCTGGAATTCATGCTTAGTGGTTCTGATGCTGCTTACCTGACTTTTTACCAGGCTTCTCTTTACTTCAATACTGGAACATGCAACGAGAAGACCATGCTTCGTTTCCTTGCATTCTACAAACTCCTTGGTCAGAAGTCGCCTCAGATGTTCATCAGACTCTACCCATTGATCAGACCGACCTTGAGAAATATGATCATCAGCTCGACTGCTCCAATGGATGTGTTGGCTGAAATCTTTGACATCAGCGCCATTGCTAATGTGATGCCGGAGTACAACGATTTTGAGAAGAATTTGGCCATTCTCAATGGTCTCATTGACCGTTATGACATGAACGGTATAAAAGAGGACCAAACACCATCTGATGCATCGTCGATGAGCAGTGCTGAGAAAGCTCAGCGTGGCTTCATGATCAAACCAGTCATTTTGCGTATGATTCGCTGATTGATAAGCTCCCCACTTACGCCCTACTTCATTACACTAGATTACACTACACTACACACATATATTGACTCTTTCAACCTGCTTTCGTGCTGTTTTGTTTACTGACTCATGCATTTGTTAATGTCTGTTACGACCCAAAGGTCTGCTTGATACGTTCCTGCGTATATGCAGCTTGAACCTAGTTATCCTATGATTTAACTAACATGTTTAGATAATGATTTATTTGGATCACGTAGTCCACCTGGTTTGGTTGAGTAGCAGTTAGCAGTGTGATTTTGATCGTGATCTGGCGGCTGATGAGCCGCCAGTCGTGGCCCTGCACAATTTATGCTGCTAAGAAAAAAAAATTAGGTGGACCGTGCATGATGTTTCTCTACAGGCCCCATCTTAGGAGTTCACCCACTACAAAAGCCCATTAAGCTGATCATGGGTCCTCTCCTCAAGCCGGGCCAGAACTGGCTCAAACTTAAGAATAAGACTAAAGTGAAAAAGCCGAAGTCAAAGAAGTCTACCGCGGAAAAAGCTTCTGAGAAGACCAAGAGCATCATCAACAAGATCACAGCTGACATCGAGAAGAAACAATCTCTAAAAGACCCCAAAGACATTAAGAAGTGGGCTGAAGAGAACGATATCCCACTGGATGATGTTTCTAAGACATACGAGCTACCGAAGGTAGAACTTACGGAGGCCAAACTCTCTGCACAGAAGAAGACATTGGGAACATATCTCGCTATAGATTGTGAGTTTGTGGGCGTTGGACCGGATGGTATGGAATCTGCTCTTGCTCGTGTCTCAGTGGTTAACTTCCACGGGCACACAGTGTACGATAAATTTGTCAAACCTCGCGAGAAGGTTACAGATTGGAGAACTTGGGTGTCCGGTGTCACACCCGCACACATGAAGGATGCCACTGACTTCAAGACTGCTCAGAAAGAGGTTGCGTCTCTTCTTGATGACAGAATTCTTGTCGGTCACGCTGTTGAGCACGACCTTGAATCGCTTTTTCTGTCACATCCAAAGGCCATGATAAGAGACACTTCCAAGTTCCCTGGTTTCAGAAAGCTCGCCAAGGGCAAAACACCAGGTTTGAAGAAGCTTGCCAAGGAGGTCCTCGGTCTGGATATTCAAGGTGCTGAGCACTCCTCCGTGGAAGATGCTAGGGCTACAATGATGCTTTACAAGCATGACAAGAAGGAGTTTGATAGATGGGCAACTGCCAGGTACCACATCAGACGTTGATCACACGTCTAATCCATTTGCATACATGACCTTGTTTACGATTCTTACGACTCTTAATTCATTCATCAATTCATTACATTCATGACCGTATAGCTTTAAATTCATCTGAGTCTCAGTTCACCGACTGTGTGTTAATTTTGTAGGCACTCACCAGTCTTTTCAGCGTTTCAATAATTTCTCTGGACTCTAAGTGGCTCATTGCCTCAAACATATATCTCTTTGGTCCATTGGCCTTCATCACCACAATCTTGAAGTTGGATGGGACACGTTTACTGACTTTGCAATTGACAATTTGACTCACATGGAAAGTTGTGGTCTTCGAAGCAGCGGTGTGGTACCAGTTCCTTTCATCCTTGGGCATAATATAAACGTACTCACCATCGATTGCGAGTGTACGTTCATGGCGATTGATGAAGGACATTGGTAGTCTTCTCCAGACCGTGAACTTCTGATACTGGCCCGAAATACCAGATGACGTGAACTGGGAATCAGCTGCAGGAAGTGAGGAGTTGTTCCTCGAGTTGTTTCTTACTTTGAAAGAGGACGAGACCTTAGGTACAGAACCGGAGAGCTTCTTGATACCAGACTTCACCGGTTGTTGTTGCTGATTTCCTGGTCCTGGGTTTGGTTGGAATTCTGGCTTGACAACAAGGGTCTGTGGGGTCAAGTTGGAGTTGATGGTTGGAAGTGTGTTGTCCTGGAATAGCGCTCTTCTTTTAAGTTTCAAGATCCTAGCGGTTCTCTTGGTCAAGATCTCCAACTTGTAAGTACCATCAAGGGTACTGATATCATCATTCAAGTCCAGAATCAAGTTCTCATTGACCGGCTTCAAAACGTAGTCATTCGGATCAAGGCCCTTTTGCTTAGTATATTTCAATAAGACATCATTGATGTGGTCCGAGACGAGGAGCTCGTGTGTGGTATAATTACCAGCATTGGCCTTATATGGGTGTTCGTAGACGGTAACCTGTACCTTCTTAGCATCTTTAACATCGTTTTCGACAGATGGAATGATACTCTTGTAGTATGCATTTTGAGGTTTCACCGGTGATGGGGTACCGGAGCGACCATTACTGGATGGAGTATATGGGGTCAAGGACTCGTTCTGCTCAAAGTCTGAATCAGAGACACGGCAAAGAGCAACATCATCGCATGCAAACGAGTCAAGTCTCTTCGTTCTGTCCAAAAGACCAAAACTTCCTTCAAAAGCTTCACCATCCTCATCAGCCAGTCTCAGGCACCATCTATTTGGATTTAGTAACCTTTCATCTTCAACGAGGTCACCGTGTTCCTTAGCCACGTTTAACAAGATGTACCCAATAGCTTCAAACACCTGGACTGTCTTACGGATCTCAACAGTCATCTTCTCCTCAGTTGGAAGCCAAACATTCATCTTCATCACCTGTGTCTTGTCTTTCATTTGAATACCACTGACGAACATGAATCCCTCAAGTGATGGTTTCTTTTCCACATTTGGTTTCTTTCCAATGAGTGCTGAGAGTGAGGATACCTGTGTTGGTTTCGCTGTAACTTGTACTTTTCCAAACAGTGGTAGCTCCTCGACGTTGGAGAAAGACTTGGAGTGGGACAGATGCGATGGTTCGCCTGACTCACTGGATTTCTTGGTAACTAAGGACTCTGCTCTTCTTCTCAATTTCGGCTTCACCAACTTGTCGAATGACAGTTTTCTGTTGGCACTTCTCGATGGTGTAGCAGCCGATGATGCTCTTGAGCTGAGGGAGTATGTCTGACTTCCACTCTGGAATGTTGCATCTATGACATCGGCATCGTCATCGGAGAAGTCCGAATCGAGCAACATGTCATCGTCACCTGAAGAGACAGAAGTGCCAAAGATGTATTTGTTCTCGTTATCTGCAGTGTTGTTAACATCGGAGTAGTTCTGATCGACCAAGATACCTCCTTCACTCGGTACCGTCTCAGCATTCTCATTGAGCTCGATGTTAGTCTCATTTCCTGCATGAGATGATGGATCATCGTTGGTACTTGTGCTGATGTCACCTTCGTCATCATCATCATCGTCGTCTTCATCATCTTCATCATCCTCATCTTCTTCGTCAAACCCATCAAAGTTATCATCCCGTATCGTGCTTGAGGCACTACTACGCCTGTCTACCGTAGATGAGCTGGATGAGTTTCGGAAAAGCTTAGAAAGTACGTTCTTGCCCGATATTGACTGTTGACGTTTGGCTGGTCCATTCTTAGTGGTGGCTGCAGGAATGGATGATGATGAAGGCTTGGGTGAAAGTTCTGGGTAAGATGAACCAACGGTTGGTGATTTGTTATCACTGATCTTCAACGTGGCTAGACTTCGTAGGGAGTCTAATAATCCTCCAGACTTTCGAAGATCTTGATCAGCATTACCATGGATCTCACCATGTGTATCGTCATCATCGTCCTCGCTCTCCTCATTGATGGTATTCTTCGCCTTCTTGAGTCGCTCCACAAGCTCTGATTCTTCCTGAACATCGATCGGAATGGGTGGAGAATCCATTCGTGTAAGTAGCTCGTTGAAATCCTTCGTGTCATGTCCTCTAAAGTGGTGAGGGAAGGGCCGAATAACGCGTCGAGCTTGGTCATCGTCCACGACAGCGAGGTACTGAGCTCGCAGATGGTTCAGCACATATCCTCTGTCTTGAGACAGAGCCATGGTCAAGTCGTCAAGAATGTCAATCGATATATTACAGGACAATAAGCCAAGTTATCGGGAATTCCACAACTTGTCTCTTCAGATAAAACTGGGGCAGGACCGCATTAAGCGAGTCGCGCATTTGGTGGCATGCACGTGACTCGCGTTTCCTGGACCCCTGGGGAATAACGCAATCAACGACAACGCTGGATGGCTATCGTGATTAAGAGGCACACGAGAAACAATTAGTTCAGTTACTCACTATCCAAACAACCAAGCCGTTACAGCTGCCCGTACACACAACGAACCCCGCGTTGCCCTCACGGACAGCCAATGAAATAGCTGCAATCGAGTGGTAGGCGCACTCTGAAAAAATGGCCGAGCGTCCAAAAACAAGCCGAAACAACAACTACATATACTTGGTTTGTTAGTTAGAGACCCTTTTCCAGCTCACCACATCCACTACTCGCTTGTCACAATGGGTTCCGCTTACGTTATTCTCGGTAGAACTGTCCAGCCACACCAGGTATGCACCCTTCCCTCCCCTCGTGCTCTCGTTGTGCCGTGCTCCAACTACTCCCTCGGAGGAACACCCGCATCATTCGATCATGGCTACCCGTCTCCAACTCCATAGACTACTAACACATTATATAGATCTCCATTGCCACTTTGTGTGCTGCCCTTCTCGTTGCTCTTCCAAACCCATTCTCATCTTCGGCCTCTAAGACCCCAAAGATCGAGGCTTCCTCCCCTGCTGAGGAGAAGTTCATCCAGGAGTACATCCAGAAGGCCGAGGCCGCTGCCGCTGAGAAGCACTAAGCGCCTTCAATCTCCTTCAATTTACCCCACTACCCCTTCCAAAACACCAGAGGACATTTACAATGATGCCCTCACCACTAGACGTCTCTAGCCTAGACTAGCTAGAGAATGGTTATGACTACGTACACATAATGAGGAAAACATATTCAGGAATAAAAATCCCCTTAACTTAAACTACATGTAGCACTCCAAGAAAACAAAACCATATGCAAATTGAAAAACTTCAGGTACCGTATACACAAATGTCATGACTCCTCACTTCTTAACCTTGAACAATGCCTCGTTAGACAATGGGTCCATTGCCAAAACGTTCTCTCTCTTCTTCAACTTCAAAGTCTGAGCAGCGTCATGTCTAGCTCTAGCCTCCTCAGCCGCCTGCTGCTTGGCCTGTGCTCTGACAAAGTTTGGTGAGACGTACTGCTTGTTCTCGTAAATCTTTGGACCACCAAAAGAACCTTCTAATATCACGATTGGGGTAAGGACAAATCTTGGACCAATCTCAACGAGTGAGATATCGGAATCATCACGGTTCTTAACGTCTTCAGCCTGCTCGAGGATCTGATAGTTTCTGACCCAGATCTTTCCATCAACAACGGAGAAAGACATAACGTGATCGATGAATGGCTTGACCTTTCTAGAGGTTGGTGGCACACCAAATGTATGGATAAACATCTCCTTCATGAGCTTAAGCTGTGGTTCATCATCAAAGGCAGCGTCAAATGAGAGAATAGGTCTGGATCCCTTGAGGGCATTTCCTGTAAAGTTGAGTTCTTCAGTGTTGTGAATGTTTTGAACAAAGAACTTGATAGTTGGTCCGTTAGGTGGCTTGGAGAGCCACATGTACAAATCTGTGTGCTTTCTTGCCTCAAAGTACAAGATGTTGTTACAGTTGTAAAGCTCAGCAATCTCATTAAGCTGGTTCAACTGCTTCTTGGTATCAAGTTTTGGCTCCTTTCTGGAATGTGGAAGGAGAGAGTAGAGATCCTGAATGAGATATCTGTGTCTGTAAGTGATACCTCTGGATGAGATCAACAGCACTCTTTGCTTGTTGATGTGGGTCTTCTTCTCTTCAGCTTTCGATGAGCGGCCGGCAAGGACCTTGTAGATGGCGGACATTGTGTTATATTGAGCAGTATGTGCCAAACTTTGGGTGGAAACTAAGAGAAACCACTGATAACCCGCACAAGCTCATCGCATAGACTTTGAAATTTTTTTGTATGAGACCCCAGACATCCGCACACCATCAAAAAATGTACTGGTTACCCGCCCACAACCGGGGGTCTCTTCCTATTGTTCGCGGCTTGGACCGGATCCACCAAACGAGTACTTCATGAACAGCTTCTTCTTTGACTGATTTACTTATCCTTCCAATTGACTGATTTGTCTCGTTTCCCCTCATTTCACGATGTCAACAAAAGAGGCGGAAATTTTTACCGCGTGCGAGAACGGAACGTTCAAATTCGCTCTGACCCAAGCGCAGAAGCTCATCAAGAAGAATCCAAAATCGACATTCTACCAGATCTTGTACAATTATGTCCTTCTTCAGTCTGGTAAAGAAGATGAAGCCATTGAAAACTGCAAAACAATCGCTGCTGCTACCCCGAATGATACTAAGTCGCTTGAACTCCTCAACGGTATCTTCACTGAAGTAGGAATGGCACAGGAAGCGATGCAGGTTTATGAGAACGCTGCAAAGAAGTATCCTTCGTTTGAGATTCTGACAAAATGGTTCCATTTAGGTTGTGAGACTGCTAACTACAGAGTTTTGCAGAAGAGCTCTATGGCAATTAAGGGATTCTCAAGCAGAAGATTGTTCAATCTGTGGGCTGCATTTACTTGTTACTTGGCCGCCGTCGCTGACGATGCTACTGCCTTAGAGAAAGGTTTGTTCCCAAAGCTTGGTTTGAAGATCGTTGATGCACTAAGACCAATGGGTAATGAGCAAGAAACATTCGTTCTTGTGAAATTGCTGCAGTTGAATGGATTGAATGAAAGAGTTGTTGAGGAGATCTTGGCCTTTAGTAAGGATGACAAGCTCGATTTGGAGTTGCAGATCATCTTGCTTGAGACCCTTGACAAATTGGAGGATTGGGAACAACTTTATAAGTGGAGTGAAACTGTACTTGTGACCTACAAACTCGATGACTTCGATGCATGGAAGTTTTTAGTCAAGAGTGGGTTGAAGCTCAACAAGGACGTTGCTAGTATTCTCTCCTTGTATGACACCCGAAACTCCAAGCTCGCCAATGTCGAGCTCCAACTACAATCCGGCAGGGATATCCACCCTGCACTCTTTGAGTATTTGACCAAGATGGGTACCAAGAATTGTGCATTCTTTGACATCAAGCAATATATCACACACCTTGACTCTAAAAAGCTACTCGAATGGCTTGACTCCCAGGAAATCCCAAAAGGTGAAAAAGGTCTCACATGGGAAGTCAATACAGTCAAGATCCGTGCCCTTCTCGACAAAACTCTTTTCACTCAATCATCCTTCATCTCTGACCTCGTTGCAAAGTACAACTTTTATTCCCCACACCTTGCCAGTAAATCCAAAACGGATTTCTCCTCTTCATCGGAACTCATTCTCCTGATTGCTCAATCACTTCTCTCACAGTCATTTACACCAACGACTGTCCTCATCTGTCTCGTCATGCTTGAATCTGCTGTGCTGAAAGATGAACACGAGTTCCATCTCCGTCTCTGGCTTATCCAACTATACACTCTTATCAACTGTCACACACAGGCACAGTACCACTACAAAACACTCAGTATCAAAAATGTGCAACACGACATCATGGGTCAATATCTGTTGTCTCGTGTTGCTTCGTTGCGTCCTATTGCTGGATTATTGGATAAGCCATTTGCAGAGACGTATAGAAGTAATGATGTTGAAACAGTTTATTTTGTTAAGGTTGGATTCAACAAGGGAGTCTATAACAAGCTTGGTGGTATGTTGGAGTTCCAAAAAAGACTTGATAAGAGTGCTTTGAAAAAACACATCTCCCTGCAGGGTGTCAAGATTGGAAGATTGTTGAATGATAAGAATCTCACTACAGAGTATAAGAAGACTGCTTTTGAGGAGGTCGAGTATGATAATAGGGATCTGAAAATCTTCTGGAACTTTGGAATTGATGAGCCAATCAAGCAGATTGAGAACCAGGTGCTTGAGAACATTCCAGGTGCGGGTTATAATGAAGTTATCGCTGTCCAGGAGAAGCTCATCGCTGGTGAGATTGAGTCTGTTCCTGAGTTTTTGGACTTCAGCTCCTTGACTGAGGTTGAAAAATGGTCTTTTACCACCGTTGCTACGGTCAAGAAGTTCCTTTCTGGTGATGCTACAGCCAATGATGTATTCAAGCAATACGACACGGTGCCAAAAGTTCCGCATGAAGTTTCATGGAAAACATCACACACTATCCTGACATTGATTGACACATGCAAGGCTGTACATTCCATTTTCGGTGCTACCAAGTCCAAAGCTAAGGGCTCGGGTGATGTGAGGGAGAAGAACATTTCTCTTCTGAACAAGATAAGAGATGACACGGTGATGGAGACGAAGACAGCCGTAGTGGAGCAGATCAACCGTCTCAGAAATGATGTCGGTGGCTCCAAGACACTCAAGGAGCTCGGGTTCACCTCTGCAGTGGACCGTGTGCTCGATATCGTGATTAAGGGCAACACCGACGTCTTCAAGACAGTCTCATTGCTATGAGTAAGGTGCCAAAGTACACACTTGAAACCTGATCAGAGGTAACAAAGAGAAACGTAATTGTAGAGGGGCCACACTTGGTACTGAATCTAGGCCACGCGACGCGACGGGGGAAGAAAGATTTCGCGGCGACAGGAGGGGGACAAGACAGGTTCCCGGGAAGAGTTTTGGCAATTTTAAAATATACACTTATAGCAGTTCTTTCAAGAATCACTTGATCGGTCACTGACTCCTCCACAAACACATATTCTGAAACTTGGAAGTGTACTTCCTGTTCGCTGCAAGATCTCGTTCAACTGTCTTGACAAATTTTTAACCCGTACCCCTCAGACGCGCGTCAGATCCGCATTCCACAACGCCTCATCCTCATCTCGTCCAAATTCTTAGATACACTTCTCCCGACCACACACCTCAGATCAAGCACATAGACTCATAAGTTATGTCGCCTCGTCCGACAACATCTCTACCGCTGTACGCAGAACTGTTTGAGCGAGCCACGGCCACAGCCACGGGCTCCTCCGCAAAGGCTACAGACACCAACGGATGCGTTATATGTGATGATGACCCAAAATGCCCCGACTGTCCCAATGGGGAGCAGTGTGTTCTTACAATCCAGACATGCTCAGAATGTCCAGTGACATACTGCAAATCTGATGGTTCCACTTCATCGTCTTCAGGAAAGACAAATATTGGTGGTATCGTGGGAGGAACAGTTGCAGGAGTTGTCGTTCTTGCCATCTTGATGTTCCTGTTCTACAAATTCTACTATCAAAAGAAAGTGGCCTTTAACAGAGTGCGACAACACAAGGAGTTCTTCTTCGATGACGATGCAGAGATCAACTTCCACCACAACAGAATGGCCGATTTGGAGAAGCCATCTCAGAGAACATCACTCGCCACGACTGTCCTCACTAGAGCCAGTAACATCATTCCAATCGCATATATCCCAGGTGTCACTATCGGTACAGGGTCACGAAACCAAGGATCTTCATCTTCGAGAATGTCGACCGTCTCAGAATCGGGCACTGTCAGTTCAGAGTTTGTCGGTGATCGTTACTCTAAGGCAAGTATTGTCGGAAACCCTGCACTCACTACAACGGCTATTAGGGCAAAGCCAAAGCTTGTCACAGTTGCTGAGGTGAAACCAGGTAGTGGATCGCAGGTCACGCACGATGGTGTCCCTGGTACAGCGGTTGGACCGCAACAGCTAGGTGGTGTCAGAAGTGTCCAGGTTGTCAAGGCGAAGAACCAGATTCCACTCGCTGATGACTTCATCATTGAGGAGGATGGGGAAGAAGATGAAGATGACGATGCTCAAAGCGTCGTGATGAAGAACGACGAGGACACTGTCGTGACGATGAAGAGTGACTATGAGCCGTTCATTATCGATGATAGCGGTGAGTTAAGTGACGATGATGATGATATTGATAACGATAACCAGCAAAGCGTTGAGCTTGGGACGACGAGATCTAGGGAATCCAATGGCAGCGTCCTACTAGAAGTCGAGATCGACGACAGAAGCCCGTTCGAGGACGTTAACGAGGATCATAGATCGTGATTTCACTCCTCTCTGTGTATGAAAATTCTAATGATTTCACCACGAACTTTGAAATCAGATGTAGGTGCCTCTCATTAAAACAGGGTCTAATGAATCGGTGTGTGTGTGTCCCCGCTCAAAATAACAATCCTGGTAGGGGCACAGCGCCATGGTTTTTTCTCGAACTTCGGATTACATACGAAAGTCCGAGATGTGGCAGAAAAGTGGACCTCCATTTCTTTCCCTTTGAACTTCTCTTCGAAAGATCACCTTCTATCTCCCCGTCACTCCCTTCCACACAACAAAAGATGGTCGTCCACAACCCAAACAACTGGCACTGGGTCAACAAAAACTGTCTTCCCTGGGCTAATGACTACTTCAACGAGAGACTCCCATCTCTCGACTTCTCCGAGCACGAGGTCTCGATCTCCACCATCACGCTCACTGGTGACTGTGATGTGTCCAACAGAAAGGGCAAAGTCATTTGTATCTTCGACATGAGTCTTGACATTCCTGTCAGCGGAAAGAATGCCGAAGAGGACTTCAGTGGAAATCTCGTCGTCAAGGACTTCATGCACGATGAACAGGAATACGAGTACGAGTTCAAGGGTTTCGGCTCACACAATGAATTCATCAAATCTGTAGTGCTCCCACAAGTTAAGAAACAGCTTTGGGCATTCCAGGATGAACTCCTCAAGGCCCAAGAAGCTGATCTTCAAAAGAACAACGTTGCCCACCCATAAGATTAAGGTATGCACATGCACAGCTCGAGAGACAACTAACCCAGTACCACTACCACGATCTACCGTCCCCACAGCATAGTTAGATGGTTATATAGAATCTACACAGACGGTGGTCATGCCTTTCTACAGGAAAAATGCATCTTATTTATAGCAAGTCGTTCATATCATTAGATCGCTGCACATCCCTCATCACGAATCAGCAAAACCTGGAGGAACACCCTTTGCATGATACGTAGCAACATAACCACCTTGGCCCCACATCCATGTACCATCTTGGATCTCCTTTATCACCTTATAACTCTCCACATCAGCATACGGCATACCGGTCTTTGGATCGAAATACATAGCTGGCTTTCCTGTGATGAGACACATCTTTTTCTGTCCCGATGGGAGGTAGATACCAGTTGGCGCCTCTGTCTTGAGAACAATCTTTGTATCTTTGACAGTTTCGACAGTGCGGACTTCACGGTGCACCTTTTCAAAGTTTCCGAATTCAGGGAATGAGTCAAGAACACTCAGATCCGGAAGTTTTAGAGAGGAAGATGGATCGAGTGAGGTAGTGGTGAGAGATGGGTCCTGACGGATGCGAACTAGTGGTTCGACTTCAGTGGTTCGACGATGAGCACCAAGTAGAGATTGTTCTCCGAAAAGAATACCGCGGAGTCGTGGAATCTTGTAGGAGTTTTCAAAGGCAATGAAATTGGCTCCAACTTTCTGCTTAGGCCCCTCATAGATGATCTTTGGTGGTGGAGGAGGCGGTGTTGGTTTGGTGACAATGGGTTTCCTGGCTTCTTCCTCATCTGCAAACTTGACTGTCTTAACTTCTGGAGTCGCATCTGTCGCTGGTGTTGGAATGTCGGTGGTAGCATCCTCCATCTTAACATCAGTCTCCTTATCGGTCCCTTCTGTCGACTCATCTTTGTTGACTTCAGCAGTGGCTCCTGGTGTAGCATCTGGCGTGGCATCGGCATCAATCATGGCAACATCTCCGCTAGCATCAACTGTGGTGGAAGACCTTTCGGCACTGGCCTCTTTCATTGCAACTTCGGAGTTCTCTGGGGTGTCATTAGCCTGTTCGGTTTTGATCACTTCCACAGCAAAAGAATCAGGCTTTGCAAGAATCACTTCATCATCATCAGATCCGGGTGACGGCCCGATGAGCGCTTCGCCCTCTGCTTCTGATGCTGCCCTCTCCACCTTATCCTCTAATTTTGGAGGAGTAGCATTTTCAGGTGTGAGAGTAGTCGTATCCTCACGTTTTTGATCTTCATTCTCCTTCTCGTGTACATTCTCATCTTCCTCCCCCTCCTTCTTCTCTTCCTCTTTCTTCTCTTCCTCTTCCTGCTTTTCTTCCTGCTTTTCTTCCTGCTCTTCGTCCTTTTTTTCTTCCGTTGTCTGCTCTTTTTCCTTATCTATCTCTTCCACAGCCTCTTTCTTGACTTCGACACCTGTCAGTGTAGCATCATTATTATCACTATCCTGCTTGCCCTTTTCTTCATTAGTTTGGTCACCAGTTTCAACCTGCGGTGTTGTTTCGAGAGATGTTCCTGTCTCCTCCTGAGGTGTAATATCCTGCACCAAGTACGATTTCTCGGGGTTGTTCAACATTTCCCATCTTTCCCTCATCTTAGCAGCCTTCAGTCTCTCTTCCTCCTCTTCTCGTTTCTGTTTTTCACTTTTTCTTCCTCTTCTATCCTTCTTCTTCATTACATCTCTCGTGAGCAAGAACTTCTCATACTCTCTTTCCTCTTCAATCTCAACAAACTTGATACAACTCTTGATGGTCATAACATCCGTCAACTTCCTTCTCTTATTCATCATCATCTCACGTCTTCTCTTGGCTCTATCAACTTCCTGTTCCTGATACTTGTTCAGTGTACTGATGTTATACTTCTCAGTCTCTATAGCTTCTGCCAGCCGTTCCTCCTGTGTCATCTCGACGTATTCAATCTTTTGAACCGGCTTGAGCGAAGACCGACGCTGTTCCTCCTCTTTCAACTTCTCCACAAGATCCAGCTTGTTCTGGACAGCAGTCTGACGAGATGATTGACGACGAGACTCTGAAAGAAGTGTATCTGCCTTTGGTGCTTCATAGACTCTCTTAGGTTTTCTTGGTGTCGTGGAGGCCTTTTTGATGGCAGGAATCTGATGCTTCTGCTTCTTCTGCCTCTCACGCTTTTTGGCACGTTCAGCCTTTTGAAGTTCCTTCTCACCTGCATCGGAGTCTTCTTCTGAGGATTCTTCAGAGGAGTCACTGAACATCTCGTCGTTATCCTCAGGCTCAGCTTCAGAGGATGTGGTGGTATCGCCTTCATCTTCGCCTTCGTCTTCGCCCTCTTGCACGTTCTCATCATCGGCTTCGACGGTAGCTTCTCGTGACCTCCTCTTTTTCTTCAACGGGGCGTCCGTATCACTCTGTGACTCTTGTTCTGCCTCACTAGCTTCTTCTTGTTCCTCGTCACTCGCCGATTGGTACTCGCCATCATTGTCATCCTCCACGAAGAGAAGATCAACGTCGTCATCCTCGTCGGGACGCTCCTCTGCGCTGAGAAGCTGCTTCAGCCGCGATCCCGCATTGGATCTCCGCTTTCTCGTGTTAACCAGCAAGTCTTCCTCCATAGCTCCCGAATGGTGATCCTGTGATTGGTTGTCGATGGCGGTTGAACCGTGTTGAAGAAGCGTGTTAGTGCTTTGTTGATGAAAGACGCGCTATCTTCGCCCTCGATGAATTCGCGCACATTTGTTCTTCTTCTTCTTCTCCAACGGCAAGACCACCTCTTCTAGCTCCACGTTGCGTATCCACAGGGCCCAAAAATATGATCAGAAGCTCAATCGCTACGGTGCTCAAAGGCTCACCAGCTTTCGTCCCTCGACTGGTGCGCTGCTCCCACTCCCACTCCCACTCAGCGGGACCCACATCCTCCTCAGACGATGAGCTTCAACACTTCAACGAGCTCGCAAAGTCATGGTGGGACGTTGCCGGACCACAGCGTATCCTCCATAAGATGAACCTGCTTCGTATGGACTTCATCCAGGAAACACTTCGCAATCACGTTCCAATTCCTGAAGAGTCTGATGTGTTTGTTCCGGGGTTCTCGCTCGACTTGCTCCCAAAAGAGATCTCGAGCCAGATAGTCACGGAGCAAGAGGTCTTTAGAGACACGCATCTTCGCTCTCAGAAGTTGAAAGCTATGGATATTGGCTGTGGTGGAGGAATCCTAACAGAGTCGCTTGCACGTCTTCCATTCGTTGAGAGTGTTAAAGGTATCGATCTAGCCCCAGGTGTCCTTGAAGCTGCTAATGCTCACAAGGCCCTCGACCCAATGATTGACTCTAAGATCACATACAAGCTCCAACCGGTCGAGCAGGAGCAGGAACAGTACGACATCGTCACCATGATGGAAATGCTTGAGCATGTAGACTACCCTGCAGAGGTGTTATCAGCGGCCTTGCAGCGTGTCAAACCGGGTGGTTGGTTGTTCCTTTCCACCATCAACAGAGACCTCATTTCCTACTTCACTACGATCTTAGTTGCTGAGCATCTGATTCGTATTGTTCCTGTGGGAACGCACTCGTATGAAAAATACATCAATGCTTCAGAGCTAGTGGAATGGGTTAAACAGCGTCCTGGCTACGAAGTTGTGGGTGTTAAAGGGTGTATGTATCTCCCATTCAAGGGCTGGGTGTTCTGTGGTGATGGAAACACAGGTAATTACGTGGCCGCTGTTAGAAGATCAGCTTAATCCGAAAGATGATGATAAATAAAGAAATGAATCTTGGTATGCGAGAAAAGAAAACTGATATAAAGACTAGACTGCGGCCTCTTGTTGCTTTTCACCTTCAACTGGCTCGTCAATGAATTTCGGCACGCCACTCTCACCAAGCAAGTACCCAGGCGTACTCTCTCCTTCAGCACCCATACTGTATTGCTCATCCTCCATGTCTAGTGCCAATGCCTCTAACTCAGCATCCAATTCGCTATCGCTAACGGCATCTGGAACATCATACCCACTAGCCAACACCTCCTGTAACTCCTTCCCTCTCTCCACCAGATCCAGCATCTCATCCTGGAGATCCTCCACTTTATCAATATCCACTTTCCCGTAAACTTTCTGCATCTCCTTCTTCGCCTCCTTCATAGCATCCACAGTTGCAAGCGTACTCTTCAAATTATCCGTCGTCATCTGTGCATTGGTCATACCCCATGCATGCTGCTCCAACTGGTCCTTCTGAGCCTCAATCTGTTTCCTCTGTCTCAGCAATGTCATAGCACGCTGCTTAAGTGACTGCTTAGCTGGTCCTTCACGCATCTTGGAGAGACGCTGTTGATACGCTGATAACTCAGCATTGATCTTTGAAAGCTTTATGTCAAGAGAGGAAATACGGTCCTCTGTGCTTTTGATAGCACCATCAAGGGTTGGCTTTGGTGTCTTGGTTTTAGAACCAAAAAGTCTATTCATTGTGTGTGTTGTAAATATGAGTTTCGATGGTTTGAGGATTCAATGACTGTAGAGTGAATGTTGTTGATAAGCATAACCCAGTATCTTGGGGATAAACGCCTCCTCATTTCCAAGTAATTGGTGGTGTCCGGGTGATTTCGCTGCGCGCATCTTTAGACATGCATTGATGTCTCTTATTTATCTATAATTAGAGAGCTATATGATGTATGATGACCAGCCAATAATAATTTTTTATTTTAGTTCGTATCCCTATCTGCTCGAGAGCTCATAGCCTTGAATTGTCATAATTGTCAGCGCAACCGCATAAGCGGTAGTAGTAGTAGCTCTTCTCTGCATCTTCCCTTGTTTCACAGCTTACAACTACCCAATGAATCAAATAGTCCTATGCTGTTTCGGATTTATGAGTATTTATTGAACAGCCTCATAAGACAACTCTTTGACGGTTTCATGAGCCATGGTAAACTGACCGAAAGATGGCATTACTGTCTGTGAGTTGATATCTTCATCGGTAAAGGGTGACTGCGCTGAGACCGTGTTCGTTTCTGTAGGAGGACCAACATATACAAGACGATCAGGGGTGCTATAATATCTCCATGATTTCCTGAGACTCTTCGACAACGCTCCCCTAGTGGATCTCTCCACAAGCTCTGATTTCATCTGATCAACAGAGATACCTTCCTCCATGTATACAGCCACAACACCAGCAACAATAGGCGAAGCCATCGAAGTCCCACTGAATTGAATTGGTGTATCAAAATCCTTTGCGTTCAAGCTCAAAACCTCAAACCCTGGAGCAAAGACATCTACGAGATCACCAAAGTTTGAGAACCAAGCAATAGTATCTTTCTTATCATTCATCGCAGCGACCGTGATAGCCTCTGGTGCACTAGCTGGACTGAACAATGCGGCACTGGTCTTCTCATTACCAGCAGCAACAACGATTGACATACCAGACTTCTTAACTGCATCTGCAGCATCATTCAAGATGGAATAGAAAAACCCACCAAGCGACATGTTCAAGACACCATTGTGACCCTTGGACTGTCTATCATTCGCAGCCCACTGCATGGCCTCAAGGATGGCAGAGATTGCTCCTTGGCCCTTTCCACTTAAAGCCTTAACCTCAACTATAGTCAGATCCTTAGCAACACCGTATGTCTTGGAGCCAATGAGACCAGCAACGTGGGTTCCATGGCCGTTCATGTCGCCTGGACCTTCATCAGGAACGAAATTAGCACCTCTAATAGCCCTCCCCTCAAAATCTGGGTGTTCAATTTGGATACCACTGTCGATCACGTATACATGGACACCGGCACCGGTGTGCTCGTAAGTGTATGACATATCTGGACTGTTAGTGTTGTGGAAACCCTCTCTCGTATTGATTCTTACCAAGTGCAAAGGGGCATCTTCCTGAGTTTGAGTAGGTTTTTCTTTATCCCAACTCTTAGCTGGTACTGATTTGATCTCATCTGTAGTAGTGCTGCTTGCAGCACCGTCTTCTGGGATCTTCTGATTAAGAAGGGATAAATCCTCGATCTGAACCTTGAACGAGGGCTCAGACGTCAAAGCATTACTCTCCACACTCAAGTTCTGGGCTATATTCAGTGGACTAGATGGAGCATCAACAATTTTCACGAACGCATCTGGCATCACAGCCTTGACAGATGGAAAAAGGTTCAAAGCCAGCGCATCACGGTCCTCGAGTTCAGCAATCAAACAGTTAAAAGCACCGATAGTGATAGATTTTTTGATATGGGGGCCGAGAATCTTGGTGAGATGGTCAGTTGGATTCAGGAAGATGTTTGCAGCATTAATTCCATCAACAAGCTCCACAACGTATGTCTTACCGGCTGCAGATGCCAAGACAGAAAGGGTAGCGATAAGTGCAGCGGATGTATACCTGATCAACATGACCTATGCAATCAACAAATCTGTAAAGATAGATTATTGAAGCATGTATTATCTCAAGGCGTTACGGTTCAAGATCTTGACTATTTTGTGTAGTCTTTATTGTACTTGCAAAAGCGGCTTCCGCCTTCCCAACGCTCGCGCAACGTCATTACCGGGGCAACCTTAATATCAAGTAGTCTGGGGACACTGCAAATCTCTGGTTGTCATCATGTGATATGTTACAAGTGACCAAGTACAGAAAGCAAACTTTCCTTAAACTAATCAAATTTACGAATTTCTCAAATCAAAGGTGATCTCGACGAGTTCGGTGTACTCCAATATGTCTGTAATCCTCTCAATGTTGCAGAGTCTGTCCTTGTACTCTCTCTCAAGCATTCTAGCGCTTGGGAGATGGGAAGTGTAGGCAGCAAGGCTAGGGAACTTAATGAGACGAGGACAGTGGCTGTTTTCAGTCTGGTAATCAAAGTTGAAAATGGATGCAATCTTCTTACCAGTCTCAGAGTCATGGGATGCTGGGTTAAGCTTAACGTAGCATAATGGCTGCTTTGGAACAGGCGCTTCAGTCTCTTCAGCATTATCCACTAAGGCTTCAAACCCGTTAGAAGTAGGCAGGTCAATCTCACTACGTTCAATCTCCTGCTGTTCGGAGTCAGTAGTTGCGAGCATTGGGCTCTTCTGCAAACTAATGGTGCAGGCGGGCATGTTTCCCTAAGTTTATAACTGTTGAGCTAGTAGTCAGTGACTAAATCAGGGTTATCTGGTGTCTACGGTTCCGTAGACCTGGCGCTGGGTTTATGCTTGTTTCCTACCTCAAGTTTCTGTCCATTCTCAGCTCTGATTTGTTGCCACCATAACGACCATTTGTCATTAATATTCTCATAACGATCCGTGGCCCCGAGGTTTCTTCCCCGGCTTCTCGGGCCATCGCATATGAACACCTGATCCGGTTATTGGCCGGTCATAGGTGTAAGGCCTAGCCGAACCATGAGTAGAAAAGATTCCGCTGTGTCATCTAACAAGAACAAATTGCGAGATACCCGGTCCCTAGGGCTTGATCTGTTTCATTTGATATGCGTTCTACACCCATCTTGCAGTTGTCACCCAAAAGTACACGCATCTGCAAAGATCATATGCGGAGTGGCACAGCAATATGGCCCTTGGTGACACTCTCAGTGCCAAAGCTACCGTATTAGAGCCACTCCTGTGCGGGGTGATCACAATTTAAACTGTTCTTGGAATTAGTCCGAGATTCAAATCGTACATTGTCAATCAGTGACATCGAGAATGGGTGGATCAGACTAGACGGTCAACTGCTTTAGCGGGTGGTAGAATTCGGCAACGGATGCTAATATAACATCATCAAACACACACTGGCAATAGTCACCGGTTTTTATGACATGGCCAGCACGATACTAAAGACTTTGAAATATTGGTGACTTCAACAGCAGTCAGGGGCACCAAGGTCCACCCTCGGACGGAGACAATGCAGCACAAGAGCACCTGCAGCAGTCATCATGCACGTAATTTCTGGGGGATGTAGATCAGCAGTTGTAGCGACCATTAAAGATGGCATCCCATCTAGACCACCTACCTTACCGGCACCTTGTTGATGGAGATGGTTAATCCGACCGGAGAAAACTTTGACAGAACTTGGCAACACTGGCCATTGGGGGACTCTGTATGTCAAGAAGTGTGACCAACTCCATCAATAATCAAACTCCAGCTGCGTCCGGTCCATCCTTCGCACAGAGATGAGGGCAGGCTGAAAAGAGGGGGCTAACTCTGACATGTCTAGGAGGATCTTGCTAAGCCTGTTCGAGACCCTATTCCATTGCTACCCTATAGCATGCAGTGACGTCGAGATCGTCGATCATAGAACCCCTCCTGGACGAGGCACTATCCGCACTCTCAAGTCTATAAAAGGAGCTTAAGACATCCTTTAGAACCACTGAGCTCTTTCATTTACAGCCATTTATTCCTGTAACGGTCTTCATCATGATCTCGAAGTCACTTCTGCTTCTTTTACCGCTCCTTGCTTCCCCAGGTCTTTCGCAAGACTCCTCGAGTACAAGTACTCCTACTTTTAGCAGTGCTCTCATCTCACCTTCTGGCTTCTATGATGACATCACTGAATGGCTTAACCCGGCAAATACTTCTTCACAGTCACCAAACTCCAAAACTGTCATTCTTGACAACATATCAGTGAATGGCTCAGTCCCAGGTCTTGTCATTGCCGCTCAATCATGGGTCCATCCAGATTATGCCTACCACTGGACTCGTGATGCTGCTCTCGTTTATGACTGTCTTATTGATCTTTATGCTGCTTTCCCTGATGGAAACTCAGAAAAGGATCTCATTGCCCAACATTTGACTGAGTACATTTCGAACTCCAAGTTTGAACAGGAAGATCCAACCGCTATCGGTGGTATTGGTGAACCAAAATACTACTTGGGAAACAACTCTGGATATCAAGGAAGTTGGGGTCGTCCACAGAATGATGGACCGGCTTTAAGAGTTTCCACGCTTCTCAAGTACAACGATCTCTATGATGGTGACGTCTATGGGCTTTGGGACGTTGTCAAAACTGATTTGGACTATCTTGAAGCGGAATGGCAGAATGATAACTTTGATCCTTGGGAAGAAGTTAACGGCACTCACTTCTTTAACAGATTTGTGCAAAGAAAGGCCTTCCTTGATGCTGCTGACTTTATGAGCTCCAAGAATTACACAGAGGAAGCTCAGAAATATGGTTCTATCGCTTGGGAAATTCAAAAGACATTGAATGAATTTTATGACAATACAAACAACTTTATCAAAGTTTCTCTTGAGGTTGGAAAGGGCAAAGTTTCGAACAAGGATGTCAGTGTTATCCTTGCCATCAACCATGCCTACCGCGCAGACTCCGTTTTTGCTCCAACTGACGCCTACGTTCTCTCCACTGCCTACGAGGTTGTCACAAGTTTCTTTGATGTCTTCCCAATCAGTAATGTCACCACTGATGATCAGGGTCTCCCACTTGCTCCACCAACTGGTAGATACCCAGAGGATGTCTATGATGGTTATGACTCTTCTGAAGGTAACCCATGGTTCCTGTCGTGTGCTGCCTTTGCTGAGTATTTTTACACCATTGGTAAAGCATTTGAAGATAATGGTGAGATCGTGTTGAGTCCAATCAGTTTACCATTCTGGAAGTTCTTTACTGATGTTGATGAAACCAAGGACTCTCTCCATGGTGAAGACTTTGACGAGGCGGTTCAGAAACTTTATGGTTGGGGTGATGCGTTTTTGAGAACTGTCAAGCACTATGGCGATGGTTTCAAATACTCTGAGCAGTTCAACAAGTACACTGGTGAAGAACAGGGTGCTCACCAGTTGACTTGGTCCCATGCTTCCATCTTGACTGCCGCTTTTGCTAGAGCTAGGGCCCTGGGTGACACTGACTTCATCTCTGGTCTTTCTGAAGCGCTCTAACTACCACTCCTTAGCTAGCTAGGGCAAATACACTGCATAGTCTAGTCTAATCTTACGACTTGGCCTTGTTCATAAATACATGATCGTGTAATGCTCTCCCTTCACCTGCTTCTTCTTTTGGAAAATAGTATATACAAACACCAACAACATCAACGTTTGACCCAAGTTGGAGACTTTCTAGATTTGACCTTACCTGGCTTCTTTCTCTCAACTCTTCTGTGATCTCTAGTCATACAGCCAGCCTTGTATAATCTTGGCTTAAGCAATGGATTGTGTACAACAAGACCCTTGGCAATGGCACCAGCAATGGCACCAGCCTGACCTGTTGGGCCACCACCATGAACAATGGCAAAGATGTTGTAGTCGGCCTCGGCTTCCACAACCTGGAGTGGGTACAAAATCTCTTGTCTGTGTGTGAGCTCTGGGAAGTGCTGGTTGATAGATTTGTTGTTGACGAGAATCTCACCTTGGCCCTTGACGAGGTAGACAACCGCTGTAGAGGATTTTCTTCCACTCACAGTCTTGGAACGGCCAAACTGGTCGAGGAGTTGGAGAGTCTTTCCGGACTCGTTGATGGTGGAGGATCTGGAGTATTTTGTGAGAAGTTCATCAACTTCTGCTGGTCTGAGTTGTGGATCGATGGCGTTAAGTCTGTTCAAGATTTTGATGAGCTCTTGGTGCTGAGAGGCCTTGAGACGCTCACCACCACCGATAGGCTCGTACTGTTGAAGCGAGAGCCATTTACCCTGCACATTGGAGACACGTGGAAGGTCTGTATACTTTCTCTCGAGAGCCTTGAGCTCGTTCAGGTTGTTGTTATGCTCGGCGTTGGGTGTGTAAAAGGTCTTGTGTGCTGGAACAATACGCTTGATCTCGAGCTCTGGGTTGGAAACGGGCGTCGAAGCCCCAAGCTTTGTGAGGGTAGACTGCGCACGCACTGGTGTGATTGATGCTGTGCGTGTGAGAGGGGTGAGAGCACCCAGTGAGCGTCTAAACATTGCAAGGATGGAGCGCTTATTGGCGTGAGAACACTAGGGTGATAGTTCACAGATGCTCCTCTTCGGTTGTGTTGGTGAACTTTTCGCCCAGACGGCAGCGCGCGAAAAATTCTGAAAAAGGTGAATAATGGCCTAATACGGAAGGTTCCCAAATATGGTGGGCTCAAGCGGTTCGTCACTCTGTCTAAGTACTACAGCTTTCTTGTCGTCATTAAAATCGTTTCATTATCGGGCTTCAGGCATCTCTTTTAGTGCTCAATTCAATGGGGTCTAATCATGTAGCTTGCAAGAGGTTGTCCTCGAACCCGTCATCGTCCTCCATCTCTAGCGCTCGGCCATTCAATACTTGCAAATGTTCTCTTAACAGTTGTGTCAAGTCCTCACTGCGTCTTACTACCATCATCATATCATCTGGTGTAATAGTTTTCCTCTTAGCATGGCGTGCAAAGCTCTCCAAATCTTCTCCCAGCTGGATCACTTGGTTATACACCAATTCTACTAGCGATGCAATAAATTGCGGCGTTGCCTTGATCGGTTTGCCTTCCGGTGCTGATAGTTCTGCAACCTCTGCCTCAACAATCTTACCAACTGCAAGCCACAGACGGGCTTTCAAGTGCTGTGGGTGGTGTTAGTGGCAGTTCGTGGCATTAAGAGATAACTGGCCAGGGGCGCGTACTGTTGTATACTGAAGGTGCGAGCATGCATCTGCACAGCTTCCCCATAGCAGTCAACCAGTGAAAATCTTCAAATTTTCAAAAGAAATACTCACAGCAGCTAATGCCTTCTCGTCTTCTGTCAGAGCCTTCATTCTATAGTAGACTGGTGCCGAGTAGTATTGTTGATGCGTTGTGGAGGTAGACGCGTCTGAAAGTACACTTCTGGTCAAGAAATCGCGAGAGATCACAATCTTTCATATCCTAGGCCCAGCATCCACCACGAGCACCCATCTCATTGTATTACAGCCACCAATAGCATCCAAAAAATGAGTTCAGACAGGAGGTCACATACTCCTGATATGACTCACGCTTCAGAACATCCATCGTCACCCGCAGAGGCACTACAATCTCAACCTCACTCCCAGGTATCTCAGCATATAACATCTCTTGATGAATCATCCCACGGCCAACCCCAATTAATTCCGCCCTTCAGAGCATCCAACCCACGCACAACGCGCCCAAGGACGTCCTCATCCCTTCCACCTCGAAAGAAAGCTACCCCTCACAACCGTACCACTCCAATGATCTCCAAGACAGACCCAGTACGATACTACTCCTGCGATACCCGTCCATCGAGAAACTCACATATCACAAAGTTTCACGTCTATGACTTCGACAACACACTATTCAAATCACCAGCTCCCAACCCACTACTCTTCAATGAAGCTACTGTTGGTATGCTCACAAGTGCAGAACATCTTGCCACTGGTGGTTGGTGGAGAGAAGTGCTCGTGTTGAGAAATCTTGGAGATGGCTTCGTTGAGGAGCAGAAAAAGGCATGGGAGGGATATTGGAACGAAGATGTTGTTGAACTGCTAAGAATGTCATTGGAGGATGAAGAGGCACTCACTATTGTCATGACTGGTCGCAGACAAGAGCTTTTTGCTGATATATTGAAGGAGATGCTAAAGTCCAAAGGACTTTATGATGAGCTCGATGGATTGATGTTGAGATCTGGTGATTTCTCCAACACAATTGAGTACAAGACACATGTACTCGTGGATGTTCTGGATGCATACCCTGACATCAAGGAAGTTGTGTTGTATGATGATCGAAAAAGTCAGTTGAATGGGTTTCAAAAGTGCTTGAATGAGTATACCGAAGCTGTAAGACCTGATCTGATCTCAACGTTGGTCCCTGTATTTACTGAACCAGTATTCTTGGATCCAAAGGCTGAAAGGTTGGTGGTCGAGGACATGCTTGAGCGCCATAACGAGCTGATCACGAAGCAGCATAACCTAAATCCACTACCAAAACTTGCAACATCGTCACTTCGCAAGAGTACACACTACACATCATACACCCTTGACTACGACACAAAGGCTGATATCATCTCCAAGCTTGTCTCAAACCTTCCAGAAGTCTTCACTGAGGACGTCATCCACACATTCAAGTTCCAAGTTGACCACATCCCTATTGTTAGAGGAATCGCAGGTAGAGTTCTGAGTCAGAAGCTCAAGGAGTCTAATAATCAACAAACCTGGAAAATCACACATGTCGGTCGCAATGAAGACCATATTGCAGTCAGAGTCTCTCCAGCTGATGGCAAAGAGGCTCAAACATTGACTACACCATCGATTCTCCCCGTTGCTAGTAAGGGTAAATCTCAAGTTCGTCCACCGGAGGAGTTTGCACAAATAGATCATTGGACAGAAGTCGATTTCGATTTAACATTCAACACCACTGTCACTGGGCTCATCAACTTCAAGATCATTCATGATGGTGGCCCGCTAAAGTCCAAAAAGCAGAAACAGGCCGCTTACCAACAAGCTGGGATCCCATAGGCACGCATCGCATGTCTACCTGTATCTCCGCTCATACCTCTACGACAGTTACAATATAATGAGAAATCAATACATCATGATGAATGCATATATCACTATATATTATACAAAGGGCTGTTGGGACACACCGGCCCAATGACGGATGGATGAACATCTCCGTCATTTAAAAGGGCGCTAAGACTGACCCGCATAACTTAATACGCACAACTGTTTTCTGCACAATTTCGGCGCCACGAGGACGTAGTTTCAATCCGTCACAAATGGTAATTTGACATAATGTGCAATATAAAAGAGATTTGTAGTGCCTCTGGAGAAGAGATCTGTTGTCATCAAGATTTGGACAAAGAGAATGCGTGTAGTAGTGTCTGCTGCTGGCAGCCTGCTTCTGCATGTTGCCCAGAAGCACACACAGCACATATCATCCTCATCGACCACACCAGCTCTTTTCAAGAACAGAGACAGCCACAAGTCTTGATGGAATAAAGGGAAGAAAAGAATGCACAGATCTCAGAGACGGCCGAAAATTTCTTCTGTTGTATGTGTGCGCTTACCAAAAAAAGCTATTAGGTTACTGACGCGAAAACGCGAAATTATCTAGGAGCATCCGACGCGTCGATCACCAGTATTCTTGGATACTCTGCCTAATTAGCAGCCCAGTAGTGCTCTTTTCCCTCTTCAAGTCACTTCAGATACGTCTCACTAAGCAGTACAATGGAAGCGCAGATTCTCACCGTGCACTGGCACGATGGTGAGCAACCGGTCTACTCCGCACACTTCCAGCCCTCCGCGTCTCCCATCACGAGCACGAATATGGCCCCATCTCCATCCCCATCCCAACGACTCGCCACGGGTGGAGGCGACAACAATGTACGCATATGGAAACTCGTTCATCCATCCCCAGGTGAGACGAAAGTGGAATATCTCTCGACACTCTCAAAGCATACACAGGCCGTCAATGCTGTGCGATTCGACCCAACGGGCACGATGCTCGCCACAGCGGGAGACGATGGATGTGCCATGATATGGACTAAAGCGGATCGCATTGTCCGTGATTTTGGTGTGGAGGCCGATGAAGAAGCGGTGGAGTCTTGGACTGTGAAGACCCTGTGTCGGTCAAGCTCTTCGGAGATCTATGGACTGGATTGGTCGCCGGACTCAAAGTATATCATCACTGGTTCGACTGATAACAAGGCAAGAGTTTACGACGTGTTAACCGGTCAGGAAGTTATGCAGATTACTGATCATGCTCATTATGTCCAAGGTGCCGCATGGGATCCAAGAGGAAAGTTCCTTGCAACTCAAAGTGCGGATAGATCCGTTCATATCCATGTGTTTAAAACAACCGGGAAGGATATGAAGGTATCGGTGTTGCAGAAAAGCGCAAGAGCCGATCTGCCGATGAGACAGCCTGGAGCTGCTTCTGGTAAAACTTCTGAGACCGTTGCTTCTGATCTTCCACCGCTCGACTTCAACAACATAAGATCTTCGATGCTCTACCAGACCGAATCCTTGAGGTCCTTCTTCCGTCGATTGTCTTTCTCGCCTGATGGAAGTCTTCTTCTCGCTCCAGCTGGTATCTACAAGTCCTCAGCAGAAGAGAAGGATGAGCCTACAAATACTGTGTACATCTATACCCGTCAGGGACTCAATAAGGCGCCAATTGCCCAACTTCCAGGATTCAAGAAACCAGCACTAGCCATATCCTTCTCCCCAATTTTCTACGAGCTTGATTCCACATCCACGTCAAACGCATTTCAACTTCCATACAAGATGATCTATGCCGTCGCAACGGCAGACACAGTACACATATTCGACACAAAATCCACAACGGAACTTGGATCTGTCTCTAGAATCCACTATGTGACACTAACAGATCTTACATGGAACAACGATGGTCAAAGTCTCATCGTAAGTTCTGCCGACGGCTTCTGTACCCGCCTTGGCTTCACACCAGAGACATTCGGAGCTCCACTCAAGGCTGACTACAAGACGCTGCTTCCAGAGGAGGCATTGATAACCGGAACACCAAAGTCTGCAAAGAGGAAAGCTAACGGGATGACGACATCTCAGAATACATCACCTTCCACAGTGAGCACAACTACCACGAACAGAACAATACCATCATCTCCGTTGGCAGCTCCAGAGGAGCCGAAGAAGGCGGTTCCAAGTCCATTAAGCAAGCCTGCGCCAGTGATGAACATGATTGACCATTTGATCAAAAAGAAAGTGAAACCTACACCTGTCAATAAAGCTGGTGCTGCGGCTGCTAAATCAGAGAAGCCCGATGTGGAGATGAAGGACGCTGAACCAGTGGTACACATTCCGCCAGTGAAACAAAAAAAGCGCATTTCTCCAACATTGGTAACTGACTCGACCCCTGTTTCCCAGTAATCACTCAAAATTTATAACTACGAATGTATGACCCACTTTTAATTCTAGACCGTTGATATCCCAAATTCATTATTAGTACTGCATAGCGAAACAGTGATATATACATATCTTCACTTCATTAAGCCAGACAAATCCTGTTGGTTGGACAACTGTGCCTCTAGTCTGCGTCTTGCCCTCAAGATCATCTCTGCTTTCTTCTCCTGAAGCGTCTTTGCCCTCTCATCGGCGTTTTCTGACCACTGCATCTTCTTCTCAGTGCCCGTTGCATTAGCCTTATCGTCGACGCCGTACTTCTCCATCAAGTTCTCCGGTTGGATCTTGCTCTTATTTCTTGTGTCGGAGTTCGTTGTTGCTGTCGTCGTTGTGGAAGTAGCAGTGGATGCGGTGTATCCTGGTGGGAATGGAAGTGTGCCCTCTGAGAGGATGCGGTCAACTGTGGCCTCTACACTACCTGATCTAAGAAGATCATGGCGGATCTGAGCCTCGGAAACGTGTGGAGCAAGTTGCTTAACCACATCCACCATGTCTGTGGTGACCTGGCGGCGTGGCTGTGCACGGATGTGAGCCGAATCGTCATCGTCATCATCATCACCACTGTCGGCAGCGGCAGCTGCTCCAGTGGTGGAAGCGTTGCGTGTGGGTGTTGGTCCGTGGAAGTCGGGCTCCTCCTCGGAGTTAACAAACCATCTCAGGAAGATAAAGGCCACGACGAGGGCCAGGACAAATGTTACAGTGGTGCTATCCATTGTTGTACTTGCAGTGGGATTGGTAGCGGGTCCTGTTAGAGAGGTGTTTGAGGTCAGTGGCGGCGATTGTGATGGAATTCGGACACGCGTAGAGATCATTGGGCGCGAATTCACCGCACCAAGCGTATTGTCCTATAGAGAGTCCTTTAATCTCTTTGGCGTTTTAAATCGGCTGCTACTATAGATCTAAAACTCTTCTAACAGATCAATATATCATAAAATTAAGTCATTAAACAGTGTAGCCTTTTTCCCCTCCGCAGAGGCAACAGGGCCATCGCTTCACCAAATCATTGGCACCACCACCAGTCAACCCCTGAAATTGAGTTTGAACGCCTTATCCTGATTATTTACCTTGTACAAGAAATTCGTAATTACCTCACTCTCCTTGATTGGTTGGGCCAGCAAGTGTTTCTTCACGGCACTAGCGAGCTCTGGCTTGGACACTCGTGTCTTGTTCTTGAAGGCATGCGTCTTCTTACCAGTCTCGGATTCAAGCAAGTACCCAGCCATCGTGAGCGCACTGTCGTTCGGCAGTTTGTACATATGGCTATACTTGCGAAGTGTATCATCTGGGAGGGAACTAAAGTCCATTGGGTCCACGATCGGTTTATCCAGAGGACCGTTAGAGTGGATATGGCGCGCCAGGAGCTCCGCCTGTGCAGCCTGCGCAGCAGCGTTACGGGCCTTTGTAGAAGCACGCGAGTTTGGGTTGGCGTTTGCCTCTGTCTCGGAGGCAGATGGATCTCTGGCTGCACGTGGAGGCATTTCTTAATATGTGTGTATGTGTATGAATAGGTTGAGTTGTTTATATTGAGCACTTGTCCGCGGAGAAGAGAAGAACTCGGCTTTATCTTTTGAGATGCTAAAAAACATCCCCAAGGTCACGTGCCCAAGCGTTTCGCGAACTCGCTCGATTTGAATTGCGGGTCCCTCGAAATTTTTTCGGTTTGAACAAACAAACGACAGTTGGTAAAGGTTAAAACACTTTTGAACCTAAACGTTAGCGCAGCAGCGAGTCCCTCTCCTCTCCTCAATTTCCCAACACTTTCTCCCAAACACATCACAACACAATGGAACAGGAAAACGACAGAGCCGTCTCCCGCCTTTGGCGTGCCTACCGTACCGTCAAGGAGATGGTACGCGACAGAGGATACTTTATTACTCAGGACGAGATCGATCTCTCTCTTGAGGAGTTCCGTTCTCGTGTGTGCGATGCCTCTGGTCGTCCAGATCGTGGCCGTATGTCCTTCCAGGCCAACCCAGATTCTGAGACCTTGGAGAAGTTCACAGATATGGGTTCGCTTTGGGTTGAATTCTGTGACGAGCCAAGTGTTGGTATCAAGACCATGAAAAACTTTATCATTCACATCTCAGAAAAGAACTTTAGCACAGGTCTCTTCATCTATCAATCAAACATCACATCGAGTGCTTCCAAGCTCATTCCAACTGTGGCCCCAGCCACTATTGAGCTCTTCCAAGAGAGCGATCTCATCGTCAACATCACACACCACGAGCTTGTGCCTAAACATCTTCTTCTCAGTTCTGAGGAAAAGAAAGAGCTCTTGGAGAGATACAGACTCAAGGAATCTCAGTTGCCACGTATCCAGAGAGAGGATCCAGTAGCACGTTACATGGGACTGAAGAGAGGTCAAGTGGTGAAGATTATCAGAAAGAGTGAGACGTCAGGCAGATACGCAAGTTATAGAATCTGTCTTTGATCTTGATTAACTTGTTTGAGGGTCGATCTCAAAATTTCGTCTTGCATTTTGTACTATATTTGAAGGGTAGCTGTCGATACAGAAAATGATTTTTATTTAATAAAAGGGTTGTGAGCTATCAAACATCAATACGGCCAAGGGCCTCGGACTTGTCCAACGTAGCAGCCATGATACTGTCCTGTATACCACTCCACCATTTAACAGCTTTCAATTTGACGCTCTTGGTGGGACTAACTGCAACACCTTTATCACCTAAATAAACAGGACCCAAAGTCACAATCAACGAATCAACAAAATCGTGTCTCTCGAGCAATTCATTGATGACATGGGCACCACCTTCCACCATCACACTATCTATACCCTCTTTCTTTAACTTGAGCAAGATGTCATTCCAGTCCAACCTGCCATCTTGATCAAGCTTCACCTTGATCACTTTACCACCGCTTCTCTCCAGATACTTCAACTTCAAATCAACATCAACGCCCTCTTTAACCAAGACCCATGGTGCCTTGGCCAGTCCAGCCATCACAAGGGTCTCCATTTTGCTACCCTTGTACTCCCACCTGAACGTCCCATCGATCACAATTGGTCGTGGGCTCTCCTCGCCTTCGATACGGCAGTTTAGCCCCGGATCATCCGCCAGCACCGTCCCTGTACCTATGAGAATCGCAGCATGGTTCGCACGAAGGAAATGTGTCATGGTCTTTGTCTCCTGGTGTGAGATTGCGGTGCGTGTTCCAGGAGCCGCAGCGATTCTAGCATCGAGCGACTGAGCGTACGTCAGCGTCACGAAGGGACGGAGAGGGAGCAACACGGGTAGGAAAGGTGCAAGAAAAGCCGGGAGCGATGGGTCGAGCGGGTGGAGTTTGGCGGACATTCTGCGTTGAGTGAGTTTAGGTAACTGATGTCATATGAGAGAGAGTTTTGATGTTGTGATTTTTCTCGGTCATAAACTCTGTGGGGAATAAACTTGTTGCGCGATGCTGCTACATGCGGCTCGACTAATGACAGAGCAATCAAATCATGATGGTCAGGTCATAACTGGTCGTAAATTAGAATTGGTGTTGCGGTGCCTAGCATTTAATGCTTCTCCACATCTGGTCTATACCTTTGCGGCATCAGCGTCTTTCTATCGTATCTCTCCACCTCTCCCTCCATCGATCTCTTCAATATATTCTCATCTTGGTAGAAAGCACCTTTGATTCTCGTCTTCTCTTCATTCTCCTGTTGCTTTCTTTTCTTATTCTCCTCCTCTTGTTTCAATTTGAATTCTTCATCCCTCTCCTCTTCTGTACGCATACGCCTCTCCTCCAACTCCTCTAGTTCGTCCATCTCTTTCTCCATTCTTTCTCTTTCCCTCTCCTCTCTCTGCAATTGTCTCAATTCCCATTCAGCCTTCTCAGCTTCAGGGTCCAAATCATCCGTGTCATCAATACCACCATAGTTCTGTGTAGCAAGCGCAAGCTCCTTCCGATATTCCATCTCCTGCTGGATATGAGTCTCAATAGCCTTGAGCGTACGTTCTTTAGATGTTGCGGCCTTGTCTTTGGCCAATGCGGGTGGAGTTGGGGTCTTGGATTGGAGCTGAGATCGTTGCTTCTTAGAAATGAACACGGGTTTAAGTAATTGAGGTTCGTCGTCTGATGAGGAGTCTTCATCTGATGAGCCTTCAGAATCTTCCTCATCCTCTTCCTCATCTTCTCCCTCATCTTCTCCCTCATCTTCTCCCTCATCTTCTTCCTCGGCTTCTTCATCATCCTGGAGATCAAAATGTTTAGGTAGTATATTCTGAACCTGACTCGACACTGGTCGCGTATCGCTAACTTCCTTCCTTGATCCTGGCATCTGTTGTATCGTGTTGATGGTCATTTTCTTGGAAGGCATCGCCTGTTGAACCGACTCGTTATCAGAGTCGCTCTCTTCAGATCCCGAACTTGATGCCACATCATGGTCCTTGGGCTTTCCCGTGAAGTGTCTCTTCATAACAGATGTCTTGGGTGTGTTTGTGTGGTTTATCACTGAACAAGAAAGGAGAAGCACCAATGATACAGTCTCTCATACAAAATACAATTGATCCGCGCACACTTCTGGAACTAAAATAAAAGCATGCGAAACATCCCAAAATGGAAACTAGGCATTCATACTGGCCAATCTTCATTAACAATCGTTTCATTCATTAAATTCATGTAGCATGAGTTCCTCTTCGATCCCTTCTACTATCGCTATCAAATCAACGTGGTGGCAACTTCGTGAAGAAGTAGTCCCAGTAGTTCAAGATCAACTGCGCGCATACTTGTCCAGCCTTCTTTTTGTTCCCTGAGATGGCCCTCACAAGCGGTTTCTTCTCAATGAAACACAACACCATCACCTCAACATTTGAAATCTTTGATGTCTTGTACTCCGCTGGTGAATACCTCTTTTCAATTAGCAAGTGGTTCAACTTCTCCTTCGATGACATATCAATGGCCGCGTCGTCATCTATATCTGGGGCCAGAATTACTTCAGCAAAATTGATATTCTGAAGAAGCTTATAATCATCGTTGAGCACTGAACCCATATTATTGGACACGGAGGATTTCACTGCAAGTTCGCTTGCATTATAACCATTCTGCGCAGGTGAAGGCGTGGTCTCATATGCAGATACGCCTGCTGCTGTCGCTTTCTGTGGGTATTGAGAGTGTTGGTCAAATTGGCCATATGTTCTAGATTGTGGTTGGTCGTGCTTGTTCATTGTGGCTCGTGGTTTGTGGTGTAGTTCGCTCTTTTCAAGTTCGGTAAGATTGTTGAAGAGGCGTGTCAGTTGTGACTCCTTGATCGTGGCATTGGTAGCGGCAGCCATTTGTGCATCTTCCACAGTGCTGGCTGCCCCCACTCCAAGAAGTACACATGTAGTTTCTGTCCCCACATAGGCATGTACAAGATGGTACTCGTTATCATCCCACGCTGTGGAATGAATCGTCTTAAAGAAAACTTTGTCACTCATCTTAACCAAGTTTTCTTTAGCAAACTCCAATGGCTTCGTCTGATCATATTGCATCACCATAGGCTGAATCAGCGTAGAAACTACTTCTTGGAGTTGCAACTCCTCTTCCCTTGGTACACTTGAGATGTGATGTGCCCCCAAGTAACTGTAGAACAACTCCGCTGGTGGTGTCTTCCCACTCATGGGCAGTTGATACAGCACGGCCCAAGTTCTAGCTGCATCTGGACTGAACAGGTGTGCTGTGATATCGGCAATGACATTCTGGTCAGGGAATCTGATGTAAAGAAGCTCTGTGACCACCTCTTGAAACTTTCCACGCCCAAGTTGAACAAAATATTCAAGGTCTTCTCCCAGATCATTCCAGTTCACAATCTTATCCTTGAGCTCCCAATCTCTGATATCCGGTAGAGGCGGTAGGAAGTGATGTGCATTCTCGTAGAACATTTTCATGTATTCGTCAGGTTCCAGCTTCACTGGGTGGGTCTTTGAGAACTCAACAAGTTTATCGAACAATGGGATGTTACCCTCATCGTACTCCTGCCTAAGACGGAGCGCGAGCATGACAAGAGGGTTGTCCAACTGCTCAAGCACTGCCTTGTCCAATGACGTTGACCTTATCAATTCCAGCTGTGAGGCACTGGGACACTTTGTGAGATACTCGGCACCGGTGAGGAACGAGCCTGCCGTTTCCGCCATGGCCAAGGAGGAGAGTATATCAAAGGACGCCATCTCGGGGTTGATCTCACAACGTCGGATTTTGTTAAGCATCTCGTAGATCTCCGAGTCATCTGCCAGTCTTTTCTTCTCGCCCGAGGACATCTTCGAGTCCTGTTGGTGGGCACCTACTGAGTGCTTGGTCTTGTGTATGAGTATCTGAGCTCGCTTAGTAAAAGACGGGAAAAGTAACTCTCTGCTTGAAGCGAATACCCATGTCGATGCTACCTTCCTGATCGCGATACGGCTACAAGTTCTTTGGAGCTGAAAAGGAATCACACGCTTTGCCCTGTTTTCTTCTTCCAAAGAGAAGACTGGGGTAATTTTGGCATTAATGTGTATAGTTCCAGTGCTTGTGTCTCTCTAACATCGTCTAAGTGGCACTATATACACCAAGGATGTCGCTAAGGCGCTTTACAACTACCCAAGGTTCCCTGGTTTGGCCACTCCACACCGGCCCATTTCCAGATCGTTACAATAATGCGCTTCAATAGAAAAGTTTCCGTAATATTATGTTATTAGAACATCCTCAATTAGATGAAGTTCAGTAACCAAATGTCTTGTTGCCAGAAATCCAAGTATTGACCATGTCTAGGGCATTCTCTGGCTGGTCGTATGGAACCATGTGTCCAGCATCGTACACTCTGAGGAAGGTCAAACCACCGAAAGACTTGACTTGACCGGCCTCACCCTTACCGTTTTTCCATGGCTTGAGGTTCTCAGCTCTGTAAGAATCAGCAAGAATCCATTCCAAGGCATCAGTCCAGGCGTGGTTACCCAACCAGTTACAGATGAAGTCCTTGTCACCAGCATAGATAAGCACTGGGTAGCCCTTATCCAACAACTCGGAAACAAAGTACTGGAATGGCTTGGACTCATCACCAGTAAGGGCAAATCTCTTGAAGACATCGTCATCACAACCAACGTACTTCTCAACATCGGAACCAAGGGTAGCCATAACCTCTGGGTCGTTCAAGTACTGCTCAACGTAATCCAAGCCCTTGTAACACAGGGCCTCACCACCATCACATGGACCTCTAATATCATAGACGTTCAATCCTGTCTTCTCATATGGGCCCAAGGTGACAGAAGCACAGTAAATGTTGGCTGGAACACAAGCGAAGGAGTTACGGGACTTGTAACAAGCCTTGACAAGAGCAGCACAGCGTGGATATTTTGCATCCATGGTGTCACATTCCTCATCGGACAAGACAGCTGGGTGACCACCAAGACCACATGCCATTGGCTGGTAGTACTTATCTTGGATGAGAGCATCTGTGATACCGTTACCAATCATAACAGAAGTGAGCTCAAAGGAGCGGTCGGCATGGTTGATAATCTCGGAAGCAATAGCTGGAATGTAGTGACCAGCATATGATTCACCAGCAATGTGGAAGTCAAGGCCAAGATACTGTGGGTACTTCTGGAAGAACAACTCGAGGAAGATAAACACATCTCTGGCTGCGGCATAAGATGTAGAGACCTCGGACTCACCGTAGGAGTAACCGACACCAATTGGTTGCTCCAAGAAGATAACGGATGCGTTAGAGTTCCAGGAGTATGGGTTATAAACTGGCTTGATATCTGGGCCAATGGAAGATGGACCAAGCTCGAAGAAAAGACCGGTCATTGAGGAACAGCCTGGACCACCGTTCAACCAAAGAATAACTGGGTCCGTCTTTGGATCGTTTCTAGACTCAAAAAAGTAGTAGAAGAAATGGTCCTCCAAGTGGTCCAAGTAACCAGAGTATTGTGTGACATTATCAACTCCCAAGCTTGCTGGGTTGGACTTGGCGGTACGGAGAGAGTAATCTGGGAACTCCTCCTTGGACAAGATGTCAAACTTACTGGTATCCTTAAAGACATCCTGAACCTTGTTCTTTGGGGTGAACTGCTTAGCATTGAACAAGTCAACCTGGTGACGCAAGAACTCAGCAGAGTTCTCTTCTATAAGGTTCTTCCATGTGTCAATGAGTTCAGGGACAACGGAGATAGTTTCGGCAATCGAGTTCAAGTCAACGCCTGCGTGCTCAAGCACAGAACCAAAATTTCCCAATGGCTTCTGGATGTCAACGGCAGCGGCAGTTGCCGTTCCTGCCACCAAAAGCTGTGAGAGTTTCATCTTTTTGTGTGTTTACTCACTGGGATTTCCTTCTCGTGGATAGAAATGAGCCAGTGGCGCTGGTTTTTAATCAATAAGTCAAGGAACGAACGGCACCTTATCGCTTGCGGGGGCCGGGCCAACTTCCAATAATGGATATGGTGTACGGGTTTCTGCTGTCGCATGTGATTGGGCCAGCCTTATGACCCACAAATCCCAGCTTTTCAGCTGTTGGTGTATTGATTTTTAGGGTACCTACAAGATGGATCTTATCAACGTCACCCTATTGTCTTTTTATAGAAAAGCTATGTCACCTATACTAGGACACCAATTATAGTACCGCGCACTGGTGGGCAATTTCATGATTGCAAGAGACCATTCTCTCCAGCATGGCATGGATACTTAAGAGTCTAAGTAGGAAGAGCCAAAACGCAACTGGTTGTTCTAAAGAAGGTGATGAGAAACGTGAGAATCTCATGAAAATGGGTTCATTATTGGCTTGATATCGTACTGGCCTTGAACACACAGACATAAGCTAATCTCAATTTGGTGTCCGGGTTTTTCCGATTACCTTTGGGATGCGAATCGGCCGTCGGAGGAAGCCAGGACCGAGAAAGATAACGCTCTTAAACAACAAAGAAACTAAGGAGATGCACAGGTACCCTTAAAACGCCATCGCACCACTATTGTCGAACAATACGATGACCCCTGAGTTACTACGCACGCCGTCCGCAGTGACGCTGTCCCCGGAACCAGAGAAGCGTCGTCCGGCAAAGAGACGTCGTAAAACTTCGAGTTGTAACGCATGTCGTAAGCTCAAGACTAGATGCGACTTTGAACCCGTTGCGGGAAAGTGTCATCGTTGCAATGTGTTGAAGATAGATTGTTCGCTAACTGAGGAGAAGATGGATCAGATAGCTAATTCGATTGCAGAGGCATCAAAGTCTTCTTATGACGAGGAAGAAGAAGATAGGCTCGATCGCTTGGAGAACGGACTAAATGCCGTGTTAAAGAAACTAGATGAGTTACAACATGACACTCGGACATACTCGAATTCAAGCTCGGTACAGTTTGTCAGAGGTGATGTCTCGAGCCCCGAGAGTGTCCGCCCTGCGAATGGAAGAAAACACAGGGGAAGTTTTAGCTCTGGTGGAAAGTGTAACTATTTGGATAACTCCGTTGTTAATGCTCCACTTAACGTTATTTCACGATTAGACGGGAAGCTATTCAGAAGAATTAACAACTACACCTGTTTCATGGACCTTTGTCGCACCGAGTTCCTCACCAATTTTTACTACCCAAGAAAGGAGTTTTGTCTGAAGCTTGGTACAAACTTTCTGAACATTGCCCACTTCTGGATCGTACCTGGTGGTATTAAATCCATCTCTAACGACTACGTCGAGCAGCACCCACTAATCTCTGCTGTTTTTGTGCTTCTGGCCATGGGATTTGACGAAAACTACTCATATGTTGAGGAACAGCATCAGCTTTATTGGATTGTGAGGAAAATGCTCTCGATGGCGCTATCAACTACTCCTCTCACAGACCATGACTGTGAAGCCATTCTGTACTGCTCACTGTACAACATAGCCAGAAAACCAGCACAACCATTGTTGGACAATTGGATTACATCGGGTAGTGGTGTCAAGCATATGATGCTGAGTTCTAATTTTTACAAGATTAGAACCAACGTGAAGGAGAAAAGATATGAACCAGATGATTTATTCCATGTAAGAATCTTTACCCTTCTCGCCATAAGTCATCTCCAAAACTCTATTGGCAGTGGAAGACCCCACACAATCCCAAACGATTACTTTGATGTATGTGACCTTCTAATCAAATTCCCCCAAAGTAATCTTGAAGACACTGTGAATCACGCTGCTGTCCAACTTGCGCGCACAGCACATAAACTCTTCTATGTGAAGGATCTCATTATGAATCTGATGCGTGACGAAGAGTTCTCCACCTATGAAGACCTTCAATGCTTCAAGTTCGAAGACCTTCACAAGTGGAAAGTGCAATGGAGTGAACTGATCCATCAAGACGTCTCTGGTGTACTGATGTTCAACTACGACTTTTATCATGTTACACTCTCCCGTCGTTTCCTCTCCTCTTACAAGTCCTCAGTGGACTCTGAGACCACAAAGTACATTGAGATTGCTTATAACACCGCGATGGCTTATTGCATGTCCATTCTTACCCGCTTCCTCAAACTTCCAAAATCCATTGTGAAGGGGTCCCCATCTTTCCTACTCACACAGATTGTGTACAGTTGTGTTACATTGTACGATTTCCAGAGCAGGTTCGATGCTAAGTTCAGTACACAGTATCTGAGCCTGGTGTCGAAGGTGTACTGGCATCTTAATCACGTTGGAGAGACGAGGAATGATGCTACGGACACTGTGGGTCAGATCATCAAGACGCTTGTCGATGTGCGGTCTGTCAACGGTGTCAGTGCCGATGGTGCGTCAAGTGGAGCTGTTAACGGTTTGGAACCGCCATTGGATGGTGGTTTCGAGTTTGACTATAAACCACTCCATGATGAAATTAGCTATGAATATTCAAGCGATATGAGAAGTGCGCTATTGGATGTTGAGAGATTTGAAACTTTTGAGGAATTCTTCAAGGGTATTGTTAGTCAATGAAGATCCCGACTACATTCACATGTTTCAAGAGTCTTGTGATAATTCACAAGCTTCATTGTAATAAGATTTACCTGTTCGACAAATTGACTTTGCATGTGTGCGATTGTAGATTTAGTCAATTGAGTGACGCATGTGCGACGATCTCGTGGTGACGCCCGCCGATGTTGAAGATCTACAGATGGGTACCCAGTCATCTATCGAGGGCCCACATGGGGTAACGAGAACGAGTAACACCCGCAGTGCGTGCATACATGAATGGCCCATGTGCCCCCAGGAAGTGATAGGAGAAGCATTGTAAGTCGCGTGCCCCAGAGGTCCCTGCATCGGGCCGTAAGGACCCTGAACACCATCTGGGATGGCCGGCCACTAGATACAGAGCTCAAGAGAGGTATTGAGCCTTCCTATCAGCTAGATACTTGGGGCACTCCTTAACACTCCTTATCTTGATATTACCCCTGTTTCCTGACGCCTGCTCCATCCTCCACGTGTCTGGTGCTTGAGTGCCCAGAATGCCGAGAGTTTCTCGGGCCAGACTACATGAACTGCAGCAGGCTCTCGAAATCCCCACACGAAGCCCAATTGGTTCCTAAAGGGGAACAAATTCATCTTATCGATACTAAATAGAAGTCAATTGGATAAGTTTTTGTCTAGAATTCATTGAAATTTGTGTCCTTTCACCATCTTAGCAAGCCCTACGCCATCGTACACTCAAAACCGCGATATCTTTGAACACCTTTTGACACATTGAGCTCTCGTCTCCTCCTGCATACGATTATCTCCACTTTCCACTCTAATTTAGATGCGAGACTTAGCTCCCACGTTGATTTTCTTGCATGAATTTTCCCACCATGGCCCCGAGACCGAACTTAGTCCTCAGGAAGCTGCATGACGGAGTCAATCCCGACCCCAATCTGCACGGTTTCTGCGCTGAGTTAGGCTCCTTCTGGAAATATGTCCTTATACGGTTCCAATCTGCATGCAAGATATAGTCCATGTTGAATTGTAAATCCGAGCAACGTGTGGTGTACGTGTGGCGTGTGTTGCTTCTTCCTGGGTGGTGCTTGCCCCTCTCGAGCCCGAAGACTATAAAGACTGCTTTATGCCCACTCTCTATCACGATCGTGGTTCCATCTCATCTTCTATATCTGGCTAATCCCCATCACCACAACCTACTCAAAATCAAAAATGCAGCTCCCACACGCTGTCCTGCTTTGTCTGTTTACCGCATTGGTCGCCGCCGTCCCACACAAGTACGATGAGAAGAAGAACATCATCTTCATGGTTGCCGATGGTCTTGGTCTTTCAGGTATCACAGCTGCTAGAGAGTATTTGCAGGTCAAAAACAACTTGACCTATGAGGAGGCAACCTTGGAGATGGAGAACTACCTCATCGGTACTGTCAGAACCCAATCCTCTTCCAACTACATCACTGACTCCGCTGCTGCTGGTTCAGCATTTGCCATGGGTGAAAAGACCTATAACGGTGCCATTTCCGTTGACCCTAACGGAGTTCCAAAGGGTACTTTCTACGAAGGTGCCAAGTTGCTCAACTACACCACAGGTATCGTCTCCACCACTTTCGTCCAGGACGCCACCATTTGTACACCAAACACACACGTTCTCTCTAGAAAGTCCTACGACCTCGTTGCCACCCAGCAGCTTGGTTTCACCCATCCATTGGGTCAAACCATGGACATTGTCATCGGTGGTGGTCGTCAGTACCTCCACGGTGCTAACTCCACACAGTACCCAACCAAGGGTGCCCGTAAGGACGGTGTTGACTACATCTCTAAGGCCCAGGAGGAAGGCTGGACATACATGGAGAACATGGATGACTTGTATGATGTCTGGAACTCCACAGAGCCACAATTGCCATTGCTCGGTCTCTTTGCCGCTCACAACATCCCATACGAGGTTGACCGTAACGCCTCTGAGTATCCATCCTTGACTGAGATGTCCCTCGTTGCCTTGGAGCAGGCTATCCTCGCCACTGAAAACACTGAGAAGGGTTTCGTCTTGTTGCTTGAAGGTGCCAGAATCGACCACGCTGGTCATGCTAACGATCCAAAGGCCCATGCCCTTGAGACCATTGCTCACTCTGATGCATTCATGGCTGTCCTTGACAGAGTCTCCTCTTTGGACACTGAGACCCTCGTTGTTTCCACCTCTGACCACGAGACCGGTGGTCTTGGTGTTGGTTACAACGGTATCTACGAATGGTGGCCAGAGAACTACATCAACAACATGACACACTCTGCTGAGTGGGTTCAGAAGAAGTTCGGTGAATACGAAGGTGACAACAAGACCGAGGTTCTGAAGGAGATCTTGGTCGATCAGTGTAACTTCAGCAACTTCACCGACTCAGACATTGAGAGTCTTGTTGAATCCGAAGACTTCTTGGTCGACTTGGCCCACGTCTTCTCTGCTGCTGTCAACTTGGGCTGGACCTCAACTGCTCACACCCAGCAGGATGTTGGTATCTATGCCTGGTCCAACACCGAGGAGGGATACCAGAGACTTCAGGCCGCATTTGGTTCCTCTATCGAGAACACCGAGATCCCACACTTCTTTGCCCAGGAGCTCGGTGTCGATTTGGACGAGATCACCGAGCTCATCAAGGACATTGATGTTGAATGAGTAATTTATAGATACCCCTTGCCCTACTTTTTTCTTTAATTCTCACCGCGCAGTGGTGCCCTTCTTTGTGACTTCACGGGTGCCTTTCTTCTCCCTTTTCCTCTACACAATACAAACAAATATCCATATAAGATCACCGTAGATACTAAAGAGCTGCACGTGAACATATGTTCTGCCTCTACCAAAAGCTTTCCCCAAAGCCACCAGGGCCCAACCCGTCGGGTGGAAAGAGCGCCGTCGGCTTTTGTCTGCGTGCCATACGTTATTCCGATAAAAAGAAATTAACCGTCGGAGCAGGGGCCTCACAGATAAAAATGACAGTTGGTGTTCTCTTTAACATCTTCCACTAAATTCCCTTTAGCCCTCTTCTCAACTCTACAGAGATTCTTAATCATCATAGAACACATTTCAAAATGGCTTGGGACGACGCTAAGGGAATGAAGATTGCCATTGATGAAGCTGTCAAGGGTATGTCTTCTCCTATCTGGACACTATATTAAAAGCGGAGCCAACTCCGCTCTTTTTTCCCACTTCTCCAGGACCCATATCCCTAATTCTCGGATGTGTTTCCAAATGAAAGTATACTAACATGTTTCCTTATAGGTCTGCACGAAGGTGGTGTTCCGATCGGAGGTTGTCTCATGACTGAGGACGGTGAGGTTCTCGGTTCCGGCCGCAACTTGAGAATCCAGAAGAGTTCTGCAACTTTGCATGGTGAGATCTCCACTTTGGAGAATGCCGGTAGACTCAAAGGTAACGTGTACAAGAACTGTACCATGTATACCACTTTGTCTCCATGTGACATGTGTACCGGTGCCATCCTTATGTATGGTATCAAGAGAGTCGTCATGGGAGAGAATGACACTTTTGTCGGTGGTGAGGATTACTTGAGACAAAGAGGTGTTGAGGTTGTCAACTTGGACAATCAGGAATGTAAGGATCTCATGGCCAAGTTCATTAAGGAGAAGCCAGAGGAATGGAACGAGGACATTGGTACCGAGTAAGTTTTGTAATGCACTACATCATCTCATTCTTTGTTCCTCTCTCTAACTTATCTTGTTATGACCCTATAATGACCTCTGCACTCTGTACACTGACAGACTACATTTTCACACTTAAGAAAACAACAACTTGTAGCAACTTTTCATTTTTCTTCTTATCGTAAACGTATGCAAACAAAAGTGGGGATCGAACATAAAGAATAGCCCAGGAGGGTATTCCCTTGTTATTGATACCACTTCAAGAATTGAACACCTGTATGAATAGGAATAACATCACTTGGTAGCAGAAGCAGAAACGGCAGACACGGTCTCGCTCAACTGCTCAGCAGCCTTTTTAATCTTGGATTGTGGACCCATCATGGTACCAGGCAGAAGAAGCTCCATGTAGCAGACACCGACACCGACAAGGGCAGTCAACAAACGCAAGAAACCGGACTGGCCATCAACCGTGGTCTGGCCGTGCACCTCGTACAAAACGGCAATAACTGCAGAGAAGATGGTGAACCACGAGAGAAGCTTGTTTCTCATGAACATGGCAGCCATAGGCATGGACTGCGACACAAAGTTCGCCGAAGCATTGTCATCGGCCACCTTCTTAACGTGGATGTATGGGACAATGAGGTCCTCTCTCTTGACTGGTGGGGCCATAGCTTGAGTAATATGTAAAAGACGGAAGGCAGCACAATCTGGACTGTCTACTCGAAGTTGATTGACGACTGATTGTGGGCTGGACGTTTTCGCCTCTGCCGTTCGATCGCAAGGTGGAGCCCCACCCGGACACCACGATCACCTAATCGTAAAGAGCCAAACAATACTACATCAAAACTATTGAGTTTTTAAGCATGCCTTAAATAAGCTAAAACCTGTTCAACATGGTACCTAGAGGGCGAGCAGAAGGCATCAAGGTCAGGCTAGAGATTATATCAAAAGAGTAAAGAGAATCCCGCGATGATCACAAGAGACCAAGCGAATGGCTTCCAGCGAGTATGATGTAACCACCAAGGAGGGCCTTGGTTACTGAGGTGGAGTGTGCGCCACTGCTTGTGTCATTTCCAACCTTAGCGTCATCAGACTCGTGATCATCGATGAAGGAGATGTCCTCGTCAAGAACAGCACCGTCTTGGTCGTACTTGACAGTCTGCTGCATATTACCACTGGTACAAACAATCTTGCCTCCTCTGATGATGGAGTTGCTGGCAGTTGTGCCATTCTGATCATCTCCTCTAATCCATCTGGAACAATCAAAACTATCTGAGACAGACTTGATCTGTGCACTTCCTCTCACTAAACTTAACTTACTGAAGATGGCCTCCTTAAAGTCACCAACGAACTCAATAGCACCACCAACTATGCTCAACTTTGGAAGGAAATTGATCTTGTTCAACATGGTGTTATTCACAACCATCAACCCACCACCAACATCTTCGACAGTCGGGAACTCGACATCTTTCATGTTGAAGTTTTCAATAAGAGACAAGGTTCCACCAATATGCTTCAACTTTGGGAACTTGATGGACAGGAAGTTGTTGTTAATCAATTCCATAGAGGCATTGACACCCTCGATACTCGGCAAAGACAAGGAACCGACATCTCTGATGGTGACATTGTTGGCATATTCCAAGTTTGGCAAGGCGACAACAGCATTTTTAGCGTTGGCACTGATACTTAACTTCTCGTTGATTCCTCTCAAGTTGGAGTTGATGATCTCCATAAATCTGTTGTTGTTGATATTCAAGGTCTCTAATGAGTCAACCTCGAAGCCTGAGAACCCAACCAAAGATGTGTCAGAGATCGTTATGCTTTTCACCTCGCTGATGCCGTTATCGAAGTTCACGGTACTCAAGATGGGCAAAATTCTCCAATCAATGACCCTCACTGTGTTCAAGGCTGGAGCATTCACAGCTGTCAATGCAGTCAATTCATTCAACTTGAACATACCAGAGATGGCTGCAACCTTGGAAAGCTGAACTCTCACCAAGCTTGTAGCATTAACAATAACAAAATCACCACCAATGGTCAGAATATCACCAGCATCAATCACGGGACCATAATAGTTACTTACAATGATGGACCCCATAATATCATGACACAGATCTGACAACACATCAAGATCAGCTTGGCTGTGAATTACATACTGGTCCTTGCTGCAAATTTCTGGGATCTCAATGGTGTTGGACTCAGAAGTATCTGACTCGAATTCATCCCTATTCTTCTGGGTAATGAAGCCATCGTTGATAGATGCAACAACTGGAGAGTAGGGTTTGGAACCCTTGGCAGAACCATATTCAATAGCAGCAGCCAATACACCGGTCGAGGCGAGGGCAGAAATATAAATTTTGATGAGTCTCATATTGTTGGGGCTCAGTTTGAGTTTGAAGATGATGTGGAAATGACAAGCGTTGTAGTGGTTACTCGCTACTCATTCCTCTACTCTTTTAATGCTCATTTAAGGTTGGTTCATCGACACAAAGTCATGGGGTTGCATGCTGGTATTCATAATGCCGTTGCTCTAGATACCGAGTGTACTGTGGCACAAAGCAGCCTACGTACATTTCCTCGCAAATTTACAAGCATAAACAAAACTACGCTAGCCATTTTTAGGTCATCAAAGTCGTGTATACAACAACAAGTTACAAGTCCTTATGGAAGTATCATGTGTTATCTTTGGTATCATGTAAACTCAGCATACGGACGCGGATCTCCGATGAGAAAGCCTCACACAATCCGGGATAATTCAACTCAGTCTTTCTAAAGATACCAGCAAGTGTAGAAACCGCTGCTCTTGTATCTGGGTCTACCGCTCTCTTTTGAACACGTTTAAAGCAATAGAGGATAACCTCATTCAAGTAGTCAACGTCACGAGAGGGCCCTGTACGCATTCTGCCCTGGCGTACTGGGGATGAAATGGCTCCTTGGGATGGCTCACTAAGTTGCCCAGAGATTGCACCATTTGCCAAAGGGGGATTTTGAAGCACAACAGACTCGATGGAATCACTGGAACTCTCGTTCGTACGACCCAGTTGCATTGGATTGGGTGAAACGTCATCAAAGTCCAACAGCTGCTGTGGCTCTGGTGAGGTCAATGGAGTTTCTGGTACAATATCTGAGCTCAATTGACAGTCTGGTGAGCTGTCACCTGCGTTGTTCGTCTGATAAGTAATCGGAGTTATAGGTGAAGCAGTGAAGTTCCATCTAAAGCTCGACTCACCCTTGGTGTAGATATTCTCCTCAAGTCTGTGGCGGGGCCTCTTCTGGGGGGTTCTCCGCTGGCTGAACCACTCATTTTTTTCCCGGATCAACTGTACCAATGATGAACATTTTCTGGATACTCTCATGAATCGTGTAGCCAATAAGACCTTTGAAGTCGGTCTTTTCTTCTCGTTTTTTTGCAAACACAACTTGACAAACTCCTTAATGATGTCACTGAACTGGTCACCTTCCAATCTGGGTGGAGAATTATTTGGAATCTCGAACAACACCTTCATAGGTTCTTGGTCAGCAAATGGCGGAGAACCTGTCACCAACTCAATAGTAGTGATACCCAAGGACCAGATATCAACCTTCTGGTTGTAGCCTGTTTTCCTGGTAATAATCTCTGGTGCCATCCAGAACGGCGTTCCAACAAACGTATTCTTTCTGGCCTTGGTGGCAGTAATTTGACCGGAAACACCAAAATCAGCAAGCTTCACTTCACCTTGTTCAGTCAAGAGAATGTTGGCCGCCTTTATATCCCTATGGACCTTGCCTTCCTTGTGTAAATACCTCAATCCTTTCAAGGTCTCCCTGATGACGAACCCGGTGACCTCCTCGCTCAAAGACTTATGGCACTTTAACAACTCGGCACATGACCCACCCCCACAGTATTCCATGACTATCCACAACTTCACATCGACCACAAGAGCCTCAAAATACTGGGTTATATTACGACTTCTCATCTGGGAAAGAAAGGAAATCTCCTGTATCAACACGTTGATCTCATCCTCAGAATCTTCAAGGTCAATCACCTTCACAGCAACAACCTTTCTTGATCGCTTTTCAACTGCTTTGTATACATCGCCAAAGTTTCCCTTACCAACACATTCGTTGATCTCGTATTGTCTAGAAAGTTCGTTTGCGTCGTTCATGCTGGATAAGTACAATGCTAGCAAAATGTAAGGAAAGCCGTCGTCAAATTATAGCGGTAGCGAATGAAGTGGCAATCAGCTATAGGCACTGTAAGCACAAAAAAGTAAAGTTTATGAGTGGTGCAATGGTATTGAAGATATTTCAAAGGTCGAAGACAGTATGATCGAGTCGAATGGTGACTGCAAGAATCGAGAGTGTGGAGAGTCCGGAGCTGCATATCCGCAGAACACAAAACCCAAGAACAGCGCCACCATGCAAGTCTGCACGAGTGAGTAGCCAGAAAGACGAGTGTGAAAGGTTCATGCATTACTCTTGAATGGTTGTGCAAGCATTTTAAAGCGACTGACTCTGTTAGTGCGATCTTTCTTCTCAACACTGGCCGGCTGGTGATCATCTGTGGCTGGAGTGGCTTTCTGGATCGTAGAGCCTTTTCTCAGAAGCATTGAGTGAGATCTTAAAATATTCTTCGGCTCGGTCTTCTCAAGAGTAGCACTTTTCTCAGCTGAGGTAGCTGGTGAATTCACTGGTGACGAAATCTTGGTGCCCCAGAATTTCTTCTGAAAGTCGTTTAGCTCGAGCACAGGGGCAACCTTATCACCACAAGGGGCATTGTTCAAATACAATAGGAGGGAGACGTCAAAGATCGGCTCAGAAGGGGTACCATGGCAGTGTGTGAGGGAATATTCAAACAAGGAGATTTCCTTCTTCTCACCACGAACATCTTTGATGACAACCATCTTCACGTTAGCACCGTATGCCAAAGCCTTTAGCACCAGCGGCACATTGGCAGAGTGAACACCCTTAATCAAGGATTCATTAGCATGGAAGCTTGGCTCCTCAAGAAGGAACATCTTCTTGACGTACTTGTTAGTAATGTACTCTCTTCTCTCTTGGTCTGAAGCCTTCGGTGACAACTTTTCATTGTGAGACAGTGCACCCTGGTAATATGAGTTGGCAAACTTGTTAGACACGTGGTAGAGCAGCGTGTTCATCTCCTTGGATCTGAATGACTTGGTATCAAGAGTCAATGACCTGATCTTAGAGACATGAGAGCCCAAAGAGCGATGAACACCAGAGCAATCTATGCAGACCACGACAAGCAAGTTCAGTGATATCCACTCCACCTGCTCCAATGAGCCACAGTCACAGCATAGCTGGTTCGATACATCCACGTCACGAACAATACTTAAGTTATCAACATCAGGATCGTGCTCCTGATGGGCGCTCAAGTGCTCTACTCTCATTGAGGATCTCTTGGTACGGAAACTGTCACTGGACACAGATCTTGGACGGTTATACTGGTTTTCTTTAGCCTTGAGACTGGCAGCAGCAGTAAGTGCTTGAACCCATGACTCCCGTTCGACTTCACTCTCTGCCTGGAACAGCCTTTTCACGTTGGATGGCGTGATGACCTCGATGCAATACTTGCGATCTCTGAGCGTGTCAACAGTCTTGATGCAGGAGAAGGTCAGGTCAACTGGGTTGTTTCTCAGTACCTCGTGATTCTCACGCCAATCAATGTACTCGCTGAGGATATTGTCAGAGATGACGACTTGCTGCTTGTGCCAGCCAGACTTGTTTTTGCCTCCAAGTGTCATCAGTATGCCAGACTTACTCAATGTCCCTGTGTTAGCTGCACTCATGGTTGAAAAATCCACAGATGAATCTGGCGTCTTCGGTCTTGAATTGGTAGCAGTGGAATATGCTGGTGATGATGCTGATGCTTGGGGAAATGGTGAATTCCCAATAGATGGTAGGTCCTTCGGATCTGTGGTGGTAGCAAGGGCGTTCCTCATGCGTTGCTGGGCACCTTTGTACTTGAAGAAGTTTTGATAGTAAAAGTGAGACTTGGATATATTCTCATTGGCGTTTGGAGCAAAAAGTTTCTTGTCGTAGCTCTCCAGATACAGAGAGAAGTTGTAAAGCAAATTTCGTACCGAGTGACCGTTGCGGAATTCGTTCAGGTACTGGAAATAATCGTATCGATTGAGCTCAAACGAAACCTGAGACTTCAGCATATCATAATCAGTGTAATACTCCTTGGAGGCAGATGAATAGAACTCCTTAGTCTGGTCATAGAATAGTCTGCGCTTGTTGGAAAGAAGTTTGATGTCAGAGTTGTAGATCAATGTGAGTGGAGTGATGATATTCCTTGTCAGAGCGTTCGACTCCTCAATATTAAGTGTGGACTTCTCGGTCATGACAGGGATTAGATCGTTGATGATGTCAAACATTAATGGGTTCTCGATATCTCTGGAATAGCTTGCAATCTCTGAAAGTGTACTGGAGAACCCTGATCTTACCAAAGCAAGGTGACGAGTGGCTTCATCAAGAGCCTGAGCCTTCTTGATGGATGTTTTCAGCAGTTGTCTCAGCTTTGTAGACCTTTCCTCGAGGTTAGCTAGTAATTCTCTGAATTCTGCACCATCTGGAGGGAACGGGAACAGTGCATCCTTGTATGTGGCATTCTCAAGTGACGAGTCAGCAACGGTATCATCCTTCTCTATATACACCATTGTCTTGAAGATCTCCTCCTTACCTCCCATGAGCGTAATGTAAGTCTTTCCATACCTTAGTAGACCATTGAGTGATAATGTGATTTTGAACTCATCCTTGTTCTTGGTGATCACGATGACGCTCGGGTCCATGGTGGTCTTCTCGTCAGATGTTGTCATGATGAGCTTTGAAGCAAGAGACGCATACTTGATAGCGTTGTACTCACTATCAAAGATCTTCAGTACGAGGTTTGGGTAGATAGTGAAAGAATCGGACTCAATCTTATCAAAGTCTGATAAGACGTCTGGGTTAACTTTGAATGATACGGTGATGGTATCTGATGACAAACAGTTCAGGAGAAAGGGATGCTCAGTTAATCGTTCGTTCTGTGTGAAAGTAGCCAGTGGTTTGGTCTTGGGTAAAACCAGATTCATAGTATCCAAATCGACCTTTATTATACGTCGGTTCTCTCGTTTGTGTGGTTGTATTAGGATCTTCGTTATCGTAAGGCCCTTAGTGACGTATACGGGGCTCTGATAAGCCGAGTTGGTGCTCGTTACCTGCCCCATGGATGCTGGAGCTTTTTGAGGGGTGGGGTATCTGCAGTTGTACTAAGTGATGTGACTAAAGTAGATCACGGGAGGTCTATCCTGATGTTAAGATGGCCAGTGATATATCTGTGATTTACAACTTGCGTGAAGACAGGCGTCAGTGTGGGATTTGGTCAGTAGAGACGCAGGAGCGGCAGGTGCTTCGAAAAAAGACGCTATTGTGGTGCTGGGCTTGGGACCATGTGGTACTATGCCACACAAGATGATCAGATAGATGTCTATGATGATTTATCAGTAGAAATGTGCCTTCTGAGAATGGTGTTGACAATTTTTTACACCGCACATATATACAGGCGCGATCTAGAATGCACGCACCTCTTCTGTCCGGACAGATCATGGCACACTTATTTAGGTACTTCACACTGAACTAAGACAACTCACTGATGAGGCGAAGTGCTTGGAGAAGTCCGACTCAGCCACCGTGATGCCTTGTACAGGCACCCAGCCTGTCTTTGTTATCCCTAATTTAGCTACAAGACATGGGTCTATTGTTAGCTTTTCTCCCCAGCGCGGAATGATCTGCGTCAAGCATTCGAGAGGCGAGCCCGAACCTGCGCATGACATGACATCTCATAGAAGGAACGCGATCGATGTGTTGTTGATCTGAAATTGTCTCGTTTGTGGCCGTTACAAAAGCTGCTTTGCTCTCTCCCTCTCCAGGATTTCTATTGATGGCTTTTCCCCTCACATCAAGGGAGCAGACTCCACCTTCGCGTAAAGTAGATACGACTTCCACCCCTTTCGAATCAGGAAGGGGTACGTTTCAGCCAGGGCGGGGCACCCCTCCTTTCTGGACATGTTCTGCACCCTTCGCACGCACAATCGATGTGCCTAAAATTTTCGGGATGAACCGCCACACACGTACCCAAACAGGGTACATCAAAAAAACAACTATTTCGCCTCGCTATCAGGTTTCAATCATAACATATTGTCGATCCCTATTCAAGGTCAGAACTAATTTGTGGGTAGTTTTAACGTCGGCTCGTAGGTGCAGATCACACTTTTTTAGACCCCTAGCTTCTAGCCATGTTTAGCTGCGATTGATTACCTCATTAAATCAATGAACCACTCACTTCATTTAGTTATTTAGTATTTATGACTTATTGTGAATCTTCTGCATCTAAACTTTCAACAGTGCTCATACTATACAAATATAATGGCGAAGCAGTCTCCTCTTCTGTCACCCATGAGCGCGTTGAATATGCTCTTCCGGACAACTACGTCAAACCATCGATCACCGAAGCATGTGACACATGTCTTAATATCTCGTGCTTTCCCTGATGCAAGTCCTCAGCAAATACTATACCCATGAGCCAAAAATCTCTTCCGCCTGCGCACACCTTCCCCAATGTCAAGAGAGTCATATATTCATGTGGTGTCCAGGTGTATAACGTCGATAACTATTGGTAAGAGCACACCTCTCTTCCCAGAGAAGCTTGTGGCCACCTGCTGCTAATCTGTTTCACAAAGGGTGATCTGAGATGTGCACCCCATATTACAGCTTATTCAGCTCTAGTACAATTTGAAGTAAAACCTGAAACACCCTCTACAACGTGCAAAGCTCCTAGAGATGGTCTGCGATCACCATGACAGCGCGAACAGAGAAAGCGCCTCAAGTGATGCTAAAGATCCAACTGGCCCAATACACTCACTCTTCAGAGTCTGTTTTTAAATCAAATATTGTAGTGAGAATGATATACTCATCTCAAGATCAGTGTGACAGTAGCATGATCGTGCGTCTTGTTTTGGCTTCCTGATCCATCTGTTGACCCTTTTGCCAAAACGGTCTAAATTTCGGCCAGGGCCGCGCAACCAGTACATTGTTATTGTTTACATATTCCCATTTTGGGAAGCAGTTCGAGAAAACACACAGAACGTATAACTAGCGGCCCCAACGCTCGACGTCGCAAACACTACTCTGAGACCACAGATCACCTAATATCATCACCGCCGTTCCTACCTGTTAGTGGTCGATCTCTTCCTCCTACACTCATATTTCACTATAGCGGCTACCGCCAGATCATCACCACAGGACTATAGACGCACCAGCATTTTCCTGCCCGGAATTTCTACCCCAAAAGACATTTCTTTGTGGACGTCAGATCAATAGCAGAGCCTCTGTTCAGGAACACTAGGACGCCATATTGAGATCATCCACTATCAACACAAGACCATCATCGGCAATTGGCGCTCATCATAGCATTGCCGCCTCAAATATATTCCCTCTTGCGCAGAATTTCTGCTGCCGCTTCACAACCTCATACGCTTTGATACTTTCACCATCACCAAGACCATGGCAACTGCTAGAGGACAGCCATTACAGGCATTAGGTGCCAGAGAGCTCAACTCTAGGGCCCACATTACCCCTTTAAAGTCAACGAGGAAGCTTGAGAACCATAACCAGGATGCCCTCAAGGCCCAAAAGGATACCCAACAACCCAAGGACAAAGCAAAGAAGAAGAGAGAAAAGCTGTCTTCGTTATGCAAGACTCCACCATCGTTGATCCGTACTAGAACAGGAAAGGACTACAAGAGAGGACTTTTCTTGGGTGAAGGTGGCTTTGCGAGATGTTTCCAGATCAGAGACGACAGTGGAAAAGTGTTTGCCGCTAAGACTGTTGCCAAGGCATCCATCAAGAGCGACAAGACCAAGACAAAGTTGCTTTCTGAGATAAAGATTCACAAGAGTATGACACATCCAAATATTGTCCAATTCGTTGATTGTTTTGAAGATGACGTCAATGTTTATATTCTTCTCGAGATTTGTCCCAACCAGTCGTTGATGGACTTGCTGAAGAAGAGAAAGGTCCTTACAGAGCCAGAAGTCAGATTCTTCATGACCCAAATAATTGGAGGAATCAGATATATGCACACAAGAAGAGTCATTCACAGAGATTTGAAGCTCGGTAACATCTTCTTTGACCCAGAAATGAACTTGAAGATCGGTGACTTCGGTTTGGCCGCTGTGTTGCAGGCCAGCAACGAGCGCAAGTACACAATCTGTGGAACACCTAACTATATTGCTCCAGAAGTATTGACCGGCAAGACGACTGGTCACAGTTATGAGGTCGATATCTGGTCCATTGGTGTGATGATGTATGCTTTGTTGATTGGCAAGCCGCCATTCCAGTCAAAAGATGTTTCCGAGATTTATGAGAGAATCAAGCGTAATGATTATGGCTTCCCTAGCGAAAAGCCAATCTCCAAAGAAGCCAAGTCTTTGATCAAAGACATTTTGACTACTAATCCAGTCACCAGACCAACACTTGATGAGATTTTGGAATATGACTTCTTCAAGGGTCCATTCCCAGAGAAAATCACCGTTGAGACTTTGGTCTCCCAGCCAGAATTTTCTGATTTGGGAAGATCACAGTCTCAAATGAACTTCCTGAACGCCAAGCGTAACGCTGGCTTGATCCACACATCCCACGCCAACCCAGTGGAGATTCTCAAGACCGACTTGGAATCTGAAAAGCCAAAGGCCCTCTTGCCACAGTCCTTGTCTCCAGGCAACACCAAGAGCAAATATAAAGAGGTCATGGACCCAACTTTGAGACCAAAAAAGTATGACGATGGTAAGCTGGGTAAAGCCAGAAGACTGGAGGATGGAAGCTTGAGAAGAACACAGGCTGCCTCCTTGTCTGAATCCATTCTTCAGCAGGAATGTGCCAACACCTTAAATGGAATTAGCATCTCCGAGCGCCAAGCTAAGATGAGAAACCTCAGAGAGTCTGATGATGAGTTGAGAACACCAATATTGATAAGCAAATGGGTTGACTATTCCAACAAGCACGGCTTTTCCTATCAGTTATCTACCGATGATATCGGAGTCTTGTTCAACGATGGAAACACTCTGTTGCGTATCAGCCATACAGATGCATTCTGGTACATTATCAATGACTTCACTGGTGGCTGGTTAGCACAAGAGTATAGCATCAACTCTGCTCCACATCATTTGTCAAGACAGGTTGAGATCACTGAGTTCTTTGCCAAATACATGAAAACCAACTTGTGCAAAGTCTCGAACGATGATGATTCACTGGTTGAGCATGAGGAGATCTTTTTGAGAAGATACACAAGAGATGACCAATTCGTCATGTTTGAGTTGAGCAATGGCTCCTTCCAATTCAACTTCAAAGATCACCACAAGATTTGCATTTCACAGACTGGTTCTGTCATCACATATATCTCTCCTGATCGCAGCTCTGAGACTTGCCTGCTTTCTTCGGTTTTGAAAAACAATGGCTTCCCAGGAGTTGCGGAAGACATTGGGCTCACTGACAAGCTTCATCTGATCAAGGCAGCCTTAAAAGAGAAGATCAACAACAACTAATACCCACCCCCATATGTACGTTACTTTTTACATGAAGCTGTCAGTTTCATTGATGATTCAATACCCCATTCCTAATTCATGGATATCTGTTCTGTTTACTGTATGTTTAAGACGTAGGTGATGTCGCTCGAAGATATGCATACCGACAAGCGTCGTTTATGAGCGCCAAACGCAGCCAAATAGGTTGAAGTTGACATGCTTCCGGTGCTGTTGACTCCTACATGTTCTCCACGCTTCACTTCCTTGCAGGTCAGGCTAGTCCCAAACATTATATATGAGCTTCGAAGAGGCCCCCATCACAAGCTGATCCTCCCGCTGGGAGAACATCCAAACACCATATTTTAGTTACACCCGGTCACCAACAAGTAAACTACATTACCTCGATATCCGGTAATAGCTTTAGAAACTGGTTTCGAGGCACCTATAAGGCTATTGAGGTACCATTCAAGGATTCATTCTTTTGCAGCATACTTTAAGAATGATTTACTCGTTTTTATTGTTAAAAATTCCGGAAGATACTGTCTATCCCCAGAAACAGTAAATCATCTTTTTACTTTTAACTTTCAGATAATGAGGGGTTTGTTATCCTATTAATTAGCTGGTGCAATTTCTTTATTATATTAACGAGTGGAATATTGAAATATGTAAAATTATTAATATCTACTGCATAATGTCTATCTGGCGCCAAAGGCTCACATCAAGCTTTAAATTTCTCCTTTTTATCAAGATGGGCCCGCCTAAAACCGAAGCCGATGCCAACACTTCGGGAGAACACCACATTGGATGGCGTTTCCCTTTCGTTGGTGACCCACCATACTAATAATTGGTTTCGCTCACTGTTTTTGCTTCATGAAGCTTTCTTCGGTGCCAACAAGTTAATCCGTACCAGGTCCGCTAAGCAGAACTCCTCTCGGCACTGCAACATATCGCTATCTACAAACCATGACAAAATTGTCGTAACCTAACATTCTATTGTACAAATATGATAGCTTCGTGATAATACTCCTGGTATCATGGCCATAAAGGAGCGTACAGCCCTTCATGGCAGTCATTAAATGCTCGCACACAGCGCCACCCCCCATTCTTAGATTCATAGTTGATCAAGCAAAGTTGTCCGCCATCTCCATTTTCTTGAGTTCCATCTCAAGCATGAATTTATTCTTGACGTTTTCCAGCTGAACAATGATCGCAGTGCATGCGTTTTTCAAGGCCTCCTTTGGTGTGTATCCGTCTTCTGTCTGGATTCTCATCACAAACTTAGCAAACAATGGATGCTCAACCTTGTAGGCAGCAAAGATAACTCTCTCATCCTTCAAAAGCTGAGCTCTCAGAAGATTACCTAGTGTGTGATCTTCTTTCTCAAACGTCACAATAGCGGCATTTGGGACCTTTGGATCTGGAGAAATGTTCAGCCTGCCGATGGTGTTAGTTTCAAATCAAGAAAGAGAATGACAAGGATGTGGATCCAAACGTACTTATCAACTCCGTCTGGTAAGATGAAGAGCTCAAATCTATCTGGAGCGTTCATTTCGGCACTGGGGTCCTGAGTGTATGTGGAGAAACGCTGCTAGAGTTTGCCAATGTCAGGCAGAAGTGTTGTTCAAGGCATCTTTTGTCGTAATTCGCACGCCAAATTACCCGCTCGATTAAGTAATCAGCGATTGTGCTCAGAGTGCGCAAACCGTTTACCCGGCCTTGTGATTCCACGCGCATCAGCATAACGCTATCCTGTTGAGAAGCCCACCTTCACACACAGCACTGGCAGTGTTCACCACACACCACACCAAATCCGTTCCGAGTCTCTCAGAGCGCTGCTGACCTCCAAGTGATATCTACACTCACACGCCCTCGTTGTTTTCATCGAAGATTGCAGCAGCCTTGTGCTTCCGTGATCGAGAGCAGAAATAACTGAACAAAGAGCGCCCTTTGCACGAACCAGCAGAAGCTGAGAGCGTTGCACAGCAGACCCACGAGTGTGCCATAATGTCCAACCAGGAGCAGTGGAAGTCACATCCTGATAGCACTGATTCCTCAAGACCGGGAATTCCTCCCCTTTCCCAGTATGTTATCCGTCCCTCGAGGTACTCCGAGCCCGTCGTACGCTGTGACAGGTTTCCGGCTCCTGTGTCTACAGGCTCGGCCGGTTTGAAACCTTCTCTCTCACAATCGTACATTGGGTACCTGTGCTTCGTTATCTAGCACTTCTATACTAACAGCACCTCATACAGTCGCCAGGGAGCTCCCGTCTTGCCACCACCTTCAGCCCTCCCCTCCCATACTTCTATGGAGTCAGGTATGTATACACTTGTTGCACTGAGTTGCTCAGAGACACACAAAGACGACCGAGGAAACGATTCTTCGAGGAACCCGGTATCTTTATAAGATAGTGCCTCTGAGAAGTGCTGGAAATGCCATACGTGAGAGGACGCCAGACACCTGCGTCTCGCTCGCGCAAACGGGGAAAATACTAACTATGTGCCAGGCGGATATTCCTTGCCATCTCTTGGCTCCGGCCACATGGGATCCAACCCCAACTACATGCTCAACCCAGGATACGGTGTAAGTTCCCATCAATTAGCTAAAGCGCCGCTGATAAGGTGAGGGGTTTTCGGATTGTGCCCGCCTTTATCCCCGGTGGATTCTCCTGGCGCGGTGAACAAGCCGAAGATTTCCCGAAGCGCAAGAGAATAGCGCACAGCATCATCAGATACTAACCAACAAAGCAGCCAGGTGTGAGTTTCCCAGGTAAGACAGAGAATGGTCTTCCTCCACCACCTCTGTCCCAGCAGGGTAATGGACAGGGCCAGGCCCAGGGCCAACCGGGCTCTCAGCCTCCAAAACCATCAAGTGGCACCAACACCCCAATGGCCGCTTACAGACCGTTGAATGTGAAAGACGCACTCTCCTACTTGGATCAGGTTAAGGTTCAGTTCCAATCTCGTCCAGATGTCTACAATTTATTCCTTGACATCATGAAGGACTTCAAAAGTCAGACAATTGATACTCCAGGTGTCATTCAAAGAGTTTCTTCCTTGTTCAGAGGTCATCCAGCTCTTATCCAGGGATTTAACACGTTCTTACCACCGGGCTACAGAATTGAATGCTCTTTGGATCCATCTGACCCAAATCCAATTAGAGTCACAACTCCAATGGGTACCACCACGCAGCAAGACTCCAACTCGAATGTCGTCTTCGAACAGCAGGGCCAGCAGCAGATGCACAGATGGGGTTCCCAAGGAGAGCCACACACACAGGCTCCTGGTACTCAACCAGGCCAGATACCTCATCAGCAGACTATGCATCAGGGCCAACACGAGCCATATGCCCAGTACAGTGGTCATAACTCGATGTCACAACTCCAGGATGCTGCTAACAGAGGTGGTCAAGCTCCACAGAACATGGAGCGCAGGGTCTCTGCTTCTATGGTCCCAGTTGAGTTCAATCATGCCATCAACTACGTCAACAAGATCAAGACACGCTTTGCTCATCAACCTGACGTCTACAAGCACTTCTTGGAGATCTTGCAGACTTATCAGAGAGAACAAAAGACTATTGCTGAGGTGTATCAGCAAGTAACGATCTTGTTCCAGGGTGCACCAGACTTGCTGGATGACTTCAAGCAGTTCCTCCCAGACACAAGTGGTACTGCTCAGCAGAGCATGGTTCCTCCTCAACCACAGGGTGAGTACTACCCTCCACCTCCACAAAGTGCGCCATCTCAGTTGCCTCCTGTGGGTAATTTCTCTCCACCAACTGCTGGTAAGATGAAACAGTTTGAGGTCACTAATGAGCAGTTGGCTAATTATGAGGCCTCTAAGATGGCTGTCAAAGATGTGCCAACTTCCAGCTTGAGGGGATCTGTCTCTGGTGCCAGACGTAAGGTTAGTGAGGATGTGCCAGCGACCTTGGTACCAGGAGTCCCAGAACCAGTACAGGCCCCAACAAGAACTTCCAACCTGATGGAGGAGATCGGGTTCTTCGATAAGGTGAAGAAGGCCATCGGAAGCAAGCAGAGTTACAATGAGTTCCTAAAGATCTTGAATTTATTCAACCAGGATTTGATTGACAAGGACGTGCTTATTGAGAGAGTCGAGGGCTTCATTGGTTCTCATGCTGATTTGTTTGACTGGTTCAAATCCTTCGTTGGTTATGATGACAAGCCAAGCCACATTGAAAACATTACCTATAAGAAGCATCAGCTTGAGCTCACACTCTGCAAACCTTACGGTCCAAGTTACAGAAAGTTGCCAAAAATCGAGACTTACATGCCTTGCTCCGGTAGAGACGAGATGTGCTGGGAAGTGTTGAACGATGAGTGGGTTGGTCACCCAACATGGGCTTCTGAGGATTCCGGTTTCGTTGCCCACAGAAAGAACCAGTACGAGGAGATCTTGTTCAGAATCGAGGAAGAGAGACATGAGTACGACTACTACATGGAGTCCAACATTAGAACCATTCAGACTTTGGAGACCATTGCCAACAGAATCTCGGTTATGACTCCAGAGGAGAAGGCTTCCTTCAAGCTTCCAAGTGGTTTGGGCCACACTTCTCAGACCATCTACAAAAAGGTTATCCGCAAGATCTATGGTCAGGAGAAAGGCTTCGAGGTCATTGATGCTTTGCATGAGAACCCAGCTGTTGCTGTCCCAATCGTCTTGAAAAGACTCCAACAGAAGGATGAAGAATGGAGAAGAGCACATCGTGAGTGGAACAAGGTTTGGAGAGAGATGGAGCAGAAGGTCTTTTTCAAATCTTTGGATCACCTGGGTCTGACATTCAAGCAGACGGACAAAAAGTTGTTAACTACCAAGCAATTGGTCTCTGAAATCAGCACAATCAAGTCTGAACAAACCAACAAGAGACTGCATCCTCTGACACCGAAGCCACAGAAACAGCTCGACTATGACTTTGATGACACAGAGATTTTGTTTGACATAGCCAAGTTGGTTTACGTGTTCTTGAGTTCTAGTTCATACTCTGTCAATGACAAAGAAAGATTGTATGACTTCTTCAAGTCCTTTTTATCTCTTTTCTTCTCACTGGATCCCCAGGATGTTGAGGAGTCCATGGCCAAGAGAGTTAATGACACTCCACTGGACTCGGACAAGCCACCTGTTCACAACCCCTCTTCTACTTCGGAGTCTGAGAGTGGTAACTCTTCTGCCAATGGTCGTAAGCGCCCTCGTGAACACCAGCTTCTCAAGGATGTTCTTCGCAGAAACAAAAAGCACCACAAGGAAGATGCCGAGTCATCTCCTGCGCCTGAGAGTGAGGAAAAGCATGAGGAACCAGAGGACGCTGAAGACATTGACGCTCTCTCAGACACATGGGTTCAGACATCTGGTCCAGCTCCACAGGATACCGCTCCTGCCAACACCCAGCGTACTGTCTTCAACCTATTTGGTAACACCAACATATATGCTTTCTTCCGTCACTTGAGGGTGCTGTACGACAGACTATTGGAGGTAAAGGACTTGAACGAGGAAGTGACTAAGGACTTGAAGTCTCGCACCACAGTTCAGTTTGCCAAGGACTTGAATTTGATCTCCAGTCAGCTTGAGTCTATGGGCCTGGAGTTTGCCAAGGAGGATGCCTACACTCAGTTGTTGGCCTTCTCTGAGAGAGTGATTGAGGGCGACATCGAGCATCAGTGGTTCGAGGAGTCCTTGCGTCAGGCATACAGAAACAGAGCGTACAAGCTCTATACTGTTGACAAGGTCACACAAGCTCTTGTCAAGCATCTTCACTCAATTTTGACCGACGCTCGTTCTTCTGAGATTCTCGTGCTCTTTGACAAGGACAGAAAGTCTCCAACTACTACGGCTAAGGAACAGATGTTGTACCGTAACGCTGTCAGAGCGCAGATGGCAGCAGACGAGAACATGTTCCGCATTGAGTTCAACGAGCCCAAAAACCATGTTTGTATCGAGTATGTATCTCTGGATGACCTGACGCTGAAGGATCTGAAGACGGATGAAGAGAGATGGAACTACTACTTGACATCTTATGTCATTGCTCACCCAACTGAAGGTGTTAACGTGAGTGAGGTTAGAATGCCATTCCTCAAGTCACAAGACCTTGATGACGTTGATGAGTCCGAGCTTGACGGTTACACTGACGCTCAGCTTAAGATCAAGGTGGCTCGTGACAGTTACAAGCTCTTCTTCGAGGCTGGCACTCATGATGAGTTCACCAGAAATAGCGTCTTCCAGAATACCATGGCGGACAAGCAGAAGAAGAAGACCAAAAGCTTCGATAAACTTGTTGAGGTTGCTAATGAGAAGGCCCGCTCAGCATTCGATACACCAGAGGAACTTGATGAAATTTCTGAGAAGTTCGAGCTGCTGAAGAAGGATCCAGAGGCATTCAGAGCTGCTTTGGAGGAGTTCAAGGCCAAACAGGCTACCAAGCTTGACGAAACTAGGGACGAGGATAAGGCTGAAGATGGTGTTGCTGAGACTATTTCGAAGAAGGTAAATCCTGCCATTGCCTCTGTGATGGAGCAGGATATAACTGTCGATGCTGACTCGACTATTCCACAGGATGACACCGAAATCAAGGGTAACGACACCACTACTGATGAAAACGCCATTGCTGACGAGCCGAACAACACAGATACCGCAAGTATTGTGACTGAAGACTCAAAGGCTCCTCTGTCAACTGGTAAGACTGATGTTGATGAGGACGGTGATGCTAAGATGGAGTGATTGGATGATTGTACTTTATTATGTGGTTGAGAATATCTAGAATTGCTGTTCTTTTCCCCTAGGTTTATTTTTTAAATTTTGATCTTGAATGAAATGTATTGTAATCTTGAGAATATGTACTGAATACATGCGCCTGCTCCGTCACCAACTTAGCTCCTCGGAAGTATCGATAATATGGTCCGTAACATAGCTACATCAAAAGTTCATACAAACCAAAATCGTTTCGTATACAATGCCATCAACCTGAAAATAATTCCAAAGCCCTATCAATTATCTAAATTTTTTTCCTTACGTCTGTATGTGATCACCACATCACCACTCTGCTTCCAAATGACACTTCTTAATGTAGCCAAAGTCATGTTGTTATCCAGCACATTACCATGACACATAGCTTCCAGCCACATCTCTGGGTCCTGCCCAGATGTGATCTCAGCGGTTTTGGTTTCAAGACGATCTGTGATGTATGACAAGACACGACGAACACGAAGCATCGAGTAGGCGTTGAGTCTCGTCTCTCCGTTGGTAACACCAGGGAGATTCTCCTCCGAACCTGGATGTAGACGGACAACAAAGCCAACTTTTGGGAAGTCTTTAATGACTGTCTTATTGCGGAGGAGGAAGTTTCCAATCCATTTGGCAAGAAGGGGTTCGAGAGTTGGGAAGTGCAGATGTGAGCGCTCTTCCGAGTATATGTCAATCTCGGCACTAGAGTTTTGAATGCATTCATTGAGAATGATCAGGAGATCATCTGGAAGTGGAAGGACTGGAACCTCATCTGATGTAGGCGGCGTAATTTGGGAAACGCTGAGAGACGATGCCGATGTTACCGATGCGTAATAGATCTTTATCTCAGCGAGGAGCGATGCAAGTGAATCCATATCAGTGTGGGAGGACTTCCGGGATGAGTCCTTGGATCCAGAATCAGAAACCTGTGCAGCTGATTCGGATTGTTCAGCCAGACTATTGAGAGTAGCAAGACTACCGCCTGTAGGCAGTTCGTTTTCACTCTCTCCTTCTTCATTTAACGTGGTTGATACCCTTGATGATTTTCTTGAAAAGAGTTTAAGCCTCCGGAAGCTTGATGTTGCATCTTTAGCGTCTTTAGCATCTTTCGACTCTTGCTCTGGAGCGGTAGCCGGAGCGGTCGTTGAGTCAGCAGTGGATGGGCGTCTTGATGCAACAGTATCACTGAAATATCCTTTCATTTCCTCAATTGGTGTGTTGAGAGGCGAGTTTTCATGAGAAGAGAACTTTGTCAGAAGACTGAGCTTTGAACTACCCTTGAGTTCTCTAATACGAGCATCTCTCACTCTTTGATCCTTTTGAATTTCGTACTCGACAAGTCCGGTGAATATCGACTTGATCAGAATCTTTCCCAGATTGTATCTGGTATCTCTATCCAGATTAAGCCCGTACTCATCGAGATTGTTACCATATACCTCGGTGTTCGTGAAGCTTGCCTCTCTCACTACAACAAACAGCTTTCCTGCTCTGATTGTCACACTGCACCATGTGGGAAGGATCTCACTTGTCTGCAATTCATCGATGACATCCTCGAACGCCTTATCTGAACCAAAATCGCGGACACGACAACACTTTAAGATATCCCAGAGAACGACTGAGTCGTCAGTACTCAGCGTCACAACATGTCTTCTGTTATTCAGCACTCTCGATTTGATGAGACCAGCGTCTCCTTTCTTACTTTTTGTTTCGTTGTTCCAATTCTTGATGCTGGAATCATTCATGGAGGAGGACCATAGCTCCCCGTTAAACTGTGCGATTGATAGAATACCTCTCCTTTCCTTGCCGAATTCCTTGGTAATGTCCTGCTGGGTATGATAGATGGTACCAGTGGATGTTCCTGTGTAGAAATCTTTTTCAAAGTCGTCTTCCTGAGAAGAGTATAAGGCCCAGACGGCACCATCAAAGTTTTGATAGAGCTTGAGGGGCTCAACTTTGTTGCGAAGGTCCCATAGACGGACGGTACCATCACTGCTTCCCGAGAGACACTTCTGATCACCCATCACAATGGACTTTACTGTATCTTTGTGTCCTTGGTACGCACTGACAACTTGTGAAGACCTGACATCAAAGAGTTGGACATTACCGACGTTATCGCCAAACATTATGAGTCCGGACTTGGAGGAGGCCATGGAGTAAATTGAGCCCTTTTCGCCGTAGTCGTTAGCGAAGGACTGCAGTGCAGCACATTTCTCCACGTCCCAGATGTTAATTACTTTATCGAGGCCACCAGAGACGATGTGATTGCCACTTTTGGCTAGAGCCTTGACATAGTCGGCGTGATGTCCCACTAGTCCGTGTTCGCCGCTGTCATAGTTCCACCACTTAACGCTCAGGTCCGAAGAACAAGATACAACCGTGGCTTCTGAATAGAGAAGAAGGTCATTAGCCCAGTCTGAATGCAACTGGATGTGATTTTTGGAGTTTGCGTCTGCGTCGTAGAGAACGATGGCTCCGTCTCGGCCTGCAGAGAGCATGTGGTTGTGGTCGCAGCGCATCACATTGATGGGGAGGACATGGGAGCCCGTGTGTGCCGAGCCGCCCAGAACGTAGGCGAGCGACTTGCACTGCTTGCTCATGTGTGGTTGTGGGGTTTGCTTATGCCGCTGTATGGCTGTGGCAGTGTGGAGTTTGTATGTGGGGAGCTTCCAAAATATTCCGATCGAAGTGTTCTCGAACTCTGGGAAACGATACGCGAAATCAGTCGAGGATCCGTTGGTTTGAAGGGTGGCCAAGCTTTAGATGCCATCCTGCGGAACTCGATGAGGTTCTCTATAACATTGAGTGGCAACTTAGTGGCAATTGTGCCTCAATGTCTTCAGAAAATCCCCTGATTGAAGACAACCTATGGATCCACAGTACAATGATGCTGCAAAGGTGCAGCGCACATCACTCGCGGAGTGCGACATGGGGAACTCCGTTTTAACATTAAGATACAATCTGCCATTGATCATTGTGGGGAGGAGGGGGGATACGGGTGAACTTGGATAATAATAAGAATTCATCAAAAGATAAAGCTTTTGTATAAACGTTTTTGCCAAAAAGAAAATCAAAAAAAGAAGAAATGCTTCCACTGAGATTCGAACTCAGGATCGCTACATTACTAGTGTAGCGCCTTACCAACTTGGCCATAGAAGCTTCTTCGAAAACTTAAACTTCCTAGCTCTGACCGGTCAAAATAGGCTGGTAGGGACACCACTTCTTTATGGCAATTGCACCTAGAAAAATGGTAATCGCACGCACAATATTGTCGCGGGGTACATCTCTCAGTGAGCCTGCTGGGAAGGCAAAATTGCTGAAGAGAAAGCTTCGCATCTTTTGAAACCCTTTTCTGCCATAAATTACCTTTTTTGTTTCAGCATATCTCTTCAAAGTCTACTCACAGAGAGATTAGGAAAGGATAACAGAGATAGATTGCTGATAAGCTTGCAATAATTGAGAGTCCGACCAAGTAACGAATCAACACATATAGGGTAGCAAAGAGCAAGCATGTCGTGGTTCTCATCCCAAGCAACGCCAGCGAAGCATACCCTCACCATTACAGCTGCCACATCGTACAATTCGACTCCTCATGTTATCCCAGTGAATACTGATACACCAATCACACTTACAACACCACTAGCAGACCTCTCAGTGCAGGTTCGTATCAATGGGTTTGTTGGATCCTCACAACATCAGGCATGTCCAGCCACTTCAGCATATTTTGATAAGAGAACGGGTACAAATATTTCAATTCAGATTGGGTTCACACCAAAGCAGGACATTGCTGGAGATGAGTTGTTGTTTGGCAATGACTTTGGTTACGAGATCAAGGATTCCTTGCCCTATGGTACCGCTGCCGGTTTGAGGCTTTTCAAAACTTATGTTGATCCAAGTGTGGATGGTGATCTTTATGCCAAGGAGCCATTCTTGTATGGTAAGGCATTAAGTAGTTTCAATGTTGTGAACTCGAATATTGGTTCTGATACTGGGAATGCTGTGATTGAAGAGGATTTGAGTATTGATGGTGAGTTGAAGATACCTAGTAAAAGCTCTGAGAGACAAAAGTTCTTCCAGCAGTTGGAGAACCAGAAGGAGTTCACATTCTTGGCAGGTCATACGTATTACTTTGACTTCTTTTCTGGATTGGTTAGTTTGAAGGATGGTGAGTTCCAAATCTCGTTGCCTGGTGGATTCGAGGTGAATTTGTCCAGATACCTCAATGAGAAGTTTAACAGTGTCAGATACGTCTTGAAAAAGGCGAAGAGTGGCGACGAGGTGACTGTTGAGAATAGTGAGCCACTGCTGGTGATTGAGTTCCAACTGGAGAAGGCTCTGGAGAGCAATGATGCTAGAAAGGAAAAGACGGCAGAGAGTACTGCGGAAAATGCTGAGTCTAAGGAAGAAACAGAGACGGCTGAACAAGATGAACTGGACGTTGACTAAGATTCTTTGTATACTGGGACATCAATCACACAGATATTAGAATTAGAATCATCATACAGTATGGCTAGCTTTTGTTCATGAGCCATGGAAGATCAAGACATCAGTGGGCCCATGCCTTCCTTTGTGCATCAAGACCTACGGAACAGAAACTAGATACATAAAGCGATGCCGCGAGATTTGGTGTTTGGATGTTGGCAGGCACTGTATGTGGGGTTCCGCGGAGCATGGCGGGCGGCGCTGTGATTGGCTCGGTCTCCGCGGAGGATTCCTTTGCCTGTTTTTGACACATTGTTTGTTGGGAGAGGGCACAGGGCACTTAGGCGCTTAGGCACTTGTAGTGCGGGAAAGGGAAGGGCAACGGCAACAACAGTTCGGGCGGCCACAAGCGGCCACGGGCAACGATGAGAAGAGGGGTAGAGGCGCACGAAAGGTACATAGAAAGAACAGGACCCTTTAACCGTTAGCGGTGGAGATGAGCGCACTTGCGTTTGTTAGTGTTCACGAGAGAAACCCACCCCAGGAACCTATGCCCTTCAGGTTGACATCTCGCGAACAGGATCCGACGGGACTTCCGTGCGGCGGTGGTTTTATTCTAGGCCGACGTCACCAGCAGCGGCTATAGGAAACCACCCGTCGCCCTGTCCCTGCCTGTCTTCTACACTCATTTAGATCCCCTTCAACACACCACACACGGACCTCCCATTCAACTGGCGCCGACTTCTCTGCTTCGTCTTCTCGCAGCCCATGGCAGACGACACCTACTACATCACACCGCACGAGGCGGCTCTCGCCGTGGTAGCAACCTCTATGAAGAAGGCCCGACTACGGCTCGACACGCTCATAATCAATTCTATCATTGGTGGAATTCTCTTCTCAGCTGGTGGAATGCTTCATCTCTGTGCACAGGCAGAGAACCCAAAGCTTTGGGAAGAGAACCCGGGCATCATTCACTTCCAGCAGGGTGCTGTTTATGCCATCGGACTCTTTTACGTCATCATGATGGGTGCAGAACTTTTCAACAGTAACATCCTTTACTTCTCTGTCGGTGTCTGCCGTGGAGCAGTCACCATCATCGATCTCCTCATCAGTTGGTCCGTCAGCTGGATCTTTAACCTTGGTTCCAATCTCTTTGTTTGCTACGTGATTTGTAACCTATCTGGGGCAACACAGGCAAAGCTCTACGTTCAAGGATCAATCCAGATTGTTGAGGATAAGATGAGCTACTCATTCATCCAGACTTTCCTCAAAGGTGTTGCTGGAAACTTCTGTGTCTGTCTTGCCGTCTATCTCCAACTACTCGCCAAACCGATCCACGTTAAGCTCATCGTTATGGCTATCCCTATCTTCACTTTTGTCTCAATGGGATTCACGCATACAGTTGCCGATATGTACTTGGTACCGATGGGACTTATCAATGGTGCCCCTTATGGTGTTGGCCATTGGATATGGAAGGGCTTGATCCCTGCTACTCTTGGTAACGCAGTTGGTGGGAGTTTCTTTGGTATCGTCATCCCATGGTACTTGCACTTGGTTACCGTTGAGAGAGATAGAAAGATGCTCAGTCTACCAGAGTACGATGCTAAGGACGAACAGCCAGAACTTGAAATGGATTCTAGAGTTGTGAGAGTGAAATCAAAGTCTTCTCAGAACCCGTCACCGGAGAAGAGTGTCAGCGAGGATGAGACTGATGGCTCCGATTCTACTTCGAGAACTGGCCCAGATTTCAATCCGGTCTCCTACAGACCTCAGGTTGATGAACCAGTAGACCCACTCACGAGGACACAATCTGCAATGTCGAGATTCTCATCTGCTACAACAAGATCATCAAGACATATGAGATCTCCACCTGGTGTCTTCCCGGTGATGGGTATGGGTAAACCGCTTAGCCGTGAAGCCACCATTGCGGGTTCAAACCACGACGATGAGAGTGTCATTGATGACGCAAGATCTCTAGATTCATACCACACATCATCAAGATCTGTGAATGATGGTGCATCCATGCTATCGAGAAGATCACTCAAGAAGTCTCAGCAGGAAGAAGAAGATAACTACGTCTCAGCAGGCGGTTATAACGCCCGTGAGAACACACTCGGAGAGACACTGAAGAGAGCTGTCACGAATTGTCGTCGCTCATCAAAAGAATCACATACACAGCCAGATATTGAAATGGGACAAGGTCCCAGTCTATCGCCGCCACAACTAGCCAGACGTGAGAGCGTTGGTTCAAAACTTTTACGCACATTCTCAGCAATGACACAACGTCAACCAGACACTGCTGAGGGCATTAATGACCACCTCAACAGACACAAAATCACACAAAGGGCTGCATCTGCTTCTGATAACATCGCTGGTATCGAAAGCTATTCCTCTGATGACATTATCTCGCGGCCTCGTCCTGCCAGAACAGCAAGTCAGAAGTCCACATCGTCACATTACACATCAGATGCAAGGACACAGAGATCACAGGGATTAACACAACAAGTTCAATTGGACCCAATCACTTCTGGGTCCGGGTCAAGAGTTGGATCTCTGGATGCAATGTCAGATGCGATAATGGGCGACGTTGATGAAAAGGAACAATGAGTGAAATGATTTGATATTTTGCATTTAAGCTTGCATACTACTAATTTAAGGGGTTTGATTTATTGGGTAATCATACACTGTATATATATCTCATACAAAAGCAAATCGGTTTATTGGATCAGGCGAACACTCAGCGTGTAGAACATCTTTGATTCTACGATAAGAAAGATTAGAGCTCTTGCGAAACTGTTGCCCGAACCACTAACGCGAAAACGGGAAACGAAAACAAAAGACGCGTCGCTGCTACAAGCACGCGTACTACCACCAGATCACACTCTCCACGGCGCTTCACCCACATAACGCCCTTCATACACCATGACAAGGGCCCAGGCTGCGTCCCTTCAGTTTAAGAAGAGCATAATCTCTTCGGCTAAGGATACGATTTCGCAGAAAGACCTCCTGGAACGTCTTGATGTACGTTTACCCTTACCCCCTCCTCCGCATATGGATTAGCCACTAACACGCACTTTCAGACTCTATCCACGGAGCTCTCGAAAATCGAACAGGAGAGATTCAACGTCAAATCACTTGACAAGTACAAAGATGACCTCGTAAACAGAAAGCTTCTCGCACACAAGGACATCGGAGTGCAATCACTCGTAGCCTGCTGTCTTGCAGATGTGCTAAGACTCTACGCCCCAGACGCCCCATACACGGATGCAGAGCTCGCTGAGATATTCAAGCTCTTCATAAAGATGTTCAAGAAGCTTTCTGATCCAGAGAATGGGTACTACTCGCAACAGGTGTACTTGATCACTCGTCTTGCCGAGGTGAGATCCATCATCCTCGTGACCGACATCGAAAGCAGTTCGACATTGATCGAAAACATCTTCCAAATGTTCTACGATCAAACAAATGTGTTCCACAAGAAACTTGAGCCAATCATTTCAGATATTCTTATCGAGATCATCTCGGAATGGGATCAAATCTCTTCTCCAGTGCTCAAGCTCATCCTCAACAAGTTTCTCACAAGACAGACAGGCACAGTGACTGCTAGCCTCTCGACCTCCTCTGCGCAACCATTCAACTTCTCCATCAATATCTGCAATGCTAATCCAGACCGCCTCGCTCGTCAGCTGACTAAGTTCTTTTCTGAGACGCTATATGAGAACACTACTGATGGTGAAGTCGATTACAAGAGCTTATCAAAACTTCACACTCTACTCGTTGAGGCGTGGAAGCACGTCCCAGAGATTCTTGCTTCCGTCATGGGCCTCCTCGATGATGAGCTCAATGCAGATTCGGACAAGTTCCGTGCCCTTGCAACTGAGACGGTGGGCAAGGTCCTTGCATCACAGTCAAGAGTCAACTTTGTAACAGTGCATCGTGATACATGGCTTTCGTGGATGAAGAAGACATTGGATATGTCACCTTCTGTGAGAGTTAAGTGGGTTGAGCAGGCTGCTGAGGTGCTTGTGAACAGGGCTGATGTTCTTGCCGAGATTACCAATGGATTGAGCAAGACTCTTATCGATACTGACGAACATGTCAGATTGGCTACTGTCAGAGCCGTTTCCAATATTCCTTCAGACGTCTTGTTGAGAAAGGTACACAACAGCTCTATACTCACAGGGTTGGGCCAATTGATTAGAGAGAAGCATGTCGACGTTCGTGAGGAGGCTATCACTATCATGGGCTCACTTTTCAAGGAAGCCTATGAGGACGTGTTCGCAGAGACGGAGGATGAATTGCCAGATACCTTCAAGATCGTGAAACAGATTCCATCCAATCTCTTGAACCTCTACTACATCAACAACACGGACATCAACTCACTAGTAGATGTGGTGTTGATTGAAGACATCTTTCCAGAGGAGCTTGATGACATGAAGAGAGTCATGAGATTGGTGAAGATTGTTGGAACCCTTGATCAGACTGCTAAAAGCGCCTTCTTGGCTTTCAACAAGCGTCAGGAAAATCTTAATAATGCTCTTCGCAACTACATCAAGTTCTGTGAGAACTTGAATGGCCTTAGTATGTCTGATGACGACACAAGGGCTAAATTTGACAAGACTGTCAACTGGTTGGCTGCCTCACTTCCCGTGAGATTCTCTCCTGCTGATGCCCTTCAAAAGTTTGCCACTGTCAACAACAGACGAATGTACCAGCTTGTCAAGTGGTGCGTCGCCGCAGATACTGAGTACAAAGCCATGATCAATGCCCGTAAGGAGCTCTTCACCAGAATCCAGAGTGTCAAGTCCACATCTTCCACATCATTGAAGGACATGCAGAACGTTTTCAAACTTTTCATGTATAGAGGTGGCTTGACTTTCAACAACAGATCCAATATTGCTGCCTTGTTCTCCCTCAGTGATGACCCTAAGTATTCCAAGGTTGCTCAAGATATTGTTGAACACATCTCGGAGCTCTCTCCTGCCGCATTCGCTGATCAGGTAGGCAACCTTGTCATCAAGCTCAAGGATACTAAGATTACATCAAAGTTGAACACTGTAAGGGCTCTTTTTCATATCTTCAAGAAGTTGGAGGAGTACGTTCCAAAAGATGACAACACGTTCCTCGATACCCTCGTCAATATCGCCCAGAGTGGTACTCCACTCGAAGCCACATATGCCATCAGAGTCCTCAAGCTCACTGGGAAGATTGACCTCATGGGACAGCTTGTGTTTGATGCCGTCCATCCACTTGAGATTACCGACAAGCTTTGCACACACCTCGCATCCATTGCAGAGTTGTTCAACGTATTCCCGGATATCCCAGAGGAGTACGCTGATGACATGACACCAATTCTTGTGAGAGACATCCTTCTTGCTAACAATACCAAGGCTAAAAAGAACGACCCAGATTTTATTATTGATGACGAGGAGGTGGAGAATGGAAAACAACCTGAGCTTGCTGCTAAAATTATGGCGCTCAGAGTGTTCACTAACAGACTTTTGTCTTTGGACAAAGCCAACACGGAGACCGAGGAGGTGATTACCACCGCTGCCGAGAATGTGTTCAAGCTTCTATTGTCTCTCATTGCTAAGGGTGGTGAGATTGTGAACTCTAAAGCCAAGAACTATCCATCGCCTCGATTTTTCCAGGCTCACTTGAGATTGGAAGCTGGTCTTTGCCTGCTCAAGTTGGCACAGGTTCCTCGTTACAATTCCCTTATGAAGCCAGTCGTTATCAACAGAGTGATCCTCCTGATCCAAGATGAGAATGAGAATATCCGCTCAAGATTTATCAGGGCTTTGACTGACAATTTGAAGAAGGGTGAAATATCAAACAGATTCTTCCCATCAGTGTACTTCATGGCTTACGAGCCTAACGCTAAGCTAAAGGCAGAGGTCAAAACATGGATTAGATCGACGTTTTCCAAGAGAGCTAACTCCAGTAGTGAGAGTGTCAATGACATTGTGTTCGAGAAAAGTATCACTGGTCTCATTCATGCCATTGCCCATCATGCGGAGTTCGTGGAGTACATCGATGCTTCGAATGAGGAGCCTACAGAAGACGGCTCTAATACTTCAGAGGAGAATTTGTTGAAGGCCTACACATTCGGTTTGGAATACCTTGCATTCTTCCTTGAGAATGTTGCTATGGAGAAGAACATTTCGCTAATTTATTACTTTGCTACTCGTGTCAAGCAGTACCGTGATGCCACACTTCCAGAATCCGCTTATTCTACCGAGCCAACTGATGCTGTCAATAATATCTACAGAGTCTCTGACCTTGCTCAGTTCACCATCAGGGACCTTGCCGAGTCTCGAGGTTGGACTATCCAGACTTATCCAGGAAAGCTTCAGCTCTCTACCGAGATCTTTGCGAAGATGCAATCAAGTGAGGAGGGCCACAGAGTGGCTGGTACAAGCTACATTCAGGATACTATCATCAAGAGACTTGGTGGTATTGTCAAGCAGAAGATTAACTCTATCACCACAACCAAGAGGGTCCGCTCTACAGAGGCTGGCGTCCAGAGAAAGAAGTCTAAGACCATGTCCAGGGCTACCAAGCCGAAGGCGACATCTAAAAAGTACAGAAAGAGAACTACGTCTGACGAGGAGGGAAGTGACATTGATGAATCTTTTGGAAATCCTGCCGAGCCAGTGAGAAAGAGCTCAAGGGCCAAGAGGATTAGTTATGCTGACCAGGTGAATGAGTATCAACTGGGTGAGGGTGAAGAGGAAGAGGATGTTGAAATGGATCATGAGCTATAGTGTCTCTACTTTTAATTTTATCAGGAGTTCGGTTCTATGTTGTTTCACTAATGCTAATTTATGGGTTACATCATTTCTTTGTGGTTGGGCGTAGTTGCTACATCATGTGTGCGTGGAACATGATTAAATACCAGATCCGTATACATAGAGGGGTCATTAACATCATATCTTCATTGCTTCAAGAACTCCAACAACTTTTTCTTACCCTTGAGCGCCATGAGCTTCTTGATCTCCAATAATACCTTCAACTCATCCTCATCGACGGCATCGGATATCTCTTCATCCTCATCGTCGCCAATCTCGTCCTTAGCTACCTTAACAAGCTCTCGGAAGTCAGCCTCCTTCAATTCAACTAGCGCTGCAACTGTCTCCTTGCGTTTCTGGTCAGCGGATGGGTCAGATACCAACTGTTGCAGAAGTTTGTGGTTTTCACGTGTGATGTTGTAGTAATCATTGATCTTGCGATCACGTTCGGCTTCCTTGTCCTGCTTGACTTTGCTCATGAAATCCAGAACAATACCACGCTCAGGCAACCTGTAGACAACAAAGTCATCCTTCCACAGCTTCTCCTGGGCCTTATTCGGAAGAGCAGCAACACCGTTAGAAGTATCGTAATTGGCAAGATGTGGAGGTGTTGGAATGTTGACAGTCTCTGGCTGATCATCATTGTCAGAGTCCGAGCTATCAAGCTTCACCTCGACATGTCCATCGTTCGAGAATCCACGTGTCAGGTCGACATCAACAACTTCAGCTCTTCTCAATCTTCTCTTTCTTGGAATCAACTCATCTGCGTGGTTTGGACATTTCCATTTCTTACCCAACTGCTTGGCACTGGCCAATGGAGGGCTCAAGCAGTCCAGGTGCCATGAACAAGGACAAAACTCACAGGTGACTATTGGCTTATCAACCTCACCCATCAGCTTGTTTGGACTGATACCGGTCTCACCACACTTGATACAGACCAACGCCTTGCCATCCTTATCGTAATGAGAACCCGGAGCCAACTCTTGGAGGGAACCAATCTTGGCTGGTTTGAATGGCTTCATATTGGAGTCCTCATATTCACCAAATTGACCAGTGACAACACCGGAAAATCTCTCTCTGATATTCTTTGGAAGTCTGAATTGTGTTGGATTACGTCTATCGACTTGATCGAGCAATTTGGAGAAGAGACCTGGTGGATGCAATGGGGGTGGATCTTTCTTAGAACGACACTCATTACAGAACCATTCACCTTCAGGCAACGTACTCTCATCGAATGGAGGATCACAACATGCGAAGTGGAAAGATTTTGGACAACGTTCACAACAGAGGAAGATACCGGGTTCACCACAGGCAGCGCAGAAGTCCTCGTTATCCTTCGTCGCGTCACTGAAGTCAAACGCAGTATCTCTCTTCTCACCAGCCAGTGACAGTGGGTTTTCAAAGCCGAATGGATTCTCACGATGCTTCTTTGGAGAGGCATTCTTGATGTTTCTCTTTTCAGTGGTCTTCTTACTCTTTCCATTTTTCTTTCCTCTAGTGGCAGCCTTCGGAGTTTCTGGGATATCTGGACTTGGGGACACGGAGGTTGAGGACAAATCGTATACATACTGGTCATTAAATGAGGGTGGTACCCTTAAGGAAGATCGGAGCTCACTCGGCTGTTGAAGCTGCTCATTTACACGTGTCATCAATTTTTGGTTCAACTGGGCCTCAATCAACTCATGGGACAAGAGCTCAGCCTCAGGAGAAGCTTCTGAAGCATCACTTTCAGCTTCGACACTCTCACTTTTCTTACGACGACCACCAGCACCACGACTTTTGGTTCCCTTTTTCTGAGGCCAAAGGCTCTCCTTCTTGATTTTAGCACTTGGGTTTGAACCTAAGGGAAGGCCAGTGACACTCATTATTGGCTCTGATGGGACTGGCTCCACGAATGGCTTCAGTTTCAAGGTCAATTTATTGACCGATGGTCTTGTGGATGTGCCGGATATGGAGTCCGGTCCCGCATCCTGGATTGGGGGTGGGGACATCAAACGAGGAGCTGTAGCCTCTGGTTGTGAAGTCGAAGAGTGTGATGAGGCAGAGTGTTTGTCAGCTAACGCGGAAGAGGTGGACGATGCAGAGTTGCGAGCAGTTCCTGTGGCAGGGGTACCAGTAGTGGAGGTATTGGCAGAGGCAGTTGGTTGCGGTGGGACAGAGGTGCGTGGAGAAACGCTGGTCTTTTGAACCCATGAAGTCTTATGAGACGAAGAAGCAGAAGAAGGTTTTGAGCCAAATTCCGCGACGGGGGCAGCCGGATGCTTCGCGGAGGACGAAGAGACAGATGACACCGATCCATTGGCTTTGGAGGATCTTGAAGATGTGGATCCAGCATTAGAAGATTTTGTACGTCTTCTTCTTGGTGGTGAGTCACTCATCTCCAATCTCCGAGCTTCCTCCTTCTGGGCAGCGCTCTTCTTGTCACACTGGTCGGCAATCCAATCCATCCACTGAGTTAAATTCTCCAGTTCCTTATTCCTTCTCTTCTTCTTTGGTGGATTGGACTTGTCATTTTCACTTGTAGAGGGAGCAGCATCAGATCCATCATTCTCCTTGTCTTTTGAACTCGAGCCCAGGTTCTGATCACGCGCGGCATCATACTCTCTTCTGCGTTTCTCTCTAGCACTCATCTTTGGCTCGGTTTCACTCTTTTCAATATCTTCAGTATGCTCAGTATGGTCACTATGCTTTTCATCGACTGGAGACACTGCAGCAGTACCGTTTGACTCAGCTGCTGGTGCTGAAAAACTGGACGGCGATTGGCTTGTCCTGATCGGGGACGAGTTGCTCATGTGCGAGTCCCAAAGTGTGCCTTGTCTCATTTTTGGCGGACTGATCTTGGAGTCAGTAGACACAGACTTCTTAGTAGATGGAAGTTCTGTGGCGTGAGTGTTGATGTGGAAAGGCGTCAATGTGACTGGTTGAGAGTTCGGGTTTGATGCTTTGGACTCAGCAGACTTGTTGAGCATGGAAGACAGAGGGAGTGGGGCGGTGGCTGTTGATACTTTTGCGCCTGAGTGTGAAGAGTGTGTGCTGTTTGCGACTATTGATTGGAATGACGTAGGCGTCTTGGATGTGCTGTTGAATGGGGATGGTTTGTGGAAGGCCATCTTGTCTGGAGTGGTACTGATTGCCGGGGATGGGGTACCATTAACACTCCCAAGGTTCGTGGATGTTATCTTCTTCCATGTAACTGGTGCAGTGGAAGCCTTATGTGTCTCATGGAAGCTAAATGGCGTCTTTGGTGTAGATGCGGTGGAAGAGAATGAGGAAACGGGATGGGACCCAATGTTTGCAATTTTGGTAAACTTGGGCGTGTCAGAGGAAGGTGTCTTGGAGACTTTTGGCCGACGCACAAGGTCCATTAGAGAAAGTTTCTGGTCAGGGTCACTGTCTTTGTTCTTGATTGAGGATGAGGACTCGGTAATGGCGGCATTGAGCACACTATCGTAGCTTGACGGTGGCGCCATGATGCAAGGAAAATGCTGTTCTGTGCTGTGTGGTGTTCTGGGTGGGCAACCTTTGCAGGCTGTGGGACGGTAATGGTACAAGCGTGGACACCTTCGTATTCAGCAGCAGCTCAAGACAAACAGTAGGGGCAGGCCCTGGAGATCAGTGTGTGGCGGTTGAGACTGTAATGCGTGCCTGGTGCTTGCGCGTACGCGCTCTGGGATCTGAGGCCGCGGTAGGGAGGTCTCTTTGGCGGGTAGAGATGTAGGCTGGGAAGCAGGTGGCGGAAGAACAGTAAATGCGAAGCAGCGAGTCTGTATCCGGTTGGAAGGTACAAGTGAGCGTGGCGGGAAGAGGGAAAGGGCGCCAATGCAAGTTGTTAGCCTAAGAGAGCGACGCGTTTGGTTGGGCTGTGCGTGTGTTTCCAACAGCGCTTTTTTTTTTGTCAGCGCGCCGGCTGTGGTGATGATGGTGAGTTGGAGGGATATCTGTCTCTCCACAGGGAATGCAGAAGGCGAAGATGTACTGGAAATAAATGGCTGCTAAGTAAGCACTACTTACTATAGTGTACACTCATTACTGATTATGTGTAGTTTATCCCAGCCGAAATTTGACTACAATGCTTTTAGATCACGTGGTAAAAACTGGCTTCTGCAGAACTACTTATGGGTGCCAATCCTAATCTCGGCGAACTCAGGAAGTAAGCAAGCATCGCCACCCTAAGGTGGTCATTTTTGTGAACACTTTCAACTTGCAAATCCTATACAGCTTTCATGAAGATAGCTGCTTATCTCCCCTAGTCTCATTAATTGGGCTTGTTGCAGCCGGACCAGCTCCGCCCAAAAAGCGCGGGCCGAAGGCTTCTCTTTCCCGGTTTCATTACTTTCTATCCTCCTTTAAACTGTCCTTTGTTCTTTGCATCGTCAGCTTGGTTCTTCACATTAGGCTTTGACATAGGAAACGTACCTTAAAACTACAATACAGGCTCAGTTCTAGATTGTTTAGTCTATGACAGCGTTGTCATAACTACAGACGTAAAGACTACAGTTGCGTCTTGCGCCTTACTAGCCCATTGAGCATCTATGTTTCTGCTTCTATAGATTTCCCTATTTCAACTACGGTAATCACCGTTGATGGTGACATACTCATGAGTCAAGTCACAGGTCCAGAATGAGGCCTCAGCACCACCACCGGTACCCAAGTCAACAGAGATCTCTAGATCCTCAAACTGCAAAATCTCGCTAGCTCTCTCCTCATCAACAGCCTCCGGCTGACCGTTCACAAGCAACTTCAGCTCAGCAGTACCATCAGTTGGAATGAAGGAAACATTAGTCTTCTCAGTATTAACCTCAACATCGGAGTAACCAACAGCACAGAGGATTCTACCCCAGTTAGCATCCTTACCGTACAGGGCAGTCTTAACCAATGGTGAGTTAGAGATCGTCTTGGCAACCTTTTTAGCATCAGCATAAGTCAAAGCATCCTTCACCTTGATAGTGACGAACTTGGTAGCACCTTCACCGTCTCTAACCACAAGCTGAGCCAAAGTCTGAGCGAAGTCAGTAATTTCTTGACGGATCAATTCAAAAGACTCAGTTGTAGACTCATCAATGACAGCGCCACCAGCGGCACCATTAGCAAGAGCACAAATGGTGTCGTTGGTAGACATGTCACCATCAACGGAGATACAGTTGAACGAACGATCAACAGCATATGTCAATATGGATTTGAGTGCAGCTGGCGCAATAGGAGCATCAGTGACAAAGAATCCAAGTAATGTAGCCATGTTTGGACAAATCATACCAGCACCTTTCGAGAGACCAGCAATCTTATAAGTGGTACCATTGATAGAGATCTCTTTTGACACGAGCTTTGGGAAAGTGTCTGTGGTCATAATACCCTTGGCACAAGTGAGCCAAGCATCGTGGTCGGAGCCCAAGTTAGAGTTATATAGCTTTGGAAGTGCTGGAAGGATCTTGTCCATGGACAAGTGTTGACCAATGACACCGGTGGACATGCATAGCGTAGACTGGGTAGAAGTGGATGGAGACACAAGAGAATCAACTGTATTAACAATGGTGTTGGCGTTTTCAAGACCCTTTGTACCGGTAACGGCATTAGCACAGCCGGAGTTGATCACGATGGAGTTGACGGTTTCAGTCTCTTGCAAAATCTTATGAGAGACTTGTACTGGAGCGGCTTTGAACTTGTTGGTGGTGAAGACAGCAGCAGCACTCGCTGGGGTCTCGGAGACAATCAGAGAGAGGTCAAGAGTATCATTCTTCTTAACACCAGAGGCAATAGCTCCGACGCGGTACCCCTGTGGGTAAGAGCCAGCTTGTGGGACGTACTTTGTCCACTTGTTCGAAAGTGCCGAGGCAGTGGAAAACAGTCTCTTACTCATAGTTGTCACAGTTGTGCCGATACAGGAAGAGTTGGTATCGTTGTGGTGCGATGAGCTCGAAAGATCATGAAAAGTTTGGATGGGGTTTATGCCCGTATCGATCGATAACGGAAAATGTGACTCAGCTTTGATTGGCGCATGGAAAGGTTCGGGAAGTACCACACAATGGGACTAACTAACCGGTGTTTGGTCATCTAATGTAACAGCAGAGTGATAGAAACACATACAATGACATCTGACTGAACAGTGGCCCCAAACTTGACAGAATAGTTAAATCGGTTACGAGAAGCCAACCCCATAAAGAAAACCACAGGGCTCATACCCTTACTTGTTATGAGCCCTGATGCTCTTTTCGCGTTCTGCTTCCCCCAGTCCGTCTCTCTTGTCGGGGGAACATAGCAGCGCATTCCCTAGCTCAATTGCTATCATGTACTGCTTAAAGATAATACTAGCTATTAATGATGACATAAAGATTAGTTCTAGCTCAGAATGATCCCGAAATGATTCTCCAAAGTGTCAATTCAACCCATCAACCCCACAAAACACCCGCACACCACCTCTTACAACGTCGAAAAAATTTCAAGCAACACCAACATACCAAGGCGATGCGATCGAAGTGATAGTCTCTTAAAACCATCTAACAGACCCTACAATGTCCGCTACCAAGGATTCCAAGCCAGATTACAGCATCAACAACTCTGACGTTGTTGAGAAGTACAGAACCGCCGGTGTTATTGCCCAGAAGGCCCTTGCTCACGTCAAGACTCTTGTCGTTGACGGCGCTAAGATCTGGGACATTTGCCAGGCTGGTGATGAGCTCATCGAGGAGGAGATCTCCAAGATTTATAACTCCAAGAAGAACAAGGTTGAGTCTAAGGGTATCGCTTTCCCAACCTCCATCTCTCCAAACAACATTGCCGACCACTTGTCCCCAATCTCTGCCGACGATGAGGCCGCTAACTTGACTTTGAAGGCTGGTGATGTTGCCAAGATCCACTTGGGTGCTCAGATTGACGGTTTCCCATCCATTGTCTCCGAGACTGTTGTTGTTGGTGCCTCCAAGGCCGCCCCAGTCACTGGTGCCACCGCTGACTTGCTTACCGCTGCCTACAAGGCCTCTGAGGCTGCTCTTAGAACCATCAAGCCAGGTAACAAGAACTACGACGTCACCAAGGTTGTCGCCCAGGTCGCCAAGGAGTACGGTGTTACACCACTTGAGGGTATGCTTTCCCACAACCAGGAGCGCGGTGTCTTGACCGGTGAGAAGGAGATCATTATCAACCCTAACGAGGAGCAGAGAGCTCAGGTCGCCCCATTCGAGTTTGAGGTTGGCCAAGTTTTCGGTTTGGACATCCTCGTTTCCTCTGGTGAGGGTAAGGTCAAGCCAGCTGCTATCAGAACTTCTATCTACAAGCTCACCGGTAACACTTACCAGCTCAAGCTTAAGTCCTCCCACTTGGTCTTCAACGAGATCAAGAGAAAGGCCTCTAAGTTCCCATTCGCCATCAAGAACTTGGACGACCCAACCAAGGGTAAGACCGGTCTTAAGGAGAACTGCTCTCACGGTACCATGATTGCCTACGACATCTACCAGGAGAAGGAGGGCCAGCAGATTGCTCAGGTCTACGTCACCGTTGCCATCACCAAGAACGGTTTGGTCAAGTTCACCTCTGCTGAGTTTGACAACGAGATTGTCAAGTCCGAGAAGGAGGTTTCTCCAGAGCTCAAGGAGCTCCTTGCCAAGTCTTTGAAGGTGAAGAAGGCCAAGAAGGAGGACAAGTAAGTTTGAACAGCTTGCATAACACTTAACGACCATGCTCATGACCCACTTGCTTTTGGATGTCTACGTCGGTTTGCGTTTAGACGTTAAGATGAACGTTTTGTCGATACCAAAATTATGCATATATCGTAGACTTTACTCGACATCAACTCCAAAGTCTGAGAGACCCTCTCCGTATCCATTTGTCCACTCCTCACGACTAGTCATCCGTGAACTTTGATCCTGTGACACCATACGTCTCCTCAATGCGATCTCATTGTTTTCATCCACGATATTCATATCACGAAGCCCTTCATTACCTTCTTTATCATCATGACCCAGATCAGGGGGCCATGGCATCGAGCTGATGTCATCATTATCCAGCTCTAAAAGCTCATCCTTTTGCCACGTGAGTCCATCACCCCTTGGCTGGCCAAAAGGAAGGATCCAACTCCAAGGGTATCCAAATGCGTTAATGAGATTCGTCCACGGATTGATATCATAGGGGAACACAATTTCGTCTAGATCGACGAAAGGTCTCTCCACATTTGATACACGACTTGCAGCAGCCCAATGCTTCGAGGAGGGCAAATCTTTACCGAATATAGTTTTGAAATTCTTACTCAACTTGTCGTAGAATCTCGGAGTAGTATGCTGAGACTCGATACGATCCCATTCCCAGCGCTCAATCTGTGACATACCCGTGAACATGATACCGTAAAAGAAGCGGAGGGTAAGTGTTCCAACTGAGAACTCGACAAACATGCTCAGAAGGGTCAGCACGATTGTTATCGAGAGTGTGGTCTTGGAAACCATATAGATCGGGAGAGCACGGTCTTCCCAGTATTGAAGAAGTCGGAGCCAGAGATAGTAACAGCATTGGCCATTTGTATACATGACCCACAGCAAAAACCTAAGGAAATGTGGCGTGTTAGCATGACCGACACAGTTAGCAGTCCATGGACAGTGGTGATCCATCATAAGGACACACTTCTTACACGTCTTGCAGTGATGTGCTCGCTCAGGCTTGTAGTTCTGACACTTCTTGCACCATCTTCTCCATTGTCCTGGCCGTGGCTCGAAGTTTGGAGGCGGTGATCCCGGGTCTTTGTAGATAGCAATGATATATGAGATCCACAGCATTGTGAGACAGGTCTGGAACCATATCTGCTGATTTCGAGTGAGGTCTTCGGTGAAGACAAAATAGTGCGAGACATAGCCTAACGTGGCGATGATGGTGACGGGGATCTGCGAGCAAATGTCAGCTGCTGTTTAAAAGCAATGGTGAGAACTTTAAGACTTACACCAATCCCCAAAGCCGGAGGAAGGCTTATATGCATTAGAAAGGGTGACGTTTGCTAGCTAGAAAGAGAGAGATAGGGTTTGTGATCTGACTTCGTTTCTTTGTACGCGATCTTTCCACAGCTAGAGGTTCGCGGGGTCTTGACATCAATACAAGCTACGGTTTATACTTTCAACATCTAATGGGTCCTTAGAACCAGATCATATAACTTAATTTCATCAGCCCACTTCTAAGCTCGGCGTCCTTTATAAGCATCGGACAACTCCTTGACGAGAGCAAAGAGGTCCTTCGTTTCATCAAATAGACCCACTGTCTGCTCTCTCAGCAGCAACAGTGCCACAGTGTGTTCGATTCTGGAGATGAACACCTCCAACAATTGTTTCTCAACGTGTTCACTTCCTTTGACATTGCTGATATGAAGTGGGTTACCATTCAGCTTGCACAAAATGCGGTCTAGCCTGAGGGCAATGTCTCTGATACCGTGAATGTCCTCCGATGTCAAGTCTGGCTTACGCTGGAACTGTAATCTTGTCTCCAACTGCTTAGGTAACACCAATGTGATCTCCTCTTCTGTCTCAAGACCTTTGAGCTGCACCTTACCCATGAACTCAGTTGTCCAGCCGATGTTTTTCAAGATCGTGAACTCGCTCTCCAAAACAGAGGACATCTCACCATTACCAAATGCCTGTTCAATAGGAATACCATTTCTGCAGTCTTTCCAAGCTTTCTCAATTCTTCTGAACTCATTCAAACAGTCCAAAGTTAAAGTAATCTCACCACCATCAGCAACAGCACAGACACGAGCAGTCTTGTTCACCATTGGACCGAAGTAATCCATTCTTCTAGTAATGATATCTGGCTCACACACCGGAGTACCCCAGTGAATACCCATACGAACAGAAAGACCCTTATAGATAACAGTACCGTTAGGATCCTTCAACTCACAACCTTCCTCACTCTGGAGGATTTCAGCTGGCCAGTCTTCGAGCAACAACTGCTGTTGAACATTGAAACACCAAACCATTGCAGATGTGACAGTTGGGAAAGACACCATGAAGGCATCACCTTCGGTCTTGACCTCATAACCACCAACAATGTGCAGCTGACGTCTCATAATGTCGTTGTGAGTTCTGATGGCAGATCTCATGGCCAAGGGGTAGTTCTCCCAAAGAAGTGTAGAGTTCTTAATATCAGTGAACACCATTGCAAGCTCTCCGACTGGTGGGCGGATCTCTGGTTTCAATCTTCTCAGGTTTGAGTCTTCAACAAGTTGTCTTGAAACTGGGAAGCTCATCTTCTTGGCCTTCTTTCTGGATATAACAGAGGCAAGGACCTTGGAGGTGCAACCGTAGGACATAGCATAATCTCTGAGTCTCTCAGCAGTCGACATTGGGTTATCAGATTCCCTCACAATGTCACCAATAGTCTTTGTTGGCAAATAATCAAACAACTCCTTGGTACCAATGACAATAACATCATCGTTGATAGTAGTTTCAGTGATATCTGGACCAGTATGTACATGTGGCAACAAGTCAGTAAAACCAGCAGCTCTTGAAACTTTCGAGACACCGTCAACTTTGTCGTTTGGAGATACAAATCCACCAGAGGTTCTCACTCTATCAAATTCAACAGGGCTGGATGGCTGATGGTGTGTAGTCAAGAAGGTGAACGAACCGTCTGGCTTAGCAAGCATCACCATTGTATCACCAATGTTTGCCGTGTAGACTCTTTTCTCCTTCAAGTACACTACCGTCACAGAGGAACCAACGAGGGCATCTTCATATGACAAGTCAGAATGGTGAATGATACCGTTCAACTGTAAAAAGGTGCTTCTCAAAGCCGTAGTGACAGTGTCTTTCTTCAACTCAGTTTCAAACACCTTATGGAAGTTCTCTCTAATGATGTGTGAGATCTTACCACCGTTCAGACCATCGAAGATGCCAATGAGCACACCACCATCAATTTTCTGATAAACAGAATCTCTGGCAAGGATGTGTCCTTGAATAGTCTCGGCAATACCATACGACAGATCCTGTGCGAGCTGTGTTGGTGTCGTACGAACTCTCATATGCATGGACTCATCAGGAATACTCTGTGTAGTGATGGTGAGATCCATGAGACCGAGCATCTTAAGCCTTGGCAAGTTTAAGTCCTCTGTGATTTCAAGTTTCTTGTTACCTGAAAGATTCAAATATCTCAGGTTCCGGTTGTTCTTCCAGTTCCACTCATACTTGGAATTACTCGTGTTGTACTTGAGATCGTTCGAACCAACATCAATCACCTCTGCGTTAGAAAGGTTGGACATGTCAGATGGCAAAGTACGGAACCTGTTACCATTCAAAGTCAACAAGCGAAGCTGAGTAAGCTGATCAAAGTCATCTGGAAGAGAGGAAAGTGCATTACCGGACATGTAGAGCTCTTCCAAGTGGACGAGGGATCCGAGTGTGTTGTTTGGGATGTCAATGAGCTTGTTGTAGGAGAGGTCAAGGGTCCTGAGATGTTTCAAGGCACGGATGGCGTAGAACGAATTCTCATCGAGTTGGTTGTCAGATGCACGCAAGATATGGGTCTTGTCGTCGGTCGGATCTGGGAATTCAGAGATCAAGTTTGAGGAAAGATTCACGTCTTCAACGACAGAGAAGTCATAAATGGACTTTAAGTTGTTATCGTGCAAGTCGAGGAACTTGAGCTTGGACAATGCTGAGAGGTCTGGCAAGATCTCCAAGTTGTTACTGTACATAGACAACTCCCTCAAGTTGGCAAGACTGGAAATGTCCGGTAATTCACGGAGGGCATTTTTACTCAACTCGAGCTTTTCCAACTTCGACAATGTTAGGATGAATCCTGGCAACGATGTAAGCTTTGCCTTACACAAGTTCAAAGAGGCCAAATTTGGACTTTGAATGTTGAGCTGTGTAATTGGGTTTTGCTGGAGATCTAATAGTCTTAAACCGGGCAATGGATCGGAGATGTTGGAGATGTTGTTGTGAGTGAGATACAAGTTCTCCAAGTTGTTTCCTTGCAGGTGAATCTCAAAGATGTCATTATATCTAAGGTTCAAAGTCCTCAAACTGTGCATGTTGATATCGACGTGGGTCAGGTAATTGGACGATATGTTCATTTTCTTCAGTGACTTCAAGTTGTTGATGGACTCTGGAAGTCTCTTGAGCTTGTTGTAGGACAAATCAAGTTGAAGTAAGCTCGTCAACTTATTGATGGACTCTGGGTACACTTCAAACTCATTAGAACTTAAGTCCAAGATCTTCAAATTGGATGGTAACTTTGGTAAGTCTGTGAGTCTGTTACAACTCAGGTTCAAGATAGAAAGATTACGAAGCATGTGAAGGTTGTTGGGTATGCTCTGGATGAAATTTCTTTTGAGATCCAGGGAGACCAGCTCTCTTGCATAAACGATGTTTGGTGGGAAAACCTTAGTTCTGATGTTAACCATTCTTAAAGAACTCAACTGAGAGTCAGCAGTCTGGAAGAAGTCAGATGGGAGAGTGATATCACCATTATTCGAGACATCCAAACTCTGCACTTTGGAGGAATAGCATAATGCTGGAATCTTTTGCAAATCTTTACTCTTGAGATTGACATGAACAAGATCTCTGCTAATGTTCTCTTCTTCAGCTGGACTCAACTGCTTCAGCACGTCATGATGTAAGATGAACTTGAAGAGATAACTCAAATCAAAACGTCCAATTTCCTCAAGCTTATCATCGTCATTGTATCCTGATAAGAGCAACAGGTTCGTTTGAATCTTGACTGGTTTTTGGAACGATTCTAATTTCTTCGTAACCTTACCAACTCTCAAACTGAGCTTGTAATCGCCAGACAGTTGATATCTTCCTTTTAGGAATCTGAGGAGTTCATCAACGGTTTCACCATATGGTCTCTTGAGCGTTGATGCGAAATCGTCATCTTCAGCATGGATACGGATATGGTATTGTCTGTTTTCATGGGCTTTAAGATCGGTGGTGTCATGGGACATATGCGTATATGTTCTACGTACAACATAGTCCTCATCGCCATCAATGCTCTTCTGATCTTTCTTGTCTTCCTTAACATCCCATGATTCTGGTGCTGCCCAGGATTCTTTTGCCTTAGGTGATGGAAGATATTCCTTTGATGGGTCTTCTGCAATGATATCGTCCATGTCAAGGTCGTTCATATCGAGTGTCACAACTGAGTTATCATTTCCGGCTGCAGAGACAGATGTGCGTATGCTTGCAAAACTTGGATTGTGACGCATTGCCTGAGAGGACGGGAGTTGGGAAGATTGTGGCACTTCCAGTGAGTTTCCGGATATGGTGTTGTGATCTCTAATATTGGACGCATGTGATGGCTGGGTTAATGGTTTTGAGAAAGATGTTTTTGTTGAGGGCTCAACTGAAGGGTCAGGGGATTGATGGTGGTGATGATGAAGATGATGATGATGATGATGTTCTGCTTTAGATCCACGTTTTTCATCACGGATGGAGTTGATGAATTTGCCAAATAGTGATGTCTTATTCTTTGGCTTGACAGGGTGATGGAACGGCGGTATTGGGTTGGGGACGGAGGCATGATGGAATCCCTTGTAGGAGAAAGGTACTGAGCTGAGCCTATTAGTTCTTGTTGGTTCTGACTGTGGAGACACGGAGTTGCCCTCAACCTGTGGGGTTTCAGCTTCAGGGGATGACTGTAAGGAAGGTGTCCTTGTACCACCAGGTTTGTCGCCGGAGGATGAAGGGTCGACCAGCGACACCTTACGTGAAGTGAGCGGGCTTACCTCTCCCTCCGTGGATGGGGAGCCTTCCGAGCGGTTGTTCCGCTGGTGCAGGAAGTAGCCACTGTTGAAGTTGGACATGGCGAGGCGAAAGGAAGGGCGCCAATTGGCGAATGTTGTCTAGCAGGGGACAGGATGTGGTGAAACCCCAGGATGGTGGTGGTGGGGGAGTCCTTGTCTCTACCTTTTGATCGCTCCGTTCCGCAACGCGTGAGGAAACCATTTCATATCGCCGGAAGGACTTCTGTCCCCGCGGCCTGGGCAGGAATACACGAAGCTGGCTGCGGAGCGAAGCTACGCCTGTGATCTACGCTGAGCGGACAAGACCTGCGCAGATTTGAGAACGCAACGCGCAACTTAAAATGCCGATGCCGCTTGCCGCTTACCGCTGAGTGTGGGGATCGTAATGGCGATGACGATGGCGATGAGCATGGGATAGTGGGAACGCAAGGTCCATCATGTAGTTGATTTTGCGCAATGCACAGCCAATGAATGGTTAAAGTGTACAAACAAACTTTGAGCTAAATTGCCTGTTAAAGTCCACCAAGCGGTAGGTAGATTTAACGCCTATTACCAGAGCCTATGGACTCGTCTTGATCTCTCGCGCTGGGAAGAGAGGTTCCAGCTGAAGATCATAGTAGCGTCCCCGAGAGCGGACACAGCGTGGTTGTCAAACACTACTCAGAAATCAAAATAAGTTCGATGTCATCGTGGAGTGCGTCACAACCTGTCACAGAGAGGAACCGTTGGAGAGAAGGCCCGGATAATCCGAAGGCAAAACCGATGGCAAGAGGAAAAGGTGCTGCGCGAACCACCAACAATGGCAACTATGTCAAGTTTTGTCATGATGTGTGATGATGGGGTCAGATCAAGCTTGTCAACTTCATCGGGTGTTCTGTTTCCGAGCCTAGTCAGCTATGTGTCACTCCGTGCATTGTGTCACATGGAATCAGCTGTGAATCGGTCTCGATGCGGTTACAGGACACCGGCGTGTGTTACACGTTGCAAACTCTGGGGAAGCCGGCTGCCTGTGTGCCAGCGGTGTGATGGCCCCATGAGAGTCCTTTTTGCAGGCGGGCAGAGCGGGCCGGTGTTAATAAAGAGGAAACGAAGGGGGAAGGACCCAATCACTCTGCATTACAGACATCACCCTTAAACGTAGCACTCGATACAATTATGATATCACATATCTATTTTTCTTTTCTATATCGATAAGCATCACATAAGAATCCTGACCCACCCTCAATGTCCCGCCACCAGCCCACGAGCAACGGCAACACCCACCGGGCGCGCCTGGCCCATCGGGCCCACACAAATTGCCGCGAATTCGCCTTCGCGTGCCCACGGAGAACAGTGAGCCAGGGGAGGGGGACCTCTCACATATAAACAGGCGTCCGGCCCACCTCTTTTTCAACCCTACACGTTGCACGGCTCCGCGCATATCCACTACCTACACATATATCACCATAATGTCCTCTAACTCTCTCGCACAATTGAAGGCCGCCGGTACCGTCGTCGTCACTGACACCGGTGAGTTCGAATGTACGTATCCATATCTCTACGCCCTTGTTCCCAGGCTTTTCACTCCATCCATCGCTGTCTTTGAGCTGCGCGGCATTTGCTGAGCCGTAACGGTATACGCCCCCTTCCATTAAGGGCCTTCCCATGATGCTACCGCACCATTGATTTGGGTTTCAATGAGTGATTCATTGTCTCTAATCATATGACACACTGCTAATCGCCGCCCGATGCTCAATTGACCAGCGTGGAGTGTTGCTACCTACACCAAACAGACTACTAACATTTTTATTTCAGCCATCGCCAAGTACACCCCACAGGATGCCACCACCAACCCATCTCTCATTCTCGCTGCTGCCTCTAAGCCAGAGTACGCTGCTTTGATTGACAAGGCTGTTGCTTACGCCAAGGAGAAGGCTTCCACCCCAGAGGAGCAGGTTGACCTTGCCCTCGACCGTTTGCTCGTTGAGTTCGGTACTGAGATTTTGAAGATTGTTCCAGGCCGTGTCTCCACTGAGGTTGACGCTCGTCTCTCTTTCGACAAGGAGGCCACCATCAAGAAGGCCCTCCAGATCATTGACCTCTACAAGGAGGTTGGTGTCGACAAGGACAGAATTCTTATCAAGATTGCCTCCACCTACGAGGGTATCCAGGCTGCCCGTGAGCTTGAGTCCAAGTACGGTATCCACTGTAACTTGACTTTGCTCTTCTCTTTCGTCCAGGCTGTTGCTTGTGCTGAGGCTGGTGTTACCCTCATTTCTCCATTCGTTGGTAGAATCCTTGACTGGTACAAGGCCAAGACCGGTGAGACTTACTCCGGTGAGACTGACCCAGGTGTTGTCTCCGTTAAGAGAATCTTCAACTACTACAAGAAGTTCGGTTACAAGACCATTGTCATGGGTGCTTCCTTCAGAAACACCGGTGAGATCAAGGCCCTTGCTGGTTGTGACTTCTTGACCATTGCTCCAAAGCTCTTGGAGGAGTTGCTCAACTCTGAGGAGCCAGTTCCAAAGGTTCTTGATGCTTCTGCTTCCGCTTCCGTCGATGAGGAGAAGGTCTCTTACCTTGACGACGAGGCCACTTTCAGATTCTTGCTCAACGAGGATGCTATGTCCACTGAGAAGTTGTCTGAGGGTATCAGAAAGTTCGCTGCTGACGCTGTCACTTTGATCGAGCTCTTGGAGAAGAAGGTCAAGGCCTAAAGTGTTTGATACGCGCGTATGTCTTATTCCTCTCTTTTAATTTAGTTACGAAATACAACCAATGATTTTAACTGAATCTGTAGTTTACTCAATGGTGCGCTATTGAGCTAAAGTCCTTCCCCCTTACAATTCGCAATATTGGTTGTCCAGCCAACACCTCATCTCTGCAGGCGCGCACGCGCGTGAGCGAAGTCCAAAGCCAAAACAAAAGAGACCCACCCTAACCAAGACGCTGAACTATTCACGCCCAGGCCCTAGACGAGGGGAAGAACTATTTTCAAGGGTCATGTCGCAGGAGATTATTTCGGAGATTTTTGAGTACCGAGCGCTCTTTACCAAGGATCTCACCCAGAAGCTCAAGCACTGGAACGACGGCAGGGCCACCTACTTCAAGCTTAACAAGAAAGTTCAAATACACACAGAGGATGGCCATCTCATTGCTGAAAAGTTTGCAGATCGGGCTCTACAGAGAATATTTGATCAGGACAACTTTGATGAACCGTTTAGGGTAGGATTCGTTCTTGTTGAGATTCAGGATCTGATTGCGCATGGCCAGAGAGACGTCGCTCGTGTCTTCAAGAAACAAAAGCTGGATCCCGTGGAACAAGGAGGAAAAGCTATGCAGGAGCAAGTAGCTCCTCCTACGATACAGAGGACCCCATTGTTATCGAAAACGGTGAATACGCCCTTGTCGTTGAAAACTACGGTAAGAAGGAGACGTTGTGGGTTGAGCAGGAACGACACCCCGTCAAAGAGAGCATCTCAGATACAACAAAGATCGATGCTGAATGCCTCTGAGGCCCCCTCACCAAATAAGAAACAGATATCTGTCTCAGTTGCAGAAACTTTTAAACCGGTGACCCCACTGGTGGTGGAGCCGACTAGCTCAACCACCAACAAGAGCCCATCATCCATATTGTTGAATGTTGCATCGAAGGATGATGACACTTCTCCAATTCTTCAACCCAAGACACCAGCTGCATTGGCACCACGATCATCTATGAGAAGAATAGTGGACCGTGCAACACCATCAAAGTGTACTCCGGTTCCAATGGGAAGGCGTCCACAGCAGTTGGTTACTCCAGCCAATGTGGGTCCACAACAGGAACACAGACAACAACGCCAACAAGAACCTTCAAAGCTGTTGCAAAAACTCTTGGCAGATGATGACACGACTCCTCCGAAACCAACTTTAGACCAATTAGCCCGTCCATTTGCAACTCCACTTTCCATCCCTAAGCAAATGGCGCCACCGCGGATTGTCGTTGTTAAACCAGAACCGGACTTATCACCATCACAACAGCCAACACCATTGCAAAAGATGAAAGAGGACTCAATCACTTGGGGAACACAACATAGTTCTAATGATCTCTCGACTCGCCTTGCTGAGCTTCACAAAGAACGCGTTGGAACGAACCCATCCCCAGGGCAACCACAAACTTACCCACAATCAGCAGGGAGAGTTGATAGCTCCATCACAACGCCACGTCCACGTCCACGTCCACGTATTGGCCGTACACCGCGTGAGGTCATTCGTGTTGAACGTCCCTCTCCAACCGGTCATAGCAGCAACAATGATGATTCTAATGATAACGATAGTCCAACCACTGATGCGGTGCTCTCTGCCGCTTCTAGAACGCCACTTCAGCGGCTTCAAAAGAATACATCCATCAAACTTGTTGAATCACGCACGCCGATCTCAAAGATCAAAAATAATCTGATTACGCCACGAAGTGGGAAGAACAAAGTCGAGGTGTACATGAGCCAGAGTGATGAAGATAACGATCATGGCAATGGCAATGGCAATGACGATGGTGACGATGACGATGATGATAACGATGAGATTGTGGAGACACAGATTGAACTAGGTGAGAAGGGGATCAAGAGACATGACTCTGACATTCAGAGTCAAGGACGTATCACGCAAACTGTGACTTTTAATTACGGAGGTCGAGACCATGACGGTACAACACGTAGAGTATCGGAGTTTGCATGAATCTAGCTGATAAATTGAACAGCAACATGATATAACGTAATTGAATGACTATACTTATGATAATAAAGAGATCTATAGTGACTAAATGAATAGACACACATGAATAAGTAATTCAACGCTGCATGCTTTGTTGATACGTCGATGCATAGTGCATGACACATGAGAAGATCAAAATCAGGGCCACCAAAGAAACTATGACATAGAAGATTGACAGACAAAGAGCCAACTAGGTAAAAGGATTAATCAAAGGCAGAAATCGAGATCTGGTCAATAAGAAAGCAACATGTACATTTGGACCAGAGGCATGTATCTGCAAGTTTAAATCTTAAGCGCAGCCGATTATCCCCGTGCGGGGAGTTCCACCTCGGATGTTTTGCATTTTCCGAGAAGTTGCTGACCCGAAGGTTTACCCTTATTATTCTTCCTTCCTTTCTTCTTCTTCTTCTTCTACTGTAGATAGATCACAGTGTCTCATCAATGAAGCGAAACGCATGAAATACGGGATTTGCACTTGCTTGAGGGGCCTAGATCCTTGGGTGAGTAATTTCGCTAGTGGCTCGCTAGTGGCTCGCTACCACTGCCACTGAATGCTTGTTTCGAAGCTAATTTTCGTCATAGTGATGAATTACGACAATGAGGATAAACAGGTAAAGCATTGTATATGTAATAATTGGAGGAAAAAAAGAACTGAAGTCAATAGGAAACGGAAAATTCATCAAATCATAAACCAAGGAAGAGATTATAGTTAAGCGTGTCAAGTATTTATCTGAATATTGAAAAATCCACTGAACAAATAACGACGTAAACAACATGCTGCTGCACATATTAAAAAAAAGGGGCAAAATTAAAAGTCGAATTGATCAATTGCCATAGGCTCTTTCTTCATACCAAGAGCCTCATCCTGAAAGTCCCAGTCAAAACCAAACATGTTAGCACCCCACCCATTATTAGACAACTGCTGCTGTTGTTGTTGCTGCTGCTGCAATTGTTGACGTTGCTGCTGTAGCCCCAGAGCTTGACGTGGGAACTGTTGACGCTGAGACTGTATAACATTCTTCTGTGGTGTAGTCGGATCAAGGGAGAATGTGTCGTCACTGATAACGTTAACAGGGAAGAGATCCTTGAAAGCTGAATCTAGGCTATTGACAGGGACAACAGCGGCAGCAGCGTCACCGGTAGCACCATCAATTGAATAGACTGGAGACATGAGTGTAGATCCAGAGTTTGTATCACTGAGACCATTCAAGCTCTCCATGTCCAATTGTTCAAGAGTTCCTGGTCCTGATCCGGAGACATCTGAGAGGATTGAGTCGAGGGTGTTTGTGCGGCGTGGTGGTTTGAAGATGTCCAATGAGGATGCTCCACCGTCGATGGAGGAACTTGTGGTGGGTGAAGTGGCGGATAGACTGAGGCGAGAGTGGATGGACGATGAAGACGACGAGCTGCCAGTGTTGTTGATGTTTGTTGTGGCTGTGGGGGTGGTGATGTTGGTGTTGTTGGCAGAGATGGAGTTGTTGTTGCTGTTGTTGGATGAGGATGAGGATGTTGTTGTAGAGGTGCGGGAGGGGATCGAAAGTTTGTGTACGTGGTTGTCACTGTTGCGGCGTGGTGTGCTCTTGGAAACGTGGTAAAGGGATCCATGGCCGTGGGAATGGCTGTGAGTATGGGTGCTGTAGGAGGCCCTGGGAGAAGGGCTGCGACTTAAGCCTGCAGCATGTGGTGAGGTTGGTGAGCCGTCGACATCAGTAATGTCATGAAGGGAGTAATTTTGTGATGATTCAGCCAAATTTTGTAACCGATCAGCTGGAAGCAGATTGCTAATCACCTTATTAATATCCCATTCTCCACCATTATTCAACAGTTCCTTGTCAGAGCAAAAATTGTAAAGCTCTGATGGACCATCCTTGCTCTTATCCAAGAGATGAGTCAATGTTTGAACAAGAACTGATACCCTTGTCTCTAACAGATCAACGTAAGCTGCTGGATAGACGTGGCCATCTTTCTTCTTAGTCATGTATGTGCAAATTTTGCCATCCTGGAGACAGCGAGTACAAGGACGCTGACCATCGCATTTAGTCTTGGACTTTCTGCAGCAGTCGCAAGCCTTTGAAACACGCTTTTTAGTGTGTCTGTCCTTATCTGGCATGGTGATTGAGATGAAAAGTTGTGGTTGTTTGTGTGTGTAGTGTGTGCTCTTGTGTGTATAGTATGTGTAGTGTGTAACACAACACAGCTGTAGATGAGGTGTCTTATGTATAAGACAGCTCTTGCACTCTGACTAATGATGAGCGCGCACAGTAGCGCAAAGAGGTGCACGCTTATGCGGGTCTTGGATGAGGTGAGTGTGGGGGTGAGCCTTTAAAAGTAGAATGTGAGAATAGAAGAGAACCTTAGAAGATTGTGGTGATTGTATGATCAAGCCAAGAGGTTCCCTGTGAAATGTAGAGATTTGTATATGTGTTTTGACACCTTTAGTCAAAATGCAAGGGCGGATGACGAGAGGCATATGCTCTCTTTATATGGACGGCCCCGCGTATTGTTCACTACCGGGCTATGATGTCAAGTGCACGAACGAAAAGAGCGCGTCCCGGCCGTGAGCGCTGTTTTCGGCTCATGGGGCCGGGCCGAGCCGGGAAGCCGCATCAGGGCCACGCTCACTAATCCTCACTAACAACCAAACGGCGGAACACTATGGAACTTTTGGGCAAAAAATAAATACAAAGACGTAAACGTAGGATGGGCTTTTATGCGTTAACTATCTTAATGTGTCTCACCTGAATTTTTTTCCATTCCACCTCACGGCCTCATACATACACAAGAACTAAGCATTAGTGATTTATTCCAAATCACATTGATGACTGGACTGGGAACATCCTATAAGGTGTCTAGGCAAAAATCTAAGGATGCCGCTAAGGTTACTTTACTAGAGCTTCAAACCCATATAAGTGAAAGCCAAGAATGATCAACGACGCTGTGTGCTTGTATGCCTATTGTGCACAACGTTTGATTTGCTTGACGCACCTGACTCCACCTACGGATGCAACATTTTCAAAGAGACAACAAAAGTCCGACTTTGATTCTGGTTCTGGTCAAGTTCTAATGTTATGATAACACTACCGATTGCCAATCTTTAGACAGCAACAACAACAACAACACTGCATCTGTCTTTTTAATTGAAGTGCCGTGCTGTCAACCGGGGCTTTCACCCGATTAAGTTACCATGAAGCAGCAACATCTTTTAGCGCGCAAACGTCATGAGAGAGTATATGCACACGTTACAACTAGACCCCACTCCATCAATTACTATACTAAAGATTAATAACATTGCACGAGAATCCTCTTGTGCAGTTGTTGATTAGACGTCCTATTTTGCCTATTGTGGGACCTATGCTGTCCTTTAAGAGATTCAACATCATGACCATTCTGGGCCTTCTCTTAGACCTATTCTGGAATCACCAGCGCTTTCGCTAGCTGGTCAAGACACTACCCTCGTAGACCTCATGCAGTCAACAACTATGTCAGTTAGCAAACACAGTTTCTTGGTTTCCTGTCATTTACTACAATCTGTACCTATCATCTACGTTTAACGCGCTTCATTAAATGCAAACACCAGCAACAAGTTCCAGCCGTGTGAGATATTTTATCTTCTCTAGCGCCACTTGATATGTGTACTCCGCTTGCATTTGAAAAAAAGAAGGCTGCCCTTCAGCCGTTTCTCATAACACAAGTGCCCCATAGCGTCTGGAAGGGGAACTTCCGCGGGACTACTGTTATTATCCAGTCATCGTTCGTTGTATGCACCCGGCTGGCCTCATTACGATTACATTTGAGGAAACCTTTAACCCCATTTTTAGATAGGACCTAGTAATGGCCTGTTCTTTCTTTGTTTCAACCGACTTGTAACATGACCGTAAAATATGACGGAATTATGACATATTGGATTCTTTGCTCGTTCGGCCGTGAACGGTTAGTGGTGAGGCGCCCGGCTGCAGTGCGGTTTTCTACCGAGCGGCCAAAACTCCAATCTTTCTCGACTCCACAACTTGACATACATCGGAAACAGAGAAACTCCAAAGTTGAAGTTTTTAATCGTACACACATACACACACACATACACACACACCTACACACATACACACATATATACAGATAATGGAGACAATAACACATAGCGAACTTTTTTGACAATCGTACCACGTTATCTGTGTGTGTGTGTGTGTGTTTTTTTTTTTACCTTTACCTTATTAGTGCTGCACCCGCACGTTGGTCACAGAACATCGGTCCAGATAGCACGGCTTACGCGTTCTAGTTTACAAGTTGTATGATGGAACGTATCATACATATGAACTCAACAAAGCTACAGACGAGATTTCGTCATAGATCATTCATCGCATCATCTATCGGCCGATCGCATTTTCGGATCTACTGCATCCCCCAGTCTTTACCAGTCCTTGTTCAGGTAATCTTTCGGCCGATAAGCCATTCATCTCGGCATTAGCGAAGCGTTCGCGAACACCCGCTCGGATTTAATGGGTCACCTCTACCGTTAAGACCGTAAGATCCAACGAGTGGCGCGAAAGTCATTGTCAACCGTCCTTGTTCCCGCTTACCTCCGGTTAAAAGACTGTGTGTTTTTGTTAAGAGGTAAGTTGATAGGCGCTACAGTTCTAAACAGCGCTACTACGATTGCAGATCGGGAAGGCGGCCAAGCCTTGAAGAAAGTTAAAGAATATTGGAACAGATGAAACAGACACATAAAACACAAAACATCTTTAATTTGCTTTTCCTTACCCACTAATCAGGTCAGCAGAACAGCCAATAACGGCGGTTACGGATAGGTGGTCCAAGTTGTGTGGGGAGGGAAAGAGCGGGTCAGTGGGTCGCTGTCATACCGATGTACACTTAGCCAGGGCACACTTAGTTGCCTTACCGGCTCACGGGTACATTCAACCTACCGTACTCTCATGTGAGGTTGCTAGCTGATAAGCTTTGACAGCTGTCGTGCGTTAATACGAGGATAACATCCTTGGTTACACTACTAGCAACCAGCAATCATCTAGAATGCTTGGCTCTTCTCGCTTAAACACACTGGACAAGATATGCAGCTCATTCGTAGTACATACACCTAGTTTTGGTGGGGGTCTTTTTTGTGGTTTTTTAGAACATTCCTTTTGTCATGTTGATGGACTTTACTTAGTGGGCACACGCATGGCTGCTCCCGATGTAACTATTCGTGACAGCTAAAGAGTCCTCGGGGTTACCCCGCCCCCCGACCTTAAACTTTTTTTAACAATTTAATCACCGACATCTCAGATGCGCTGAGTTTGGATCCAAGCTATCCTTTCAGGAAGAAGGCAAAAATAACGGAACTTTCTCCAACATGTTTCTATCCTGCTTCTATGATTAACAATAAGGTTACATTGCAACTTCTCTAAAGATTAAAGACATTATTTGATGCGTAGAGGGGAAAAATAAAAATAAAAAAGAAAAAAAAAACATAATAAAAAAAAAAAAACTTAAACCTAACATCTCGTGCGTCGCGAATTTTTTTGTTAACTCAAGCGGCATCAACAAAGAGAATGATCAAGAACCATCAACACGCTCTTCTGTATGATGTGCAGTAAGCAATATAATCATTATTCATAATGACAAAGCGACCAATTTCATCATCCGAAATACCCACAGATTCACCCAAGCGTCAACGTCTAACAACATCCGCTTCTCCATCCGCTTCTCCATCGCCGCCTGCAATACAATCCCCATCATCACAACAAACTCATCAACAAGCACTTGAAAACCTCTATCTTGACACAATTGACCGCAAACGTCTAGATTTTGATTTTGAAAAACTCTGTAGTGTCACCCTTTCAAATGTTAACATCTATGGTTGTCTCACATGTGGTAAATACTTCCAAGGACGTGGTAAATCTTCCCCAGCTTACTTCCATTCAGTTAATGAAGATCACCACGTCTTTATCAATTTCAACACTTTGAAAGTGTATCTTCTTCCAGAGAACAAAATTGTGGAGAACTCACTACTTGATGATATCAAGTATGCCATCAATCCAACATACAACAAGGATGACTTAAAGAAACTCACCACGATACAGGCGAGAGATCTTAGTGGTGTCACTTATTCGCCTGGCTTTGTCGGACTCAATGATATAAAGATGAACGATTATGCTAATGTCGTGTTACAATTAGTTTCACATATCAAGTCAGTGAGAGATTTTTGTCTCTTGTCCAGTGATAATGATAAACATATACCGAAGAATGAATTGAATAAAGCCTTCACCATCTTTGTTAAGAAACTTTGGTCTCCACGTTTGTTCAAGAATCACATATCTCCACATGAGTTACTTCAACTGATTGGTGTTATCTCGAATAAAAAATTTACAATATCGGAGCAAAAGCCACCAAGGGATTTCCTGCTCTGGCTACTCAACACACTACACAAATCCTTCACAGATCCAACCACCAAGACATCAGTCTTTAGTACCATACAGGGGAAACTTCAAGTTACATCAACATCGACATCAACAGTTACCACTACAAAATTCTGGATCCTGACACTTGATCTTCCAGCCAGTTCCCTCTTCAAGTCCAAATCAGGCGTTCACGAAATTCCTCAAATCTCTCTACAAACGTTACTCTCCAAATACGATGGAATCACAGAGACACACACAGGAACCACGGTACAAACGTATAAGATCCTCAAGTATCCATCATTCCTAATCCTTGACATTCCGCGTTTCCGTGACAAGAGCCTTAGCATCCCACTCTCCGTTAAAGATCGTAACCAAACCATTGTGCAATTCCCGCTCGAGATTGAATTTGATGAGGGCAAAGTCAAGTATAGACTAGTTAGTAACATCGTGCATGAGTTGAAACAGAGTGATGAGCTTAACAAGGATGATGGCAGTAGTTGGAAGGTTCAATTGAGAAAGAGTCAAGATGAATGGGTTGAAATCAAGGATTTGAAAGTGGAGAAGAAAGAGGAAGCATATTTGTTCCTTGGTGAGACTTGTTTACAGCTTTGGGAGAGAATCAAATGATGATCAACTATTTTATGAATGAACGATTTAGCTACAATGCAAACTTAGTAGTATACAATTGAGATGTACATTCAAAAAAAGGAAGCGAGATGCAAATAAGATGAATTGCGGATGGATCATTTGATGGCAATCGAATCAACAGCACCAGTCAAGACACTAACAACGTTCTCTTCAATCATACCTTCAGCTGTTTCAAGTAAGTGCTTCTTTGGGTCCTGTTCACCGACATATCTTGTCTTTAATTGTTCCTCGGACAAATCCTTCTCTTCTTCAACTCTCTTCACATATTGTTCAGCAATCTTCACCATTTGCGTAGCAGCTTCAGCGTTATGTTTCTCCTTATGATCATAATCGTTCAATGTTAGACCGGATTGCCATTCTTTCTTATGCAAGTTCAAAAGCATGTTTGTCTCTAATGGGGTCTTGTGATAATCAATGTTGAGAGAATAGTAATGACGGTTCAATCCATGAATCAATGCCTGGATCGATGGTTTGTTCAAATGTCCCACGTTGGAAGTTGTTTGTCTTGGTTCTTGACCCATCATCAAAGTACTAGAGCTGATAAGTCTGAATGCATCAATGACAACTTTACCCTTAACCGATTGTATTGGATCAACGACAACGGCAATGGCTCTTGGATTAAGCTGTTCAAAAGATTGTTGTGTGTTAATATCGGTGCTGGACAACCAACAACCGAAACCAGGGTGGGAATGGTACCAGCCCACAACCATCTGATCTCTCCCGGTCTGTCTTAACATATCCATCATTCTTGTTTGGAAAACGTCATCAACAGCTTCAACGGAAACACCAGTACCACTTTGAGGCATGGCAAATACATCAATGACATGAACGGTGTAATCATCAACAAATTCACCAAGCATAAGACCCATAACTTCCATTGGAACACCAGCACGACCATGTTTAAGCATCTTGAGAAGAGCTAAAGATGATATGTACACAGTTTCCTTGTTATCAATCACTGGTCCATCTGCTGGAGGAGCACCACCGAGACCACCGGAGCCCAAGAGTCTTTGAAGTCTCTGCATTTATAATAATAATGGGATATGTGTGGTCGTGTGAAAATTGGGTATTTATAGATGATAACAGGAGGATTTGACTGTTAACGTCTATGAGAATAAGTAAGAGGTAGATGTGTGCGGGATCCAATTGAATACTATTTAAAATATATTGGGGGCAATCTCAGTGGCGACTTCTTTTGTTTGGGCGCGTCTGAAGCTCGAGACACACAGTTGGTCGTTTTTCAGTTCGCGAAAAAAAATAAGTCACGTGAGCTATCACGTGTAGCTTAATATAAAGGTGTATTAGCTCTTAAGCACTAGTTGACATGTTTAAGTGGAACACCTACCCATCCCCTTCAACTTTCTCAACTTCTGGCAGCCTCTTGCAGTAGAGGGAAATAGTCATTATGAACCATGATTGGCAATGTAAATCCATCCTTCTATGGGAAAAGTTAAGATTATTTGACGATGTCTACTATTCCTAAAGACGGCAAAGAAGGACACTGGCCAATGCCTGTTGGTTCTCCTCTGTAGTTAAGGTGACAGGTAATGCCAATGCCAACACTACAATCACTGGGGGGCTGAACATAAGAATTTTGAAATGGTTAATGGTTTCTTGTGATATAGAAATAAAGGAACAATGTAGTCTGCTTTTTGTATAGACGTGTCGACAGAGGTGTCAATGGCTGATTCTAATGTGTGTTTTGTCTAGGTGACCCCCTACCTCCACAGGTTGGCGGTATATCCCCGCGACGTGGCCCAGTCCAGTCACAGTTGGCGCGAAGTTGGTAGAAATTCGACAAAATCCACCAAGGGCGGAAGACTGGAACCATGTTCCGAATAAGCATCCTGGATTACGTTTACATCACACACAGCATAGCTGTTGGTTGACAACTTTGACAGTAATAAAAAGATTCCCTTCTTGTCAATTGAAACAGCCTTTTCAAACTTCTTCACAACTCAGAAACACTTATACGCGCTCTCAACTACATTTACACTCACGCGTCTTCCCACAGCAACTCCACCTCTAACCACGCGTTCATTTTGCTCTGTGTGTCCAATTGAGGAGTTAAAATACATTCAAGACCAGTCAAAAGGTGAATTGATCTCGTTGGGCTCGCCATAATTTGAACTAGTTGCATCCCACCTTGTTCACAAGTTTCTTGGCCTTCTACCTCTCCACCACGTTCACCACCATCTCAAATAACACACCACAACACACCATTCTTTAACTCTCCAAGACAATGGCTAAACCAGTGATAAAGCTTGAACCAGTCAAGAAAGAATCACTTAAACCAGGTGATTTTGTGCTGGCGAAATATGCCTCATGGCAGCCATGGCCCTCGGTCGCTGTTGCCGATGAACACATCGAAAACGATCCAACTATCGTTAAAGAGTTGAAAAAGGAGATAAAGAACAAAAAAATCCCATATGTCTATGTGTTCTTCTTTGGTGATCGAAACTTTGGTGTTGTTCCAGAGAACAAAGTCTTCAAACTAACTAAAGAGCAAGCTATTGAGTATGCTCAGCTCGGTGGCGATCGTCAAGGTGCATTTGAAGAACTTGCTGAGTTTGAAGGATACAAAGAGATGCTCATTGAGACTAGCACATACAAGGAGACAGATGAGATTCCTATGCCGGATACACTTTCCGGTAGTTCAAAGACTAAGCAAGAAACCAACACCAACTCATCTACAACAAGTACACCAGGACTCAAGCGTAAGGCGTCAATTAAGAAGGAAACAAACGGTGGTAAGAAATCAAAGACAACGAAATCATCAGCAAGATCTACACCAAAGCTTGATGGTGAGGAGAGTGATGCGTCAAAATTGGAAGGGATCAAATCGGAAGAATCTTCAGCCGATGACTCTGATGATAATCTTGAAAAGAAGTTTTACAAGTTTCGTTATAACCTTCAAAAGAAGTTATTGCAAAGAGAGACTCCACCAGATGATGCTACGATGAGAGAAGCGTCTGAAGATCTTAGTGGGTTGGAGAAAAACGCACAAAAGATGACAAAGGCGATATTGGCACAGTGTAAATTACACAAGGTTATGAAGGGCATTGCTCGTGTTCCTGCACTCAAGAGAGCTGAAGATTTCAAGTTTCATGAAAGAGCTGAACGTTTGGCCTTACAATGGCAGGATCTGATTGAGGAGTTGAGAATCGAGAAACATGGTGATACGCCAAACACATCTGTCGCTGCTGAAGAAAATTTGGAGGCGAAGAATGAAGTGGCAAGCACAAAGTCTCAAAAAGTTAAGGATGAGGAAACAAATACACCTGTTGTGGAATCAAAAGGTGATGATGTTACTACTAAAGATGATACGTTAAAGGATGAGACTTTAAACACTGTTGTGACCAATGGTGATACCGTTGTCGCTGATGCTTGAACACGATGTAAATGGATAACCTTGTCCTCCACTCTTTAATTTGTCTTTTTTCTTTTTCTTTTCATTCGAGTGATTATGCCTTGTGTCTTGTGTCTTCTCCTTGAAATATGATAACTTTGCTTTGCTTTTATTCAATTTGTTTGTTTGTTTGTTTGTTTTTTCATCTCAGTGCTGGGTCTCTGATGATGATGGTTTGATTCCTACGTGTGCCAAACATTACAACTTTTGTACTATACCTATAAATAGCAGCTTGCTGTATACCACTACTCAGTCAATGTTATTAACAGCTGGTTTTTTTGTTCTATAAAGTCTTTGTCTAATCATCTTGGTGCAGACATGGCGCCGAACATTTGTTCAATCATAGCACCATTAGGTGAGCTTAATACTTGTTCTGGTAAATTGAGGATCTTAACATCGAGATCTTGTCCATTAAGGAACTGTAAAGCGTCATGAGTGAAATGATTGCAATTATTCCTTAGAACGTTATAACTTCCAAATTTAAATCTACCTTCTTTCATATCTTCCAAGAATTCATGGAAGACATCCTGTGGGATGTACGTCTCTCCACAGTCCAAAACCTCTTGTGGGATTCCAAACCGTGTCGTCCCAGCAGGTAAAGCAGTAACACCTTCTGTATCAAAATAGTATTCTGTCTTATTTATCACAATACCCGTGTGATAAATAGCATCTAGTTGAATACCGAGAAACCCCATTGAAAGGGAACGCGCGAGTCCATGAGAGATGTCATAAACGTACACTTGTACTTTCTGTGCCTGTGGTTCCTCATTGTCTGACATATCTGTGGTGATGCGTATGATTGCAGAATGTGAGAGTGAGACTTAATGTGTGTGGATGTTGTTACTTATATATTAAACTGCAAGCGAGTAAATACTGAACAGGTGGCGAAACTTGTTTAATGCACAGTTGTGAGAAATCGCTATCTGTAAAGTTTCGCCTCCCTCGCCCCTTCACCTCATGTCTCAAACGAAGGTGGCGCGAAGACTTGAAGTATGTCTGTCTGCGGATCCTACAGTCACTAAAATACATTTGTGTGTGTGCGTTATGTTTATATTTGTCAGAGTGATGATGTCATCACAATAAGGGTGACATCTAACACAGAGAATGCGGGACAGAAAAGCAGTGGTCATGGTCATGAACGTCGTGAAAGCATTGTAGTATTTCGTTTGCCGTGTGGAAGTGTAGTGGATTTGGAGGAGACTCCACATAAAATGTTTCACTCCATGCTGTACTGTATTGTTACTGTATTACATTTGTGTAATCTAATGTATGTTTAGTGTGTGTTATCCTGAGCTTGAGCTCGCAGAGTCTGAAATGTCCTCACTGCTATTACTGTTACTACTGTTTCCAGAAGTAGATATCGATGAGGAGGATGATAATGATGAATTTGAAGTTGATACCTCTCTGATTGAACCAATTACATGATCCATTTCATGAGCTCCTGGGGCAAGACCTTCTGTTATAAGCATGACAAACTCCCTAGCGTATTGGATTGCCACCTCGATGGAGCTATTCTCCACATTAAACACAGAGACAAGGGTGAGAAGCACCCGAAGTTGATTGTTTTCTCGGAAGTAGTGACAATACACAAAATACTGCATTGGCGATTGTAAACATCGCAGAGCGGTGTGTTGTTGCGGAGGAGGCGGGCAGGGGCAGGGGTATATGACGGGGTGTGATGTGATGTGATGTGAAACGATAAACGATGAGAGCTGGCGCTGGGACACTAGGAAATAAAACCTGTCTCGTCAGCGCCCTGACCCTAGCAGAACAGTGTTTTTGTCTTTTTGTAAAGATTTGTGTTAGACAAGGGGAGGGCAATGATGATTTGAGGCAATGTTGTACTCCAGATTTCTAGTATATTCCAATGTTTCTTTTAGATCCCCGCGCTGTTACCGCAAACCTTTTTTTCGCGAAACGTCATCGAACCGTCAAACCGCAACAAGTAGAAAAACGCACATCGACGTTCGTTATACCTTTGCGATAACAATAACCCAAACTTTGTTTGCCTTTGTTTGCCTTTGTTTGCCTTTGATTGCCTTTGATTGCCTTTGATCATGTCATTTGAAAGTTGATGATGAAGTAGAAGGTTTGCTGTTTACTGCTTGCTCAATCACTAGAAGAACCATATCCATTGTCAGATCCACCATCGCTTCCCCAGTTTGAACTAGAAGACGAGACGGGTGGATCAGATGTAGGTATTTGATCAAGAACCAATTCACCAGTTCTATGAAGAGTGAATCCAATAGCCACAGTTTCGTTAACTTCCATTGTTCCTTGAATCAATAAGAATAAGTTTATAGTGTTTTGCTGTCGAATATAGAAACAGTACACTGTGTACTCCATAGAGGGTTTGTTAGACCGTTTGAACTTTCTGTTGATTGACCGGTGTGTTATGGAGTTTAAGTTTCTTATTCAAATTGAGTTTTGATATAGCGTACTCTAAAACCTTTATATATAATCTGCAAATTTCTGCCTGGAACATTGAGGCTATGTATAGAGATTTATTCACACATATATAACATCACACTGACACCATTAAACACAATGACGTTTCGAATAAATGATGTAAGGCAAGGCAAAAAGGTGTATCTCTGGATTATTCTATACATATATATTCATCGGGATCTTATGACCATGTATATTACAGCAATAACCGTCATAGAGCTGTAAATCACGCATAGGTAAAAGGCACAATTACCGTTAAATGGTTGAGACAATAGACATGATCAAGATGCGTGTAGCGATTTCTGGAAACTTCGATAGCGGAAAAAAGTTGACCTAGACTAAATTGTTTAGTAGTCTCCGATAGTCTCTAGTCCCGATGGATCCGGAAAAAAAAAGTCTAGACTAGTCTCCTTTTTAGGATTGGGATTCTCGCCCCCCGCGCCCGCGTGATTCATCCGCAATAAAAAGTGCCAAAAAAGTGCCAAATTAATTTTTGAAAGCGGAGTTGTGTGTGCCTTTGAAAACTCTTGATCAAACAAGAATAACACGCCACCAAGACTAAAAACTATCTTCTTTGAAAAGGGCCTTGGAACACCCCACCCCCACCCCTGCCAACAAGACATATTCTGGTGTTCCCTTCCCCGAATCAATACGGAGAACCCAAGTAGAGTACTTCCTATCTACAACCGAACAACACTCGATAAAAAACCCACACCCCCCGGTCGGGTGCAGCACACTGTTCACCCTTCCCCCGAGCAATTTGTGCTATCAACCACACGACTGATATATAGCGTCACATACATCAGTGATCTACATATATTGAAGGAAGAGATATCATCAGGTACCTTTTTTCTATCCACAAAGTGTTTATTGTCTATCGCTTTCATCTGCAGTGAGTGTCTCCTCACACGGCTAATCACATATTCACAACATACCCGCACTGGAACTCCTTCCCATTTCAACAAGTTACCATAGACATTTATAAAATGTCATCTTCATCGTCTTCCACATCGGCTACATCCACCACAGCACAACCTTCTTCCATACTCTTCTTCATTGCCATTGCTATCGGAATCGTTATTGCCTTCGTATTCATCTTTTTCTCCCTACGATACTATGTTCGTACAAAGTTAGGCATTTATGCTACAGCTAGATTAACAGCAGGTGGTCCTAATGGCAATATCATGGTTGTACATGGTGATTTGCCCGTACAACAACTTAACTTGTACAACCAAGATTTACATGCACATATCCGTGCACAGAGGCGTCGCAGAAGATATATGAAGAAGAGAAGACTTACAGAGCAAGAAGTTGATCATCTTTTCCCCTCTAGAACTTATCAAGATTGGCTTAATGGTGGTGCTGTTCGTGATGCTGAAAATAGAGACATTGCCGCTCAGTTGAAACAGGAGAATGATGAAGAGATTACAGAACAACATGAACAAGATGCAGCTATTGCTGCTGTCACTTCTAATACAAATCAAGGCACAACAACAGCTACATCATCATCATCAACATCACCACATAACAACGATACAGCTACAATTTCCACCACTACACTCCCAGTGACGACTATTGATGAAACAGTAGAATCAAAAGAAGTCGATTTGGGTAATCCATACGTCCAGGAGATCCATTACGATTCTGGATCTTGTGCCATTTGCATCGACACTTTTGAACCAGAAGACATTGTTCGTGGTTTAATCTGTGGTCACGTTTTCCATCAAGAATGTCTAGACCCATGGCTTACAAAGCGTAAAGCTTGCTGTCCAATGTGTAAACGTGACTATTATCTCAAGAACAATGTTGACGACGATAATGATGACGATAATGTTAATACTAATAACCAAGGTGATACTGCCGGTGCAGTGGATCATGATCAAGGTGATGCTGATTCCTTTGTTGGATGGCCCGAGTTACAATACACTACTCTTGAAGATCGTGTTGTCGAAATCTTGCAAAGAAACCCAGAATTGGAAAACATTGCAAGAGAAAAGATCAAACCATACATGTCATTCAAATGGAGGCTCTTCTGGTTTATCATGGGTATCACTAAGACCGATCTGTTGAACTGTACCATTGCCAGTGAAGATGAAAACTTGAGAGCTCGTCAAAATGGTACTACTGTTGAAACTACCACTGATGGTGATACCCCTCGTGACGTGCCTCAAGAAGGTGATGTTGCTGACGAGCCTGTTGTTGACACCAATCCAAATACAATTACACCTCCATCTCAGGATACCAGAAGGGAAACGGTTGAAAGGTTGGTTTGACTCATTCTCCTGAGTATGTCCTGATGTTTTACGTTCATGTTTGGTACTTCTGTTCTATTGCAGAATGACTGGTCTTCTGCTTGACTTTCACTTTGATTTCAACTATTTGTTTTGATTTTGATTTTGATTTTAACTTTGATTTTTTGACTATGATTTTTTGACTTTGATTTTGACCTTAACTACTTTGATTTCCTCCTTACTCTTTTTTGCCTTGGTCTTAGTTTGACCGTATGATCTTCACGTCGCTACAAGGGCCGCAATCCTGCGCCACTACCCTCTTTCTTCTTTTATTTAATAACGATTACTATGATTAGTCTGTTTCAGGCTCTGCTGTAGATGTCACCATACGTATATATGAAAATGACCAGCTTGAAGTTAATGCAATGGTAGTACGCAAGTTCATCGCATGCAATGCTAAATAGACAATGTTTACCATCAATGTGATACCAGCAGTGTTTGTTAAATAAAGATTGCTCAGCAATCAATGCGTAGCACCCAAGAATACGGTTGCTGATAAGCAAACAACCATTACCAGGACACCCCATGCTGATAACACAGCAGCTCCATAACGTAAAAGTTTGATCTTCTTTGGAGTGTTTTCATACTCACCGGTCGTCATGTTTAAAAACTCAGATCCGATAAGTTGGTATCCAAAGACACCTGGAAGGATAAATGAAATTGATGTTGATCCAGTGGATCCGACAAATGCAAGAACATGAGCCAATGATGTGACACTGATGGCAACAAGATAACTCAACGTGACAATAATTGTGGTTACAATGTAGAAAGACTTACCAGAGAGTGGTGGGGCAGCAGTCTTCAACAGTCCCTGTTCTAGCAGCTCGTGTTGGAGATCGAGAGATGTGTCTTCACTCTCGGTATTGCTCATGAGTACAGCTGTCTCATCATTTTCTGATCTCAAGTAGGCTCTGTTTGGACGATCAACGGAAACGGATGCCTGTGAGACCTTGCGAGAGCCTGGTGAGCTAGAATTGGAGAGTCTTTGTTCCTGCAGGAGAGCTGCTCTAGATGGCCTTCTTGATATCTCCTTAATGTTTCTGAAGTAGTGGATAATGTGTCCAACAGATAGTCTGGCTGGATGACACTGAAGTGGGTATGAGAGCATGACAAGGATGACAATAGCGACACGGCCGATGGTGGATGACAATGACTTCGTGTAACCAACAATAATATTTGGTCCAACTTTGTCACCAAAGGAAATGTATCCAGTTAATCCAACAAGAATATAGAGCGACATCGCAATGCCAATTGCAGTGAAGATCACTTTATTTACAATCTTACCGGACTGGCTGTTCAGCTCGTTAATCAGCGTGAACATATTCTGATGACATGTGTAACCAAACACGACAATAGGGAAGGAAGTGAGGATTGATGTTGCGGAATAAGGCTTGAAGATTCTGACAGGGCCCTTATCCTGAATATCATGTTTGAAAAAGTGAACAAACACAAGGATAACCAAATAGGCAACCGATGAGAGAGCCACCATTGATGCAAACTTCAAAGAGTCCATCTTCTTCAAGTACGATAATGGAGCAACGATGAAAGCCATAAAGATTGTAATCCAAAAGTTACGCTCGAGCAATAATGGATGATCATCACCAACGAGCGTCTCACAGATTTGAGGCATCAAGTCACCAATGACAACCAAGTAGGAAACACCAACACCGAAACACTTGATTACGATGGCAAGATCAAATACAACTCCTAGTTGTGGATATGTGATCTGCGACAAAGAAAAGAAGGATGCCTGACCTGGTGGAGTATACTTGGCACATTTCCCCTGTAAATAGAGACCAAAGGAAGATGTCATAGCCGAAAGAATGATTACCAAGACACCGATGAAGATACCATCTGAGCGAATTGCGTATGGCATGGCAAGCATACCAGCACCTAAGACTGCGTCAGTACTCAAATTTCAGGGAGATCAAAGTAATTAGGAGGAATATTAGAGATTCCACTTACCAATAATGGTGTTCAAGAGGTTGATAGCGGCGCCTTGCCAGGTTGCCTCACCCATTGTCAGCTTGTTCTGTCGGTCTGATGAATGGACTTGCCGATAAGATACCGATGTGGGGCTTAAAATGACAAGTAGTAGGTCGACACAAGCAGTCACAAAGATGGATATGAATGTATGTGACTGTTTTCTCCAAGGGCTTACAACAGAGGAAGGCGGTAATAGGAAGCTGAATCGGATGCTGGCTCTATGGATTCGTCTCTTGTTGTTTTCGGAGTCTGTGCCTGTTCACTGCTATCGTTCGAAAAGGCAGCACTAGCGCGATCGCTTTTAGTCTAGATGCTTATCACGTGACTTGCACGTGAAGTCTCCATTTCATAATTAGGCTCTACAAATCATAGTGGACGTTAAAATATGTCGTTAGTGCTGCTATATACAATGCATTATTGTGAGAGCCATCTCGGCCTCTTAGTATCCTCTTCTCTTGGCGTCCTTCACAATGTTCATCAATCTTCTAATACCTTCATCGAACATTCTCTTTTTTCTTCTGATTCTCTTCTCTTCGAGAGCCTTACCTGGCTTCTTGTAGAATCTTTGTTGCTGCTTGTCAAATCTGATGTTGTTGGCATTCACCACGTTCTTCAAGTGTCTGAATGCACGGTCAACATCACCGTTATCCACCTTCACCATTCTACCCGCGATTGGTCCTGTGATTGGGATGTTCTTAGCCACTTCCTTTGGTTCAACAAAATCTTTCTCATCAATAATCTGTTTACGCAGTGGTGGATTTGGAGCAGCATGAATTCGGTTAACAACAGTCTGAGTAACTGATGCTGGTTCTTTCTCCCTCCATGAATTGATTTTGGCTCCGACAGCGGCCTCGGCAGAGACCTTGGTAGAGTTGGCACGGATGGCCATAGGAAGAGCACTTTGCAGCGGGCTCTTCGTCAGTTGTGTGCGTACTGTGCGGAGGGCAAACATGTAGTATATGAGGTGAGACTTCACTAAGTAATGACTGGTCTAAGGAGCCAAAATAAGCAGTACCAACTTTAGCGTTTCTCAGTCGCTCAATCCCCCCAATTTTTCAACTGAGATGTCGCGAATTTCGACGAGATAGGTGGTGTCTGGGTTTCCATAATGTGTCGCTTTTCAACTCTCTTGGTAAGCGGTCATTAACCCAACTAATTCGATCTCTTAAGTTAGCCCGTTTGAACTGCACCTTTTCTTGAGACGTTACAATGACGCTAACTGATAAACAGGCTGCTACACCATCCGAGGCTGCTCCAGTGGAGGAGGTCTCTGAAAAGTTGGAGAACCTTGATGGTACGTTTCGTTTCCTTGTCCCGGCATCTCCGATAAAGGAGCATTACACTTCCTCTACCACAACGTGATATTAACCATTCTGCTTTTTAGTGACTGAGCATCATGAGGACAATGATGCTGAAGCAGAGGCAGGAGAGAATGACTCCGCAGAAAAAAAGAAGAAGAAAAAGAAGAAAAGCAAGTCTAAGAAGAAGAAGACCGTTGTCCCAATCGCATCTCTATATCCTGATGGTCAGTACCCAGAAGGTGAATGGCAGGAGTATAAGGATCACAATAACTACAGAACTACTGATGAGGAGAAGAGATATTTGGATAGACAAGAGGAAAACCAGATCAAGTGGAATGCATTCAGAAAAGGTAGTGAGATCCATCGTCGTGTAAGAAAGCACTTGAACGCTAGATTTGACCCAGGTATGACCACTACAGAAGTTGCTGAAACCATTGAAAATGCAGTGAGAACTTTCGTTGACGAGCCTGATACCAAGAAAGCTGGTCACGGGTTCCCAACTGGTGTTTCAAGAAACTACTGTGCTGCTCACTACACACCCAACGCTGGTGATAAGACAGTTGTGGAGTATGATGATGTGATCAAAGTCGATTTTGGTGTTCACATTGATGGATACATTGTCGACTGTGCCTTTACTAAGACATGGAACCCAAGATATGACCAGCTGTTGGCCGCTGTCAAGGCTGCTACGAACACTGGTATTAAAGAGGCTGGTATCGATGTCAGACTTACAGATATTGGTGAAGCTATCCAGGAGGTTATGGAGTCGTATGAAGTTGAACTTGATGGTAAGACGTACCCTGTCAAGGCTATCCGTAACTTGAATGGTCACAACATCGGTCGTTACCAGATTCATGGTGGTAAATCGGTTCCTATCGTCAAGAATGGTGATGAGACTAAGATGGAGGAAGGAGAAACGTTTGCTATCGAAACTTTCGGATCCACTGGTCGTGGTTATGTTGTCACTGAAGGTGAATGTTCTCACTATGCCTTGAATGTTGATGCTCCAAAGGTGCCACTGAGATTGAACAAAGCCAAGACACTTCTCGCTTCGATCGAGAAAAACTTCGGTACTCTTCCATTCTGTCGCAGATACTTGGACAGAGTTGGTGAGGAAAAATACCTTCTCGCTTTGAATAACTTGGTCAGAGAAGGTATTGTCCAGGACTACCCACCTCTTGTTGATATCAAAGGATGTTACACTGCGCAATATGAGCACACCATCTTGCTTCACCCAACAAAGAAAGAAGTCGTTTCCAGAGGAGAAGACTATTGATTCTAATGTACATAAAGACTTCTCACTAAAAGGGAATTTATCAATCTATTAGTGCGATTAGGATGAACCGGTTCTGGAGCATATTACCAGCATTGGTAGTTCCGAAAACGTGACATTTCTGCCCTCGGATTTTCCTCGATGCGGCCCCACCAAAATTTCAGGCTGGAGAAAACGCCGGTTTAAAATCGCCAGCTCAGTAAACATTAGCGAAGAGGATCACCGAAAGTAGACGCAACACCACAACTTCACCGTGTGAATTGAGCAGTTCCGTTTCGTCGATACATTTTCGCTCCACTAATTTCCCTCCACAGCGCAGAACAAGTCTCGTCCGGCTCCTTCCTTAGCCCGCACAGTCCGATCGAGAGTCTTCCACCCCAGATCAAAACAAGCCACGAGATCAACATCTCTCCACTACCCTCCCGCTATACAAAAGAAGCGCTGCCCGTCAACATGGATATCGCCATTTCCCCAGCCGTCTTGGAGTTTAGCTGTAAGTGTCCTCTACACCTCGAATTGCCTGGCCCCCTGTTCGATTGAGTGTCTGGTTGCTATCACCTTGCCGCGTCGATTAGCCGCCGCCTCCCTGCTTCGGATTACTAACCGATCTCACCAGCCCCATTCACAGGACCATCAACCAAGTACATCACCATCACAAACAACTCCGCTGAGACGGTCGCCTTCAAGGTGAAGACCACTGCGCCAAAGCTGTACGTATTTTGCACCCCATCCGGCTGGCATCACTCGCTCTTATTGTCTTATGCACCGTCACCCGGATAAACAATTACAATCTATCGTCTGGTCCAGAATTCCATACTAACAGTTTGTTTCTAGCTACTGTGTCAGACCAAATGCTGCTACAATCGCTGCTGGTGAGTCCGTTGAGGTTAGCATTATTTTGCTCGGTCTCAAGGAGGAACCACCTATTGACTTCAAGTGCAACGATAAGTTCCTTATAGTTGCCTTGCCTTTCCCATACGATCTCGGTGACAATACCGTTGGTGGACTATGGCCAAAGTTGGAGGCTGAATTCAAACCGCAGTCCAAGTCCCAGAAGATCAAAGTCAAGTACAATATTGCTGCTGATCCAATCAATGAGGAAGACGCTGCCACTGGCGTGTCGTCTGGTGTCGCTGCTGGTTCCGTTGGTAACACCAAGGTGAGCGATATTGCTGATAAGGATATCGATGAGGTTTCCCAGGAGGATAGAAGTAAGATTGATGCATTGAATGAGAAGCTTGACTCCAACGTTGCTGGCAGTGCTGTGTCTGAGAAGAAGACCAGTGCCGTCAAGCAACAAGCTACACAGAACAGCTCCCTGCCAATCCCAACCATCATCCTTCTTGCCATCATCGCCTTCATCATCGCTTGGTTGTTCCTTTGAGTACAACACTCAGTTATAAACCAAAATTTCCCTCCCCTCAAACATTGTCTGTTTCCTCCGAATTGCCTTCTATGAGCTTGACTCGTTCCACAACTGCCCTTCTTTCTATGTTTTGACTTTATTCCTCGTCCATTTGTTCTTTTACGTTAAGAGCTCTAGTCATTCTCACCGATCTGTTCCTTCTGAATACTGAAGAGCTAGTGGTATTTGTCAGGTATTTGTTGCTGCTTTTTGTTCCCATTTGGAGGCTCCAGTCACTATCCAAGGGCTCAGATCAGTACTGACGCTGGGTCTAATCAAATTTACTTCTGTCTTCTATTCAATGGTTTTATGTGCGTTAGAACTCTTGGTCTTCAATAGTTGGCGAATCCTCATATATGTACTTTAGCCGATGGGTTGTAGTGAGCTAGCTGAACACGACACTAGTTAGGCGTTGTGTTTTCTTCGTCCGTTTACCAACTTGTTAAACTACACGTACATTCACAGTACAAGATTATTTTACCCAAAAAACATAAGCATGATTAGAGACTAGTGAATACAATTTTGTGAAGGAACTTAAGCCTCAAGAGCAAGACGGCCCTTTGGGTTGGTGACCTTAAGACCAAGAGCCTTAGCACGGGCAAGGATCTCAACTCTGTTCTTAGAAGAAACACCGTGACCAATCTCAGCAGCGTAGGTCTTAGTGTGCAACAACAACAAGTCCAAGTCCTTAACGTTCTGGACGAGGAAAGCCTTGTGGCCAGATGGCATCATGTGTCTGGTCTTCTTGTTGGTTCTGAAACCAATCTTTGGCTGTGGGATGGTACCTCTGAAACGACGTCTGACACAAGAGTCAATACCCTTCTGCTTTCTCCAGTTCTCGGAGACACGGGCGTAACGGTCAGAGTGGTGTCTCTTGAACTTCTTGGTGACCTTCTTGACGATCTTTGGGTGTGGAAGAGAAGCAGCCATCTGAGAAAGTTGTTAGTATTCAGGTTCATAAATTCGACATTGAACAAGGTTCCGGAGAGTAACATTAATGAGAGAGTATGCGAATGATAATTAGGTGTTGAGATGTGCTTTAGAGGGTGGGGCCAGCTTGATCGATATCTATTGCCTTCACCACCGGTTCAGCGCCGGTTCGGCGTGTTTGAACCTTTGAAATGCTTGCTCGGTTCAATGATTCGTATCAAAAAATTGGTAATGGACTGTGTAACTGCTTGTTCTGTTCTTTCTTCGTGATGTATGAGACGTAGGCTATGTGTACAGTCATTTGTTTGCTGGTGTATTTGTCTTCGGGTTTTGGTGGAAGCTGATGGTGCTTTACAATCGTATCAACATCGTTGTTGATCAAAATCACATGTGCTCTCTCATTTGTCAACTCCATAGGTACTCTTGGTCCTCACATTTGCACGTACTTTGTCTGTTTGTCTGGTGAAGAAGCTCCTTAGAGACAGCGTCCTTTGATGGGAGCGTCAAAAATTTCAATTTTCCTGTGGGCGGTGAGGATTTCTTCGCAGGGTGTTGCGCGAACCATGCCTATCCGAGGTTTTGCTTATGTAAGTCTCGCTCAAATTCGCGGAGTCGCCCTTGCCAGAGTGAAAAACTTCGGGGGGATCGCGACACAAAACATAAAACATCCTGACATCTCATCGTTAGGTGTGACTGCCCTAATCAATGTCTCACGTGATCCAGATAGTAGGGCACTGCCCGCGAAACCTGGAGACAAGCATTCAGATAACGAGACGTTAAGGAGAACCCTCAAGTGCTTAAAACATCAAAGATTGAGAGCATACCGGTCGGGAGGTTCCACTAGTAACAACTCATAATGACACAGCCGATCGAAGGAGCACCGGAGAGCTACTACTACGTCGATTCGTCCAAGTACTATACCAAGTCAGCTCCGCACCCGACCCAGAACCTCATTGAAGTGTACAACCTCACCGCTATCTCTGACTCAGTGGCTCGTCTGTCCGAAGATGGAACCAAAGGTGTAAAGCTAAGAAAGTCTTATAAGGCGCACGTGAATGACCTGCCAGGTAGACACACCAATTTGCCCAAGGAGCATACAATTTCTCCAATTGTCTTTGCCCCACAGGAAGGTCCGGGCCGAACGATTGAAAGATTTGAACCGAAGATGCTCTCATACAATATCAGCTTCGACAAAACCCCTGATTCTGGTATCCCTGGCTTTGATGCTGCTGACCTTGCAATAGGCGACTCGTCTCAGGGAACGAAGAGAAAGTCTAAGAATAAGACTGATGACAATACGAAACGTCGCCGTCTTGATTGATTGCTTGCTTGATGACCCCCTAAAAAGTTTATTGATGACCACCTTACGACCATAATATGATAGATCATGTATAATTCAGTAATGTAGTTCCAAGGTAGAGCTGGGTGTTCGCATATGCCTTGTTGTTGATGTGGTTCTAGCTTTCAGGCTGCAGTTCAGCGTCTAGATCGGTTGCCCTCTCGATTGATATCTACACTCCGGATTTATCATAATCGTTAAAATCGTGTACTTCGTTCTAATCAATCGTTATCCTGTCTCTATGTTCCTGTTGAGTTACTTCTCTCTGAATGTGTTGATCCTGTTGGCGGCGTAGTTACTAACGTTCTTCAAAGACTTATCGGTGTTTCTCTTTGACAGCTTGTTACCAATAATACTTCCAGTGTGGCTCAGCAGAGCTTTTACCAAAATCTTTTTGATGTGCATCGTGAGATCAATCAGAGTGTATGTCTTGTTAGTGAAATAAATCTCTGGCATGTGCAAGATGAAGTTTGTCACGTTAATTAACTTTTTAGAGCCCTTGCCTCTGAAAGTGATACAAAGTGTCGTGCTTTTGAGCCTGAACGACACGAAACTCAGGTATTTGGAAGCTCTTGCGACCATTTCTTCCAGTCCATCTTCTTCCTCTTCCTCCTCTTCTTCGTCGTCTCCTGGCAGCACCAAGCTATCAATATTTCCATCTCTCGACCTTACACTGAGAGAAGTGCTTGATCTTGAATCCCTTGCGTATTGTGTACTTGTGTGGCCAGCTCCATTGACCTGAGTTTTTGTACTGCGGAATATACCACCATTGGACCGCTTCTTACCATGTCCATTGCCACTCGTTCCAGAAGTCACAGATGACAAAATGCTTGGAGTGCGCAGGCTTGATCTCGCACTGCTCTGAGAAATTACATCATCAACATCAGTGTCATAATCAGTTGAAGGCTCGTGAGGGAAAGCGTATTTCAAGATTTTCTTGCCAATAAACTCCTCAATTGAGATCTGAATAGGCTGGAAGTCGACTTCAAACTTTCTCATGACACGGATACCACCAACAGGATAGTCCATGTGCCAGTTGATGTGAATCAACGGCTCCTCGTCGGCCTCTCTAGTGATCTTTTGTGGCTTCTTCTGAACATGGTGAGCAGAGAAAACAACAGGCAGCGTTGAGCTCTTGTCAAGATTGATGACTTCAAGGTTCTGAATAGTGATGTGATTTCTGTCGGAACGGTCGGAGCGCTCCATTCTTTTGAAATGAGCATTAGTCAAGATGACATCAAGGAATGGGCATCTGTGGTCGTCAAGCATGTGAAGTTTGATATCATCAGCTCTCAAGTTCCACTCCAAATAGTCATCAGCCTCCTCGGTAGACTTTCTGTTGCCCAACGCAGCCATTTTCATAAGGAAGAACAACTCCATGGATGCCTCATGCTTTGCTGAGCGGACAAGACAAAGGTCATCATAAACAATGTCATCAATGATTGCTCTTCTCGAGCAGATGTTTTCAATGATATCATCCGCATGTCTCACAGCATCCTGAAGTGTTACAATGCGGCCCTTGATACCTGGTAAGTCGTTTAAGTCCAAACTCAAGCTCATTTTCGACTGTCTGTGTTTCAGTTTCAAGAATTTTGGATCGTTGTATACCATTAGCTGCATAACAATTGTGTACAGTGACATGTACTGCTTTGCATCACAAGTCATGGTAACACGGGACAGGTCACATGAGAGCCTGTTAACATCCAGATCGTTTAGTCCAAACAGACCATTAATGACTTTATCATAACGCACCATCACGGAAGTCTTCTTCATTATGACATGATCACTGATCAAGGAGCCATCATAGCAGAGTTCAACGCCCAACCATGGTGGCCAGGCAGTAAGAGACCCATAGGATGAGGGGTTGAAAAATAATTTACCCGTCGTCATGATCTCATTTTCATGGAACATGAAGATACTGGCATCTGACAAAATAGCACCAAATCTCTGCTGGAAAATTCTCTCTTCATAATCATCATCAGAATCTGCAGCATCGAAGGCGATTATGTCCAGTTCGATCTTTGGAGCAGTGACCAGCACTGTGACCGACAGGTCATCTGAACCCTGTAACTGAATCTGTGGGGAAATTAGCTTGACTAAGTAATTGTCACGAGTCTTGTAAAAACAGTTAGCCGCAAGTTGGCGAAGCTCCTCTTTGAAATGGTTCAGATGGTAGCTGGCATTTGTGTCATCCAAGGGGTCAACATAACCGTCCTTCTTATCACTCTGTCGACTTTCGTAAGTGATCACGCGAGAGACGGCGTTATCAGTCTCGCCGTTGTATTGAGCCTTTTTCTGTGTTTCGATGGCCTCATCCAATTGACTTAATGACTTGTGCTGTCTGAATAATGAGGTGGAGCCCCTCAGTTCAAACAAGTAGACATATCTGTAAAAGCCGTCTCTGGACTTGCCATTCCACTTGAGCATCATGTTGTGAATAAGGAAAATGTTATTAAATGACTCCTCATCCGGACCTTCCTCCACAGCGAAATTGTATGAAGACATTCTCATGCGGTTTTCTGGTGTTGGATCCATGTAGACAGAATACAAATCTCTCACGAAGTTCATCCCATGACACAGCTGCTGATTATCAACTTTGAGCTGGTTAGCAAGCTTCACGTCATGTGGAGAGGCAGCGGACTTCTCCATCAGGGCTTTGATGTTCTCAATTTTGCGCATGTTGTCATCAAGTTTGGCTTCGAGCTCCATGAGACGTTTCTCAAACAACGTCTTCTGGATTTCAAAGGAAGGATTGGCATCGATGGAGCAGTTGTGGAACTCCTCAGAATTGAACGGTTTCACTCTCTCTCCAGTAGCTGCATCCAGCTGATATTTGTCGCCGTAGCTCTGTCTTTTGAAATACAAGAACCGTGGCGTATACATCAATGGGTAGGCGTTGATCTGACCACTGTAATCACGCTTGACAGACGCCTCGTATATCTCAGTGAAATCATTCAAGTCGTGCCAGCACAAGTCACCATCAAATGATTCGAATGTGTGACTGTTACTATCGTGGCCCGATGTGGTCTTGGTATCTGGATTAAGCCTGTTGAAGAATCCTTCAAGGATTCTCACATCCAAGTCTTGGAAATCGAGTTTACCCCGGTTGAACTTCAAGCTCATCGCCCTTCTGGTCACTCCAAGGTTGCTGTTGTGCTCGAAAGTCATCTCCTTCCGTTGATGCAAATCCATGGAAAACTTCCCGGCACGGCCCTTGACACCAACACAATGAATCTTATTAGGATTAGTAACGGCGAGCTCAAAGTCACGGTAAATATGAGAAATGAACAGTGGAGTGACTTCTGCTCTGTAGCTAATCGTGTATAGATGGCGAGAGAACTTCTTAGATGATTTGGCTGGTCCAAAGAGTCTTCCATGGCGCACAGGAAGTGTATTGGAAAACATTTTCCACCAAGAAAAGAAGTACTGGAAGGTACAGGGAGTGAGCTGAATGGTGTTGTATGCTGTATCGTTCTGAGAAATAAGCGTGAACCCCAAGTGGATGAACTCACTTCTGAAACCTTCGTATGCATCGTAGTGCTCTCTGTCGCTAACGTATTTTGGATTTCTTAGAACAACATTGTAATGTGGAGAGAATTCAGAAGTTCTTTCAACGCTACCGTGGCTGACTCTTCTCTCGAAGAAAAGTGCCAGGTTGAACTGAACACCACCAGTCAAGCGAATCACACATTTCTCAATGAACGACTTAGCGAAAGTTTGAGCAGTAGCGAGGTCAATAGGTGTGTGATCAGCCATGTAGTAACCAAACGCAGACTTCTGAAAGTTTGTAGATGCCTCCCAAAGCCACAAGGAGTCCTTCATTGACTTGGACCAGATCGGTACCGGCTGAGCAAAGTGGTTCGGGACAGCAAAAGTAACTTCTTGAGACTTCACAGCAATAAACTCCTTTGGATTCTCCTTACCATTTAAGTTGAGATTGACCTGGTCCTTGAAACCGAGCATGAATCCAGATGACTCGCCTCCAATAGCATAAGGATCCTTCGAGCCCTTGAAGAAAATCTGGAGCTCACCACTGTCAACCCAACTCATGAAGATACGAGCATGGAGGTTGGCTCTGATTTTGTCCCAGAAGCCCACCTTTTCCGATGGATCAATCGGTGGTTTCGTGAAGTGATCAAGGTTCAACATAAGCTGTTGGATAGCAGGCTGATATGAGGTGCCCCAGACCACTGACGTAGCAAGCTCAGAGTTCAACTCCCAGTCCAAACTAGTATAGAATTTGATGGCAGTCAATGTTTTAGGGACCTCGATTGAGTAGCAGTCATCCTCATCAAACTCAGCACATCCAGGGACCAGTGGCACATAAACTTCTCTGACTTCGCTCTGAGAGTGGATCATGTTCTCACCAATGATAAGATTACCGGATATTCTGATAGCAGGAACATTTTGTGGCTGAGACTTAGAGATCGCCGGCATATGAATAAATGGCAGTGGGTAGTCTCTCAAATGGCATCTGAGCTCAGAAAGTCTCAGATCAGCATGTAGTGGTATCAGAGTTGAGTACTCGTTGTCCTTCGGAATACCCTTACCAACATCATGAAGAAAATCTTTCAACCCATCACCATAGCCACAAGATGGTGGGCTCAAGTCCATGTCAGCACCCTCAAGAATCAAGCTCATGAGAGAAGGATTTGTGACATAGTCAAGAACCTTATAGTTAAAACCGTACGGAAGCTTGTTGTTCGTAACACTTCCCCAGAGATACTCAAAGCTTTCCTGGAAATTTTGCTCTATCTTAGCTTTGTACCCCTTGACTCTGGAGATCCAAGACTTTGAAAACGACTCTTGAATTTTGAGAAGTTTCTTACGCTTCTCTTCCATATAGCTTGCGTGATCTGAAATGGATGATGGGGCCCCATCTTTGGTTGGAGGGGAAGTGCTCGATGTTCCATTGAGACTACCTGAGTAACGATGTCTCTTGTTACCCTTCCACTTACCAATCTTAGCAAGACCACTGACCTGATCATCGGTGACAGGCTTAGAAGGAGCCTTCTTAGAGTTTTGAAGTTCATCAGCGACCATCTTCTCGAACACACACAACTTCTCATAACGCATCTTCTGCTCAAGGAGTCCAATCTGGAAAATCATATTCAGCTCTGCCTCAAATGGATCATCATCCATACTGAACACTAGTCTGTTGGACTTCAAATTCATTTTCGGAATTTTGGTAGGACCCTTGGCATGCGGACGGATCACAAACTCATCAGAGTTATACTTCAAAGAGTGATGTAGCTGTTTTAATGTCTTCACCATGACGGAGATGTTGTCGAAGATCTTGTATGTGACGAGATGGTGAGGAGCTGTGATATGACATATGTCGTTGCTAAGCTCAAACCAAGGGCCATCAAGACCATTGACAATGGTCGGAATGTTAACCCTCGTGGCACCATCGCTGGCAGTGATAAGTCTAGTCCAAAACCCAGGCACCGTTGGGGAATCAGTGCACAATCTGATTTGGGATGCGGCAACCAAAATTGACTTATCGAGCATACCTTTGGCTCTGACGTCAAGAAGCTCAAGTCTCATCCTCATACGGTCTGGCATGACACAGACGGAGTCAACGAAACCGATCCGAACAGTGGCCTCGACAGAAGACATGATCTTTTTGGGAAGGCTGCTCTTCGAAGATTTCCTCTTCTCACCAACTGGGTTCTTCAACAAGAACTCAAAAAGTGTGTTTCTAATGAGATGAAGACTCGAGTCGACAATGAAATGGGTAATCACAGAGTACAGTCCTTCCACCTTCCCAACATCCAAACTAACAACTAGCTTGTCTTCGGCCTCATATGGCTTGACATTAATCGTAGCTGTAGGTACCTTGAGGTAGACTTTGTCATGCAAAACGTTCTTGTTCGAACTGGTCTCAGATCTAATCTTGCCAACAATATTGGTGACGATATAGCTCAACTTCCAACCATCTGACTCGGAAGAAGTCTCCGACGCAGTGTCCACCAGGCCCTTATCATCATCCACAAGAGCTGAAGCAGAGGCATAAACGTCCATGGAAACGGCATCGCACTTTTGGAGCGTCAAACAGGTCTGGTCTATCTTCATCTCAACAGTTCTCAGCTCTCCACCAACCAGATCATTCTTGGTCTGAGGGTCGATACTCTTCACAAGCTCCTTGTTCAACAAGAGCGAACGAGATCCAACCTTGACAGTATTATTAAAGGAGTTAACTTCAATCTTCTGAAGCCAGCATGGGATCAGCTCTTGGATGATTTCAAGAACATTCTGGTTATCACCATGTTCTTTTGGTGACTGATCTGCACAAACATCATCCTCATATACTGGATCAAGACTGTTCAAGAAGCGCCTGTACTCTCTGATCTGAGGAACAATGATCTCATCCAGTTCAGAGAACATAAGGTTGATACCGTACAACATCTTGATGCTTGTGAAATCAAACGTTGCTGTTTCTGTGTAGACAGAAGTGGTGAGACGCGGCGTTGGCAAGATCTCCATCTCTTGCTTGATGGAAATATCTTCGAGATTGATAGCTTTCTTCTTGAGACCGGTCTGAGTATTACGGTACTCCAGCTTGGCGTTGTGAATGATAAACTTGTGCAGAGCAGCGTAGCTCACAGTATTACCCCTTTCTTCTCTGTTTGTCGTGAGTTCGATAGACACCGTGTTGATCTTGACCAAAAGAATTCTGGAGTAACGCTCATCAAAGAAGCTCTTACTCATAATGACTGGGTTTTCAATACTGAGTTTTAGTTCAACAACGGGCCACACTTTAGAAAGGTTCTTAGCTACCTCCCATTTCTGAGCCATGGATATCTTCTCGAGCTTCTGTTGCGAAGGTCTCCTAGCACCACCCTCCTTCTCAGAACGTGCGTCTTGACGATTGAAGAATGTCAAGAAGTCGATAGCGCTCATAACAGCAGTTGAGACATCATCAGTAGATAGATCAATGATGGGCTCGGAAATATGACCAGTGAGAATAACTTTAGAGGCAGTAAGTTCATCTGAGGTAATGGCATCAAGGGTCTGGAAGGCAATGTTCGAAGTACCATTCATGTTCAGTACGGGAATAATGACAATCTCTCTTGGTTCAGACTTACCAACGTGTTCCATGGACATGGAGATTCCCGTACTGTTGTAGACAAGTGTATATGGTTTATCTGTGTAGTCGTACATGAGGCCGTATCCTGGGGACTCGAGGAAGAGTCTCTCCAACGATAAAACGAAAGAGTTGATCTTGAGGTGGATAAAGGCAACTGGTGTGTAGAATGGGCATCTCAGAACTTCTTTAGGAACAAGTGGAATCTCTGTGATGTTGATACCTTGGAAGGAAATGTTTAGTAATTCAACCAAGCGAACAATGTTGCAAAACATGCGAAGTCTCTCGTGAATCATATCAAGAATTTCTGACTCCGTCATCAGTCTGTTCTCTTTCTTGTTCTTCAGAGTGTCCAAAACGCCATTATTTATGTACTTCTTGAGGATGCTGTACAGTCTAAACTTGACCTTTGTGGTATCAAAATGAAGTGAGAGGCCCGATAGGTTTCCGGTATCAAAATCAAGGGCTGCCCTGGCGTCCAGCACACAAGAGTCAAACACTTCGATACCATTGATCTTCTGTTGTATAATACGAGCTTTTGCTTTAAGATTCTTTGTTTGATTCGGGTCGAGGTCGACCTTGGCAGTGAATATGTCGAGGTGTAGCGTTATCTGAAACTCTTCAAACGTTACCAGTAGGTCTGTCAATTTGACACCAACGAAGCGGAAGTAAAGAAGATAGTACTTGATGGCACAATTTTTGATCCATGAATTCGACATGACACATACCGGCGTATCCGGATCTAACTTCTTGAGATCTTCATATGTTCGTACAGGTTTTTGCTTTGGTTCCGATTTCCCCCGCGAGGCATCTGTAGTATGTTGTGACTTGTGTACTGTCACCTCGATGCCCTCCACTGCGATAGCGAAGCTCGAGAGATCCATCAGCGACAGCTGGGCACTGATTGATCGTACACTGATGGTGAACTTGTGTGTGGAGAAGCTCAGACTGTAGAGCTTTAAGAGGAATGGGTTGATGAAGCCAATTCGTATGCCAAAGACTTTACAGAGACAAGCGCGTAATAGCCCGGTGCCGATAACAATGTACAGCAGCGTCCTTAGCCAGAGAGACTCCCATACGGCGGTGAGGATATCAGATAGCTGTGCCATTGCGGTGATTATGGGCAGTGATTGTAAGATACGTGGCGGCTTCTAAAACGTTGTTGTTGTTGTTGTTGTTGTTGTTGGTAATCTTAGGAAGTGAGCGTCAAGAGAGTATCGAGCAATCCGGGGCTAGACCTCAGAATGACAATTAACACTCGATGTTGCTGCTGTGACGTGTGATGTAGCAGCAAGTATAAAGAAGTATTATGTGTAGCAAGTAGTAGTGAAGCGAATTGTTGCAATAGATAAAGAAAGGAAGAAAGAGAAAGAGAGAGCGAATGTAAGTCTGTCTTCCCTACAGCGGCTAACCCGCCATTCCCCGACAGCCCGACCGGTTTTACCGTGGAGATATTTAGTAGTGGTACAATGGCGGGCGCACCAGTCTCGAGTTTTCGCGCTCCATCGGCTTATGTCATCGAATCTGGAAAAATTTCGTTGATTCATCAGAAAAAAAGTAGAAAACGCGTGTGGTAAAAGGCACATTTTAGGACTAACCTCTGAAGTTTCTGTTCAACTACTCTCCAGTAGCTTCTTTACCAAACAACTACCTTACAGCAAGGAACTAACGCCCTCAAAAGCCACAGATTTCCTTCTCAAAACTTGCCTACACAGCACCAGACCAACCCGCGACCCGCACAACCTTTTCCTAAAAACAACTTACCCAAGATGCGTAAGTCTTAACTTCACTGATAGATGGTCGATGTCCTTAGTGATCCTCAATGTTCTTTCCATCAAGATCATGTCTGGCCATTCGTTAAAGACACACTCTGCCATTCTTTCGGCATGAAGCACCGTATACTAACACACCGCTATCAGCTCCAAAACAGAAAGCCGTCAAGATGGACTTGTCCACATTCTTGAACGATGAGTCCCTCGGTGGTAGTTGGGCCGATGATGATGTCGATTTCAACGCCATTCAGATCCCATCCAAGGGTGGTAACTTTGGTGCCACCGGTATTCCATCCGGTGGTGCCAACCCAAAGGACCCAGCCTTTGGTGGAAACGACCGTTTCGGTGGTGCTCCAAGACGTGAGTACCAGGAGTACCCAGTCCCAGATGCTCCACCATTCAGAGCTAGAATCAACAACTTGCCATGGGATGTCAGTGAGGCTGATGTTGCTGAGTACGTTGAGGCTTCTCTTGAGGCTCCAGGTGCCATTGAAAGAATCTCTGCTCCAAAGGATATGGCTGATCCATCCAGACTTAAAGGTTTCGCCTTTGTCACTTTGTCAACAAAAGAACAGCTCGAGAAGATCATTACTTTCTCCGGTCAGGAGATGAACGGTCGTCGTGTCTACATTGCCGTTGCTGCCCCAGATAAAGAGGGTGGTTTCAGAGGCTCCAGATTTGAGGATGATAACCTCGATTGGGGTTCCGCTCGTGGTTCCGGTTTCGCCAGCAGAGGTGGCGACAGAGGCGACAGAGAGGACAGACCAAAGAGAGAAGAGCCAAACTTGGACTGGGGTTCTGCCCGTGGTTCCGGTTTCGTTTCCAGAGAGCCAAGAGAGCCAAGGGAGCCTAGACCAAAGAAGGAGGAACCAAACCTCGACTGGGGTTCTGCTCGTGGTTCTGGCTTCGCTGCTAGAGAGCCAAGAGAGCCAAGAGAACCTAGAGACGGTAGTGGAAAGAAAGAAGAGCCAAACCTCGACTGGAGTTCTGCTCGTGGTTCTGGCTTCGCTGCTAGAGAGCCAAGAGAACCAAGAGAACCAAGAGAAGCTAGACCAAAGAAGGAGGAGCCAAACCTCGACTGGAGTTCTGCTCGTGGTTCTGGCTTCACTGCTAGAGAGCCAAGAGAGCCAAGAGAGCACACAGAGCGTAAGCCAAAGAAAGAGGAGCCATCCCTTGACTGGGGTGCCGCCAGATCTGGTGCCGCTCAGCCTTTGAAGTCTAAGGCCCACACTAAGAATGAGCCAGAGACTTGGGCCCGTGGTCAGCCACTTCCAGCTCGCTCTTCTGGTAACAGAAACACTACTCAGAAGCAAGAGGCTCCAAAGCCAGTCGCTAAGAAGTCCGCTTTCGCCGTCTTGGCTGGCGATGATGACGATGAGGAGGAGGAGGATGACGAGCAGGAGGAGTTGGTTGAGAAGACTCAAAACTTGTCTGTCTAATTGGTCTGAACACGAAAACAAAACCAAAAGAGACCCCGCTTTAATGATTTGAAGGTGAAAGAAGTGATGTTACCCTTTGTTCGATTGTAACGCGTCTTATACGTGTGCGTTGAGCTCCCACACATAAATTTGTAAAATAGTCTTTATCATGTAATTTGATTCTAGTCATGTGAACTCCTGCGACTTGTAGATCTAACAAATCGTTGGAATAAGTGTTCGATACTCATGTGGTACCTTATGGGCCCCAAAGTAGGATCAGCGCGGTCCTGATTCGTCCTGCATTAGATTCAAACACCCGCATTCTAAGGCCAATTTAGCTTAATTTCCTGTAAAACCTTGCACGATTGCCTTCTTAAAGGGATTATATCTCACTGTCTTTTCTAATGTGAGGGAAAGCAGCTTCTCTAACTGCTCAGATCAAAGAGAGAGGCTTAATATGATATATTCTGACTCAGCAATAACACATGTGCTTATTCAGCAGCATCTGGTACGCCCACGCAGCTGATCCCCATAAAAAAAGTTCTGGCCCATAAGCCGGCGAAAGCCTAAACAAACGCGTCCCGTACAGCTTCAAGTTCAACAACTCACGTATACCGGCTCTTAGATCCTTGCTAGATATTTGAGGCCCAGTCACCACTATCACATCTCTTGCAACACAGGACTTCGCACGCTTTCTTCCTTACTGCTCCCCGCTCGCGTTCCACAAGCACACAGAATCCACCCAGTCGCGTCGCTTGTTCATTCAGGAACCCTTCGACGTCATCAACACCAGCACCGACCACAGTGTACTTTAATTCACAGATCAACGAACGGAACTAGATCTACCACGTTTCTGTTACTTAACTTCATTCACTCGCGACCGTATCATATCTGAGAATTTACTTTTTTGAGCGCATTCACATCCCCGGCACCTTCCCGATCTGAATCTCAACACCCCTATAACACACACTCACACTCACACTCACACACACGCACACACTCACACACACACACACGCAATGTCCAAACTTCTTGGAGCAGAGCCAGCTAACTCACAAAGTTTTCGTATCACAAACTTCACTACAGATCCATTTGCGGTGTCAACATGGTCCATCGCTTTGATCTCTTGGGTCATTGCCTTTGCCGGCTCAGTTGCATCCAATCTCTCTGCAGCCTTCCCGAAGTTCACATGGTGGGGTCTGGTTTATGAGCTCCTTCTACTCATGATGATGTTCCTTTTCTACTGCTTCGATCTGGTCGATCAGTACAAAGTGTTCCTGACTGGTGCCTTCTCCGTTGCCGTTCTTTACACCACCAACTCTGCCACTAATCTCGTGTGGGCCGATGGTGCTCCACAGGCTGCTGCTTCCGCCGGTGTTGTGCTCCTTTCCATGGTCAACTTGATCTGGATCTTCTACTATGGTGGTGATAACTCTTCTCCTGTGAACCAGTGGGTGGATTCCTTCTCCCTCAGGGGCCCAAGAAGCTCATCTAACCCATTCCGCGGTCAGTCGTATAATGACCACCACATGTCCACAAACGACCCACAGTATGACGACTACAGACGCTCCACATGGTCTAACCAAAAGTACGTCTCCTCTACCAGACTCAACGGCCTCGAGAACTTCTCCGAAAGGGAGAACAACACGAATACGCCGATTTACGACATTCCAGAGAATGAGGATGGTACCAACATCTCCACTGGTACAGGAATGGGTGACACGAACCTCATCATTGATGACTTCCCATACACTGCCAGGGCTCTCTATTCCTACGAGTCTAGTCCCGACGATGAGAATGAGATCTCCTTTGAGAAAGGTGAGATCCTCAAGGTCAACGATATCCACAGCAGATGGTGGCAGGCCAAGAGATCAAATGGTGAGATTGGTATTTGCCCAAGTAACTATGTTGAGTTGATTGAATAAGCTGTGTGGTTTTATGATTGTGATTTTATGTTTTCTCTCCGCTCGTTTGTTTGACTCGTGACATCATACGTGGGCTGGCCAGCTGGCCATCTGGCTCGGCTCATTTCTGTATATGTTGCCTTGCAGCTGTTTACACAGCTGTCAATGATACCCCTATTCCTATAAACGTGCTATTTGATTACGTAACTAGATGTTGTTTCATATCATCAATTGTCGTAAATAATGCAGTCGTGAAATAGTCATATCAAAGGTAAGTGACAGCTAAAAAAGCTGATTACCATAAGGAAACATCAATAGAATGGGGCCCAACCCAAATAGATGACTCCAAGATTGTTGACATCAGTGGCATCGTTAATGAGCTCCTGTACTGTAGCTTCAACACTGAGTCCGTGGTTTGCAAGTTTTTCCTCCACACCTCTCACAGCGGTGGCTGCCTCTGACCCCTTCTCCTCAATCTTTGTAGAAACAGCATCGTTCTCTATATCCGTCTCCTGTAATCTCTTCCTTCTGATAGGCGAGATCACCCATGTGTAGAGTGGATCATATTTCAACACATCTAAAATTCCAATGATTTTCTCCGAATTGTCTCTCAAGACCTTGAACACTAATTCTGAACCTTTTCTGAAAGCACCCTCAACACCAGTAACACCCAACCCATCGATAATATCACGAGTGAGTCTAAACGGCACAAGTTCTGGGACAGGAAGAAGCCTTCCCTGGTCAAAAGCAACACCGAAGTCAATGTGAATTGGTTCACCGGTTTTCTTGTCAAGAAGGATGTTGTTGAGATGACGGTCACCAAGACCAAGGATGTAGCCCACGATCGACGTAGTGACAATACCACGAGTATAGATTTGACGACTCTCATACCACTCATCCATGTTGAGGAAGGTCTGAAAAAAGAAATCTCTGAAGACTGGCGGTGTCTTCTCCATGATCTCACGGTACTTGGCGACTCTGTCCTTGGTCCTTTTAAGCTGAACCTCCTTCATCATCATTCTTGCCTCATCAAACGAAATGGAATCGTTCTTATGTAGCGGCTTCAAAATATCACAGAGAGCCACAGAATTGGCAACAAATTCAATGATTCCAGCTTGTGGCCCAAGAGGGACGACTTTGTATGTTCTGATGCGGAGATTTCTCTTTCTTGTCTCTCTCTGGTTTTTCAAGATCAAGTTGACTTTCTCAAACACTTGCTCCATGATAGCATCCTGTCTCAAGTCATCCATACTTCCCTTGAGCAGTAGTCTGTGAATGGAACCATCCGTCAACTTCACCTTCATGATCTTTGGCAAACTGATACCCGATGGCGAAATTGAAATGGTCGGATCAACACTTGCAATTCGAGGAACGGACTCATAGTTACCAGATTTGTCGATTGGCAAGTTGTTCAAAGTGGGAAGTGGAAGGTTCCCTTCAGTGACATCATTTAGCCAATACTTTCCGATAGTCAAGTTCTCTAAATGCATCTTCTGCTTGTTCTTGACCTTCTCGCAAGCGAGATTGATGGATCTAGCACAGAATGCACTCACGGGCGACATCACTCTGGAATAGAAGTCTGTATCCTTTTTCATACGAGCCCAAACATCGTCAGCAGCTTGGACTCTATGGTTCACACTTCTATCGGTCTGTGAAACGTCGTAGTTCCTGTATGTTCTCAAGTTCATAATAAAGTAAAGAGAATGGTATGGATGCCTGACACAAATTTTCTGGATAAGTTCTTGGAGAGTGGCCTGAAAGTGCGGTTTCGTATCACTGGAGAGGCGGGAACAGAGCTGGTTGAGCCATGGAATGAACTTATGGCTTGGAACAAGGCCAATGTGTTTGCGAATTGGATCCGTGTACTTATTCTCATCGAACTTGAGCCACAGGGCACAAAACTTGTCAACATCCTCATTATCAAACTCGTCACTGAACATAACCGACAAGAGAGAACAAGTGAGGCCATGCTGAGCACAGAGCGCCTTAGTCTCCATCATCTTGTTATAATATTCCACCTCAGCGGTGAACTTGATGCTGATCTTGTTCATATACCTCTTTGCCTCTTTTCTTTCGCTCTCGGACAAGTTCTTATTCTGAACGATACCCTTCAATTCATTGATTTCGATCTTCTTAGCTTGAAGGTCATCAAACTTCTGTTGAGCGATATCGCCGTATTCTTTTGATCTTAGGTGCTGGTAGCAAAAGTTTGCAATGTTATGCATGGCAACTGATCTTTCCTTGGCAGATTTGATCTGGGTATAGGAATCCATGACGGGTGCCACATAGCGAGTCATAATGTCGTAAAATTTTGTTTGTCTTGACTCAGAGCTCCACTTGGCCAAGTAGGAGTTGAAGTAGGCTGATGACGTGCAGAGAGCGTTCTGTGGGAAGTACTTGGTTTGAATATCAGAAGTAACCCCGAGATCCTTCGTCAAGATGTTGATGGGGATATATGTTTCTCCTTGAGACCACAGAGTACAGGCGGATTCGAACTTTGAGACCTTCTCCAATGCTTCCCCAATATTGTCGCTTTTCCATACCTGTGACACCTTTTCTAGCAACACTGCATTGTTGATGGCTTTCTGGGATTCACCATGGAGTCTGGCGTATTCACCAAACCGAGCCATCTCCAATGCAGCGGCCAACATAGCTTCTGACTCACCACTTGAAGCAGTCATCACCTCAAATGCAATCTTTCTAGTCCATAAGAGGGTTTCAAAGTCTCCAAATGGCATGACCTTGAACCAGGGGTCAGTTGCAGCCATTGTCGTCTCAATGTTTTTCCTCAAGTCGTAGATAGAACTTCTGTTGATTTCCTCAAGTGATGCAATGGTGCACAAAGTTCTCAAGAGAGTTTTCCGGTCTCCATGGTTCAGAACTTCAAGCATGAGGCTCTGGCACAGATTTTGGATAATCACTGGCGCCTGTCTCTCCTTCATTGCCCTCAGTGTTGAATAAATCATCTCACCTTCCGTAGATGGGTTTTCTGGTGGAGCAATATCCCACCTATTGAGCTTCCAACACCAGTCATAGTCGTTATGAAGCTTGACTTCGGCATCTCGGGAATCATTCACAAGAGCTGACAATCCATTCAAGCTGTTTCTGGTCAGTGAGTTGAACAAGTCTTGCTGGGGCAAATGGTCGTCACCTGAAAAGATTGAGCAATCGTATCTTGCACTGCTGAACATAACCTGCCGCATGCTGTCCTTCTCATCTTTGCACATAATATCAATGGCATAGTCCAAGTTGGTGTCCATTGGAACACCGTAGATCATATCAACGTCATCAAACCCTTCGTAGAGCATCAGCAATGTAGAAGCTTTTTCCTCTAATGTGAACTGTGGCGACTTCGGAGGCATCGGCTTCATGAATTCTTCAAAGACGGCAAGAGCAAACTTGTGACTCCCAACGCCATGGGCAGCTGTATAGAGCAGCTCATGATCAAGCTTGCTGTAGACAGACTTCAAGTATTTGTTGTCTCTCGAGCCTGAACGAATCAACTGACAGAGCTCAACGATAATTATCATCTTCTCTGTTCCTGCTCTCTCAATCCCTTCACTCAATGCAATACTAATGAACTCAAGAATCACCTTCGTAGCTGCAGTCTCAAAATGACGAACAAAGACAATCCATATTGGATTCAAGATATGTCGAGTGCTTTCTGGGAATGATGCTGCGTACGACATGATAGACTCGCACCACTCAAAGACCGGGGCAATTTCATTCAATAAAGACAGCGTAAGCTTGAGAGACCAATCAATTGTTGAAAGCTTGTAACAGTCTTTGTCAGAAGAAAGGTCAGTGATATTTTCCGAGTCCGGCTTCTGGGAGAAGATAACCCGGAACTTGAAGGAGTCAATAGGGACCAACACCTCTGCAAGCGAGCTCAAATAGTCAGAGACGTTAACCAGATTTTCCACGGCAGCAGTATCTTGGTCATAGCAGAATAGTAAGTGACCCATGACACCGTCCAGCATGAGCGACTCATCTCTGGATGAAGTTCCCTGTCTTATCTCCATTAGCCTGTCACAAAGTGCATTCAAAAGTGGTATATCAGCACTGGCATCAATCCTGTTCTTGACTTCCTTCTTTTCAGGAATGAGGCTTTCACCTGTTTGCAAATAAAACCGGCCAAGATAGCGAGAAATGAACATCCTGACTTCATTAGTTGCACTGGATATATCAGCATTCAAGAGCATCTGGGCAACATCTTTGTGAGTGCAGAAGTCATATCCAAGCACATACTTAGTGGAGTTTTCTTCAAATACCAATGACATGGTTCTGAAGATGTTCTGGACCATTCCAGGAGTTGGGTTGTGAGAAAGGTGGACAAGTGCGTTATGAAGAGACACTTGGGATAACCTGATTTCCTTCAACCCCAAGACGTCTATGAAAGGTGAAAACAACACCCTCCATGGATCCTGTGGGGTCACCTCGCTGTATGTCTTGAGCAAAAACTGTTTTAGGGACTGGGATAGTTGCTTTCCGGACTTGGCGTACTTGGTCGAGGCATCATAGACCTGTAGAAGCCCATCTGGATAGACGCAACTTCTCGTCAAATCTGGTGTATGTGACAAAACGAACTCAATGAGCACAGCAGAATCTCTGTGAAGCACTGGATCCAGAAGACACTCAATCAGAGACGGGATTAGTGAGAGGGAAGTCTGATCACTTTTGAGTCCCTCACCTCCAATAACTAGAAGCAGTTTGAGCCTTCTAAGACCGATCAGCTTATCATCAACGAACTTGGAGCCTGAGATTAAATTCAAGAGACGAGATGCAACAAAGTTGATAGTTTGTGGTTTCCACATGTTCGCCCCTTGGTACTTATTCAGGCCATGGAGAACGTCAGCAACTGATATCCCGACAGAGCAGAGTGGATAAAGCTCTTTAGAAGTCGGTAAAGCGAGTTCTCGGTACTGAGGAAGATACTTGCAAATACTCGTCTCAGAAGACACATCAGCCAACTCAAGCAGCTTCGTCGTAATCATGAAGTCTTGGTAAATGATCAGGCCAGCATCCGCAAGATCATCGAGTATAGCAGATATTTTCTGGCGAGTACCGTTCTTGGCAAAGGAGAGTGGGATAAGAAGAGAAGCAGCTTCAGCCTTCAAATCCATCTCAGACTCGGCATCACTGTAATTTAGTATCAAATCAATGGTCTTCGAGTTGGTGTTCTGGTGAGATCTGCAGATAGCATAGAGAGTTATGTCGTTCTTTAAGGCAAACGTAGCGAAATCTGTGTAGCCAAACAGCCTGAAAGGGAAGCTCTCAAAGCTGAGACGTTCACTAAACCATGTGTATAGCACCTCAAGCTTCATCAGTTCTGGAATTCCCTTGCCTTCGATGCCTGCACGCCCTAGTATGGAGTTCAATGTGGGCTCAATCTTTCTGGAGAAGTGAATTGAAGAGTTGTATCTCAAAATGAGGTTGACGCTATCAACCAGAAGTGGGTAGCTGACTGTGGATAGTCCTTCACAGGTGATGCAAAGCAACGTAGCGCTCTCTGGCGACGATTCAGGAGAACCCATCACACCCTTCAAGGTTTGAAGAAAACTTCTCTGATGACGAGCACTGAGTGTAGACTGGAACTGATTTAGTGCATGTTGCGAGGCTGCCATAACAAAATTGGAGCTCTTCCAAGTGTTCAAGAACATCTGTTTGAGGTCCAAGTTGTTATTAATGTTGTGGGACTTTTCGTTCATCATCATTCGCAACAGTACAGCAGCAAAGAGATGTGCTGATTCCGAGAAGACTATTCCCATACCTGCCAAACCCGTGATGTAGGCAAAGTAGTGTTTGAAACCGTCTTTGGAGAGGTCATCGAGAAGATCATCACAGTGCGACAGAGCGATAGAATGGCAAATCCAGTGACCAATGGGGGAACACTCAAAACTCGAAGAGCTGAAAACAGCCTGAACAATGACTTTAAATGTCTCAATCAAATTCTCCTTTGAGATTTTCCTGGCACCGGAGGTGGTTAAAAATTTTGCAAGTGAACCAAGGGAATAAAGGACTTTTTCTCCCTTGAGCGAACAGACGTATTCAATGACCCTGACAAGCGAGATGTTATGGTCAATTACAGGCTTGAACCCTGCCTCTAAATGAATCAGGAGCTTTACCATCATCTGCTCGTGTGTGGAGATACATCTGAGCTCACTTACAAGCGAGGAAGTATAAAGGTCATCTTTGCTCTTCCGCTTTCGTACCATACCAAAGTCATCAAACACATCAATGTTGGTCATCGACACATCGATACTCTCACCAAGGTCATCCACATCTTGGTTGAGTAACTCAACTTTGATGGCATCCATCACAAACATACCACCATTATTGAAGACTTTGATCCTGTTAAGCTCAAACAATACAGAGTCTGCTGTCTGGTTTGTCACTGGTGAAGCCTCCAGCAGTCTCACAATATCATACTTAAGTCGCTCAGATACACTGTTGAGATGAGCAAGTGAGTAGATACCTTGGTAAATGGTAATTCCGTGCACAATTAGTCGCATGGAGGTCTCCATGTCCTCAGTGGTATCAAACTTCTCCATGATTAAGATGAAAGCATCGATGACCTTCTCAAGAGCAGTTGTAGTAGTCGGTGGCATCAAAGAGGTAAAGTTGCGTAGTGACACAGCATTAGCACCAGATGTCTTAACATTCAGCATTCGACGTGGAAGGTCACCCAAGAACATGCGTCTGGAGTTGAATCTAGTAAATATGTCATCATGAAAGACTAAACCATGGTCATCGTCAAATGTCTCCTTACATCCCACTAGCCACAAGATGAAATACGGAAACATGTCACATCTTCGTCTGTCAAACGAGCTACTCGAGACCTTAGCACTCAACCAATTAATGATCATGTCACCAGTACGAAAGCCACCTCTGTTTAAGAATTTGGAATGGTCTGCAATGGCCATCCAGAACTTCAGAGAGTGGTCGGAGACGTGATCCGGGCCGTACACGTGAGGAACCTCGTACATGGAGCGAATCAGCTGTTTGACGGAGCGATCTGTAATCACGTAAGATGGGGCCGACAGGATCTGAATAATAAGCTGACAGGCAGAATCCATATATGAAGGATCTTTTATCATCTGAAGATTGATGCGAAGAAGCTGGTCAGACTCCTCGGTGGATAGTGACCAGCCATGCTGAATCATGGCACGGATCGTGATAGAAGACCAGGCTGCGAGACCCTTCTTCTCATAAAACATCACGTCAGATGTTGCGAATGAAGATGGATCAACACTGTAGGTAGAGAGATGAGTGAAAAGAAGCTGAATTCCCAGAGCCTGAGTCAATTCGCTACCCGAAGACGTGAGCTTGAGGTAAAGTTGGATTGGATTATCCACCTCGCTCAATGCTGAAGCAAATGACTGTGTATCAATCTTCCTTTTCTTCCAGGTCCGTCCCTGAATCGGTAACTCATCGGATCTCAGAGTGTAAAAGGAGTTGATGAGTGAGACAACTGCAAGAGCGGAAATCCATGCTCTGGAATGGGATGCGTGGGAAATTCCAATACCATTCATGCGAAACCAGGTGGATTCCCTTGGATGCGTGTTATAGAACTCCATCATAGAAGGTGTCAAAAGTCCGTGTGTGTTCTTGGTTGCCTGAATCAGAAGTCCATCTATCAAATGCAAAAGGTCATCCCTATGTTCCTTGCCGGGAATGGTCACCTCATCAGTCTCATCAAGAGTTATAAGTGGCATGAGGTCACTACTAATATACTCAGCACCAAGTATTGCAAAGATTGATATATGGTCCCTCAATGCGTCGAAGTTGGTGTTGGTCATAAATCCAATGGCTCTGACGACATGCTTGACAAGCTGGAGTCCATTGTGAACTGATGAGGTGCTGAAGAGTATGAGGGTGTGGTTTACAATTTCAAGAGCAACTGAGGTGGTCAAGTTCTCTTTTCGTAGACGTTTGAAGTACACTGTGAGGAGATTGGTGAGATTCGTGGCGAAGGAAGCCACTGGTATCATTGGTTCGAGAAGGAGAAGTCTCACAGTGTGTAGCAGATCGACAAAGAACTTCTCATGAGAATCGACCCCACATTGCAAGAGCAACGCTTTCATCACAGACGTAAGCGTACTGGACCATGATGCTGGTGATAGGTGATCTCTGAAGAGCCCATCTGAGACGAGCATGTGTAGTATCTTGGAGAAGTTCGGAGCCAGGGGCATGAATATACTCCCATCGAGAGCAAATATCATTGATGTGATGTACTCAATCAGAGCTAGAGCGTCCTTGATCTTGATCTTCTTCGCTGTCTTGGAGATGAATGCTCGTAGGAGGTAAGATGCGTTTTCCAATCTTTCCCATGTTACTGATGTGCTGTTCTTGGTGTATGACATCTTCTCCAAGTCAATCATGTTGCAGAGAGACGCCGATATCAGTGAGAATTCCTTTTTACTTATCAGTTCTGGTCCCTCGGCAATATGACCGAGTGATTGAAGAGCCTCATTACGATCTTTGACCTTAGTGGAGTGCAGTTTACCTGTGATTAAAGGTTAGAATTCAGCCATATACGCCATGGGAACACGTCTCTTAACACGCTCAATGAAACAGGAAATGGACTCACTCTGCAGCTCCTGGAGTGTAATCTGGCTCATGGTATGTGACAGGTACGAGACCTGTGTATTGTTTATGTGAACTTCACGCAATAGAAGGTCTCCCCCAATCTTTTTAGTATAGTCAATAGATCAATAAGTGTGTATCGGGGAACGCGTAAAATTGGTAAGGCCACTATTAGACTAGAAAATTTTATAGGGTGGGGTGGGATAGCTTTTCTATAGCTTAATCTACGCATGTCAAGTTGTTCCGTTATGTTACATTTCGTATTTCCTCCCAGGATTCTGTAGTTTTAAGATGACATTAATTTTGATACCAAACAAAAGCAAGTTTAAACGACAACACCAGAGTTGGAAGCAATACGTGGCCAGAGGTCAGCACACTCCTTACCGACTGGACCAGTGATAGCAGAACCCTTCATCTCACCCTTTGGGTTGACAATGACACCGGCGTTGTCCTCGAAGTAGAGGTAGACACCGTCCTTTCTTCTCCAAGCCTTGGACTGACGAACAACGATAGCTGGCATAACCTTCTTTCTCAACTCTGGCTTACCCTTCTTGACAGTGGCCATAACCATGTCACCGAGGGAGGCAGCTGGAAGTCTGTTCAATCTAGCACCGAAACCCTTAACAGCAATGATGTAAAGGTTTCTGGCACCGGAGTTGTCGGCACAGTTCATGATAGCACCGGTTGGGAGACCCAACTAGAAGCATTGTTAGTATAACGTTTCTTTAGGAATGAAAGGATGGTACAGATAGCTCCTAAACGAAAGCCCTGAAGCGCCGTAGCCTCTGATGAATAGTGATAGTGATTGCGAAGCTGAGCTAATATGTCATCTTGATCTTGTGATGCTGATGTGATAATCTTGTGGTTCTTGTATGGTGTGTCTGCCTTGCACATAACGGTCAATATCCTAACATCTTCTTTACAATCGTGGGAAGGCACACTGAGCGTGCCATTCTCGAGACTTTTCTCTCCCCAAATGGTGACTTGGTATATCAGTATGAAAATATTCTATGTGTGCTGACGAGCTTTGTGCGTCAGCTCTATGCTGTGCTTGTGTGCTTTCAATTTCAAACTTGTGACATATTGCATCGTTTATTCTGTGTCTCGTTCTGCTTGCTTCGAAGGGTGGGCTTTCAGTTCCTTGTGCTTCTGTCCTTTGCTCTTAAACATACCGAAATTCTGTACTTGTTACCAGAAGCACCAGTGGACATTTTGGTTAGTGTGTGTGGTATCTAAACCTCCTCTCTGTGTGCTGTCGTGAGTGTTGAAAATGATTTTGTATTTTTCACCAGCGTCCTGGGACTGCGCGCGCGAACTCTCACAGTGGCGCCCAAAAGCCCCAGCCACCAATGCTTGGGAGCGCGCGCAAGCAGTTTGCGGAGGTATTTCGCGAGAGTAAAGCATTTGCGGTGCGGGCCACATTTTTCATCTTCTGTTGCGCAGACCATGCCATGTGAGATGTACGGATGTTTCTTGTAGCAATAAGCCCTTAAATATTTCACGTGATCTAAGAACTCTACCCTGGGAGCGGGCACACCCTGGGGCAAGTGCTCGCCACCGTTGCGGTGTTTAGATAGATAGATGACGTTTTAACCTTCTTCTAAAGGATAACACACACCATTTACACTTCAACTTTTCCATCATCCTTTCCAGCAAGAGGTGGATCTACGACTCCTTCATAATCATATTGGACATGAGTTCTGAAAACGAGAGGAAACGAGACCGTTCCCCCTCCATAGATCCATCAACGGCACATGAGGTAAAGGTGCAAGATGAACTCTCCATAGGGCCTACATCACAGGAACCCAACACCATCAAGAGACGTCATATCGAGGATGACAAGTCACATGAGAGACGGTCAACGCCACTGCCTGACCACGCACAAGTAATCGACTTGGAAGACGAGGATGACGAGGATATCCCATACACTCACTCACGCAGTCAATCTCCACTTTTCCTTACATCATCAGATACGGAGGAAGTACAACTAAAGAAGGAGAAACGCCCCATCAAGGACTTGGGAGACCATTCTGCCCCTCCAACAGGGACTTCTGTCGAGGATGTTATCAACCTTGACGTAGACAATGAGATGCAGGAGTACTACATCATTTCAGATGATGAGGATAATAACGATGACGGTTCATCCGCCACCCAGAAGACTGTTAATCAACAGCTCGAGGAAAAGCACGAATCCAATTCACTTTTGAACACAGCACATTGTGCTGTGTGTTTCGAAAGTCCATCACAGACTGTCTTTCTTCCCTGTGGTCACATCTACTGCACTGATTGTGTCTACAAGGCACTAAGTTCTATGAAGACAAGTACATCTCACGGTGGGCCATGTTCTCTTTGCAGGGCTTACACTTCATATAAGAAAACGGTAGTGGGTCTGTTCAAAAAGAAGAAAAAGGTCTTGGAAGGATGCTGATATGTCATTTTACGAATTTACAATGGGATTGGGTCATGGGTTTACAGGTTGATATGGGATGGATTCCCTAATGTTTTATGTAACGGTTATTTATTAAAGTCATGTTAAGCAGCAAAGTTTCTTTTATCATAGTTCGAATAATGCTTCCTGGCTTCTTATCGGACCGCCGCATCTCGAGACTCGAATCTTTTTGTGTATGTGGGGGTCCCCGGGGCTAACGTTTGAAGTCACTATCGGCACCATATCTCGACATGTCCACTATAGTATTACCTGAATGTCACCACTGATCTTTGCTAAATAAATTATCGCTGTTTAACAGTGTTTACTGTACCATTTGCTATTCATTAAACCGTTGCTTTTAACATCACGCTTGCCCACAGGCTTGCCAACAGGTCAGACCGGATAACAAGTCAACAGAAATTGAGGAGATACTTAATGACAGCGCCACAGAACACAGCTACATACTTCAGTTCGATCCGCTCTCATCTCTCTCGGCGTAAAGATTACATCGGTGACATCCGACCAAAGACAAGATCGAAGTCGGAGGTGGACTTCATTGATATCAACTTCGAAGATGAAGACTTGGCGCTCAGACCAATGAGCAGCCACGAAAAAGATGGTATATTCACTTCTCCGACAAGAGTCAGGCAACAGCCCTGTTCTTATCAGTCAGCTGCCAATGGAATCAAAGGGTGCTCATCACTGTGTTGTGGGCCCCAGAACCATAGAAGATACACACCGGGTAAAGTGAAGGCAATCACGTTTACACCAAGCATCACTCGGTTGTCGTATCCAGATGGTACATCGTGTGTAATCAAGAGGGGTTGCTTCAGAGGTGTAATTGACCGGAGACCATCACTGTGTGTGTACAAAACAACCAATTCGCTAAGTCACTGTACTTTCAAATCCTGTTATTGCATGACATGGCCAATTGTTACCTCGCCATTGAGACAATCCATCACAGTTGAAGAGTGTAGTGTCAGTAACGATGATGAAAACCTATCAGGTGAAGGCCAAATGGCTGATGAATCGTCGAAGCTCGGTGATAAGATCAGAAATATCTCATGGGTCAAGCTTAAAGGTACAATAGATACAGCTTCAGTTGACAGTAATGGATGGGAGGAATCTGAGGCCACCCTCAGTACAGGGAACCTCCCACATGCTGTGCCCAGCCATGGTATCACCCCGCACAGATTCAAAAGATCTTTCATTCATGAGAATTTGATGAAATTTGTTGGTTCACACAGACTGCCTGATGACCCCGATACGGAGATTCTTGTTCTGTCCCCGATGTTCCCGCAGCAGACATTTAATGAGATATCTGCTGATCCTGTTGACAGTGTATATGGCAAACAAGCAGCTACTCCTGCTAATAGCTCACCGCCACGGATGGTAACGCTCAAAGTGTGATTGTACCTTCATGTGTGGAAAATATGTGCCGGTGTCCAGCTTCTGAGCCCATCACGTACCTCGCTCTCCTTTGGTGCATCCCTTTTCCATCTTTCAAGATTATTATTGACCTTTACCATCTGTAGATCAATGAAGCGCTCCCCTTGTGCGTTCTTGGCCCATCCGTCTCCTCCGTGTAGGATGTCATCAACGCTTTCATCGGCATTGAACTCACCTGGACGTGGATCCCAAGACATTTCAAATGTTTTTTGATACAGCCTCGATATTACCGGGTCTGTAACTATTCTGAGCCAACGGTTATGCTTGTCACCAGACGTTACCTGGGATCCGCTTGCTGCTCTTCGGTGATCTCTTAAGAGACTGATTGATGGTGCGCCATTTGTAGAAAATGAACTTCCTTCATGTCCCGAGTCATCGAGTACTGTTCCAATGCCTCTTTTAGTCTTTGGAGGTACGACGATATCTCTCTGATCACCGTTAATTAGCAGCATACCAATCTCCACGCATAACACGGCATTGACTTTGGAGTCGTTGAGGAGGTAACGTGCAGATGTCGGCCCTTCTTCACCACAGAACTCGGCGAGGTTTACCGTAACACGACCAAGAAAAGTCTTCTCGGTTCTCGTTGGGAGGTGCTCCTCGGCAACATTGTTTGCAACGGTTGCGGCATGGCGGACCTGAAGGCTACCGTCGCTGTAAATTGATGAAGGGCCCTGGTGGTGGTGCTGGTGATGGTGGTACTTCACGACGGCAAACACTTCGAGATGTAGCATTTTCTCCAGAAGTACGCCGTTAGAGTTAGTGTTGAGCTTGACGACGGCCTCCTCTGTGTGTTTCCAGACGCAACGATAGTCTCTGATGTGAGCTGGTTGTGTCTTTCCCCGGACAGCGGGGAGTGTGTTGGAGATGCGCCATTGGACGTAACAATGGCCCGATGGCTTGGGCACGTTGGACAAGTCAGTGACGACCAACGTCATGAGGTACTTAGGACGAGTCATGGCCTATGTGTGGTCTTTGGCAGTTGCGTAGGTTTATTGCCTAAGGAGCCGAGAGTATTAACAACAGCTGTCGCTCTTTATCAATCCCATGAGCTGTGCCCTTACCATTTTTCCCTAGCTGGAAGCCTAGATCGAGAATGCCAGGGGGAGGACCTGGAGCTTTGATCAGAGGTCCTTGACCCAATAACGTAGTGAAGATCACTCTAGACCTCGTTAGGACTTCGTCGTCATCTCACTCTCTGACAATTGGTCTCTCAGAAGTCACAGAATACTTACGCGGGTTCCGGCGTCTACCGAAAACTTGCCCCATCCACTGACATTCTCCTCCACACTGTCCCTCAAGTTCTGATCACCCATAGCCCCTCCCCCCTCTAACAGCGCATACGCTTCTTGAATCTGTCCACAACACAAAAACATTGAGTATGGAAGACGTCTTCGATAGCAGCCCTCTTCGTCAGTATGCTCCTCCCCATGGTCCACAAGGGCACAGGGACTCGGGGTCGTCCACCCACTCCACACAATCAGCCAACTCTTTCCCCACTTATGGCCTCATTAAGGTATCAAACACTGATCAAGGGTCAAGCTGTGACTCATTCTCGCTGGTATCTCCCCAAGGATCCGCTTACTGGAACAATAACGAAATGAGAGGTTCACCAACGAGTAGGAAGCCTTCACTTGGTGCTGTTTCACAGTCCAGAACAACCAACCCATTCCATGATGGTGCTGATACTGATCCGAAGACGCCAATGACCCCAAAGACCCCAATTCCTGGATCTAGTGCTACATTTGGTAAGCCTCTTGATACTCGACAAAGTGTTGAGGTAAGTCAAGTGCTAAAACCAAGGAAATCGTTCCTGAGACCACCACTTGACGAACACAACAAGGCATTACAGATCCCTAGTGAGCCGTTCGACAGGGTCCGTTATTTGCTTGATCGCATCGTTACCGCACATCATTCAGACCATGGTGTGTACCTCACAGGAAGGTTCTTTATTAGTAAAGAGGTATTTCTGCAAAGCCATCTAGGCATTCCAAATGGAAGTGTCAAAATTGGTATCATTCAAGAAGTTACATCGCTACTGAAAAAGTTTGTTGATGGGGACGAGTCTACTAGTCTTGGTGCTGTTGAGGCAACCTTACACTATTACGAAAAACTCATGGAGGCATTTGGTGTCTTTGCTCCTGTCTCTGAGGAGCAGGCGACTGATTCAAACTCTGTGGTCACGAGTGCTGCATCCCACTTGAAGAGACTACAAATTGAAAGAGCAGAAAGCTTGGATGCACTCACCACACCAACCGAATCAAATAATACTCAGTCATCACCGCTAGATCACACAGAATCTTCAGTTTCTGTCTCTTCTAATGAGCAAAAACACAAGCATCGAAATTCATTCGCCGTCCTTGGCAAGTTTAAAGGCAAGATGAAGCGTCGCAGTGTACTTTCCTTCGATCAACAGCTTACATCACAATCATCCGCCTCCTCCCCACATCTACTACTGAACACCAAGAGCAAAGAACAGCTGCGAGACCCTAATCGCCAGTCACAGTCAACACAGACTCATACAAGATCTGTCTCGACGGCAACAACAGTAACAACTACATCTTCATCTTCCCGTTCCATGCGTGATGTCTGTACGCTCCAGGAGTATATGAGCCTCCTGGAAAAGCTCCACGCAGCTACTAATGAAACGTATGGAAAGTTGGGTCCACAACCTAATGACAATGAAGCATTGGAAAAGGTTGTATTATTCATGGACTCACATGTGATTGCATTCATCATGAGAGATGTTACGCAATTAGCATTGTCATTCATGAAAGATATGATTCAGGACTACTGCTGATGTAAAATACAAAGGTTCAGTATATGTAGACTAGTGATGAAACTTAGTTTAATAATGAGCATGAATTGAAAGGACTAAAATAATAGGGTGAAGATCTAAAAGCAAAGTAAAAGAAGGGGTGTTTGGATGCTCGTAGAAGCAACAATAGTTGAGCATCCATTTCCGTGAATCGCATCATCAATTGGAAAATCAATTGACTGCAGCAAAAACACCAACCTCATCATTGACAGTAGCCAAGGTAGTTGGAGCAGCAACATATCTAGCAGCCTGCTGTGGCGATCTCTTAACCAAGCTCTTCTTGGCCTTACCCAAGGAGAAGAATTCAGCAGCCAAAACTGGAGAAGCATTTGGCCAGTCTGACCAGTCAACAGTGACAGAACCCTGGAATGGCTTGCTAACCTGATTTCCACCAGAAACTGGAGAGAACCAAACAGTGTAAATTGTAGTGTAAGTTGTAGTCCCACTAGATTGTGGAGGGTCAATGAGTGCACCTTGCAATTCAACCGTCAATGTCTCATTGGCACTGATAAATCTGTTTGGTCTAATGTATGCATTGTTAGCATTGAATGTGACGCTTCCCGAAATAGGGGCACCTGCAATGGTGGCATCGCTGGATGTAACCCAATAACCGTAGCCAGTGGACTCAATACGAGTGATTTGGTAGTTGGCAGAGCCATCGTACATAGACCCAGATGCTGTGAGCGTATTAGTGAGGAAATTACCGTCAAATGAAGCACTAGCATAAGGGGATTGTGCTCTGGAAGCCATTGCAAGTGCGAGCACTGTGATTAACTGGTAAAAGATCATAGTGGTTTGTGGTTCTTTTACTGTTCTTCAAAAGGTGACAAAGATATGAACGATGAGGGAGAAATTTCACTCCATTTAAAGGATTTCTGGGTAGAAGAAGAGAACAGGATGCATTGATGGAAAAAATTACAATTTTAGTGGTGCTACCTTCAGCCACAGACATGGTATGGAGTGGTTCCGTGGTTCCGTGAACTTTACGGACTTTCACTCTCACTCTTGTTCCCAAATAAGCCTGCACAGCTTCCTCTTTTGGGTTTGCAAAGCTCTGCAATTTGCCCAAATCATGCACTTTTTTAATGTTCCTCATACTAGATTATGCAACCTAGTGAAACGGGCTGTGAAGTCTAAGTGAAGTCTGTGTTAAGTTGGGTGAACAGTTGCCGGATGCCGGTTATTCAACTGTACCAAGTTGAAAAATCGACCGGTCTCGTTCCAAGCGGCATTTCTCGGCTTTGTGTGCTGAGAAGTTCTCGAACATCCAGTTTTGGTAGTGGTTTTGATCTCTTTTCGACGGAGTGCATAAGAAATGAATATACTGGTCAACTTTCAAACCGAGTATCTTAGACCGTGCGTCTAGATGATATTCCGGCCGGAGCATAATTCCGCTTAAACCCGATCGCTCTTCGGTGAGATGAGTTTTTTCGATAAGAGCAGACAGTAGCCAGTAGCTGTAGGCTGTTGTGGTTGGATAGATGGCTCTTTCCTTCAATATAGAAAAGCATCCTTTTCAGCTGTATGGTCTTGACAAGTCTCCGGTGAAACTATCCTGAGCAACGTCCGTCAGAATAGGGTTAAGGTTGGCCGCTGCAAGCATTTACTTTGGGACGAGGGCACCGGCAATGGCAACGTCCGAGACGGTGTTTCAGGGCCCAACCGGCTCAGCTGGTTTGGGAAAAAAAATTGTCCAAATGGTAGGATAGTTTGCACCTAATTCAGTTAAGGGGCTCAGTAGAACCAGTAGATATGAGTAGTTATCGTGTGCCACACCCCCCGGACTCGCGCAAGGTCGTCGCGCACGAAAAGGACGGCAACAACGCCTATCTCAGCTCTAGCCCCTTCAACCAAGCCAGTGACCATTAACACTCTAGGTCTACCTTGCTACTGGCAATGGCCCCCTGTGATCTCCACTTGCAATTCACCGGGCTCCGTGGTAGCACGGTGGAGGGCTCGCTCTCGCTCATAGCCCGCTCCGCCGTCGTTCTCTCCCGCATCTCCATCTCCCTCCGTGGCACATCCACCACACTCATTACATCGACGGGCACCAAGGGTACACCCATGAGCTATTCAGAAGAACACATCATCATTGACGAGGTGCATACGGTTTCGACGAAATACACAGAGCTCTCAACTGGAGATCACCATTTCCCATTCGCTTTCTCCCTCCCAGACTACACCCAGTGCAAGCCATCCAAGGGCCAGCTTCACGTACACGGCCCACTACCACCATCATACACCTCACCTTACCTCCAGATACGGTATCAGCTTACTGCTACCGTCTACTTTAAAAAATCACTATTTGGCTCTAAGCTCACAAAGTCACTTGTTGTGCCATTGAACCCTCCACAGGCGGTCACCTCAGCATCAAATCGTAACACATTAATCCAAAAGAAGTTCACAATTCCACCTCATCCAGAGCCACCAAAGTCCTTCATTTCATATCTGATCTTTGGAGAAGACGAACCGAAACCACAAAGACCACTAGTTTTTGAAATCCGTTGTGCAGGTGTCCTTCAATTAGGAGGACCTCTACCACTTGACATGTCATTCGTCTCCAAGTCAATCACAAGACTCAATCTCCAAAAAGTGACAATCTCACTGAAGTGCATAATGAGCATCCGTGCTAAGGGACTCGTTAAGAACCTAGTGCAATGGGTCACGCTATGTGATGTGATCTCAAGTGAGAGGCTCCACCTTACAGATGGCCGAGCCGTCATCCCAAAATCTGTCTATGACTCCGTCGTTACCGGTATCCCAAAGAGCTTCAAAGTTTGCAACGCTATAACAAGTTATGAGTTGCATGTTCAATGTGAGGTTTCCGGTGTGGCTTCACTAACGAGTGAGACAGTCAATGTGAAGAAAGCAGTGGAGGTGGTGGAGCATGATCTTCCTTCATATGATGAAGTTGTGGGTCCACAGATGAGCAGCGCCGGTATCGTTAAGGCTGCACAATAATGGTTGGTGGGTAAAGATATGGTTTTATGGGTACTTACAAAGGTTAAAATGGTTTATAACTGGTTTATTCTATGTGGGATTTTCGAAATTGTAGGATCGATAGTAGTGTGCCACTTGAAGTGTATCTCACTAGGACTCTTCAAGAGTCCATATTCTCTACTCTACAGCTCTAACTGACTACTATACCTGGATACAATACTTCGGGAAAATGTGTCATATACAGAGGACTAAATACGTTTGTACCAAGATAGTCCTTAGTATTCTGTTATCTCCATTCCTCTAACAGTCGCATTATCCATATTCACTTCCTTGTTTGTAGTTCTCTAGTTATATAAATATCTTAACATATGATAAAAAGAGTGATAGTGAATTGGGGTTATTTATTTACCAAAAAGTAATGAACATTTAAGCAAATTTAACTTCGCATTAGTGATAAAGTAAATCAAGAATGGTACTCTTCCGAGAGTGCAACTAATATTGAAGAGTGACCGATATGCAAAAATTACTGACAGTTCTGTTATTGCTCTGAATTGTTTTATTTACCCATAACAAAATAATGTTATTAGTTATAATAATTAATCCCTATCATTGTAGATGTCCAGGTGTAAAGCACTTTATGGTGTACGGTTGTTTGAGATGTCCGGATTAATCTCGTCGGATCTTCGCGATTCCGCAGCACTTCAGAATTGATCACAGATATGACGTACTCCGCCTCTTGAACCTGCACAATTATAAGTGAGACTGTCCCTCTCTTCAATTGGGACTTGCCAAGTCGTTGCCAAGGCCTCCCATCCTTACATAACATATTTTAATGTCGCATGCTATCACAGTTGAGTTTGACAGGGAACCTGAGTACTACACGACCGGAGACGTTGTTTCCGGTACCATCCATCTCAAGGTCACCAGAGAAATACAGGTCAAGGACATTCAGATCAAACTCCAAGGTCATTCTACTTCCACTGTCACAGGTTACAGAGTCAATAGAAAGGGTGAGAGGCGCAGAGAGACATGGGAAGAAGGACACGAGGTGCTTTATGATGTGTTGACTGTGTTTCCCCCACCAAATGTCCGTGACGCGGTTCATAACAGAAAGCCATCATTCACTCTTACACCGGGTAGTTACTCATACCCATTTGAGTTGAAGTTCCCAATTACAGCTCATTGTGGTGATCCAGATTCGAAGAGGACAGCAAACTTGTTCTCATCTCGGTACGAAGATGGACAAAGGAAGAAGCATTTTTCTACATACTCCACTCAACATGGCAAGTATATACTCCCACCGTCTGTCTCCACGCTCAATTTCCCAGACAACACTTTCAAAGTGAGGTATTCCCTCAAAGTTTCACTCCATAGGGCCAACTTTTTCTCAATGAATACGAGAATGGAACGTGTTTTAATTTTTTTCCCAAGAGGTCCATCATCGATTCAAGCCGTTGACCTAATGCAATCACGACTCTTCCTCCATGCAAAGCCATCCACTGTTCATATGCCCACTTCTGAACCAAAGAAGCATTGGTACTCTTCAACCGTCACTAGACCAATCGAGTTCACCTTTGGTGTGACAACATCTCAGTCGCTTATCCCAGGTACACAGCCATTTTCTCTTCATGTCCTGTCCAGGAAGCCCGCAGATGCATACACATACGATACTAAGGACAAAGGTAAGATATCGCTTGCTAAATTCTACCTCACAGATTTATCAATTGAGCTCATGGTCACAGCAACTTTCAGTGCACATGGTCACCGAACTCAACAGTATATGACGTTCCCATTATTCATACACAAGGGTGGACCGGTCACAGTTGATCTCTCCACACTTTCTCCCTCAAAGCTCCCTAGTTCAGCATTCAGTTATGCACTTGATCTCACAAAGATCCTTGAAGGCTTCAATTTATCAGCCATGATTCCATCCTTCTCGATCTGTAATGGTAATGTTAGCCAGTCCGTTCTAATCAGAGCTCAGTTTTCACCATACACAGACGGATCGTCCTCTACTAAGTGTGAGATTGCACACAACGTCACTGTCTGTCCACCAATAATGGATATTCAGGACTCGCAACAGACTGTATACACAGCTCCACCAGCAGACACGCCTCCAGCTGAAGTACCATCAGCACACGCTCCTACAGCTGCGCCGGCTTCGAAGGAAGAGGAGGAACTTCCAACATACCAAGACGCTGTGTCATGAATGGTGACACTATGATGCTACGTGTTAAGCGCTACACGATATGTATGCTCGAGTGTTGTCGTTCAATCACTCTCACTGTAAATTAAGGGTGGAGACATTTTGAGATCATAGTTTCAAAGACAAGAAGGATCTAAAATGTTTCAATCGAGGTTTTCAGAATAGTAGTGAGCAAGTTAATCCAAGCTGCCCTATGAGTGCTTGAAGCGTATCGTTTGGCAGACACCAATGCTCGTAATAACCATCCCAGCCATTCGCCCATTATAGCGAGGACATCGTACAAGTTCAACGGATAAACAAATTCAGTCAGTAAATCAGTAAACCAGTAAGTCACATGAAAATCAGTTAATCAGTCTATAAGTAGAGCGCTTATTCTATTGTATGAAATGCGTGAAGAAGCAATTACAGTGGCGGGGGTTCAGGTTCTAACCCCAACAATGATGAACTGAAGATCGAAGTCACTGACTCAGTGAGTAGGGTCCAAGCAGCTTTATAGCACGAATCAATTAGGAGCTGAAGTGAGGATGAAATAACGAGGAGTGGATTCGACAGTCCAACTCGGGCTGCAAGTGGAAGTACTCTTAATGCATTGAAAGTCCCTGGGGAGACACCTGGATTATTTATGAGTGCGGGAATCGCAGCATATGTATCAATCAGAGAGGGTTGATGACCAAGCTGTTTGAAACACCGGGATTCGCCATCAGCAGGTAGAGCAGCTATCCCAAAGCCATCAACAACACTAGTCCTGTAAAATGCCTCTAACTTTGTCACAATCGGATTCAGCCTCGAGAATAGCTTTTGTGAAACTGAAGATATACTTGGTAAAGTCAAGTAGCTCTGCAGGAGTTTGATTTCAGTCAACTTCCGTTTAAAACTTACTAATCTCAAAGAACGATGATCGCCTCGACGACTCATCCGTCTCACCTTCCCCTTGCTAGGGGAGGGAACGCTGGTCCGGAGTGACCATTGTGGTCCAACTTCACCTTTGAAACGGTTGATCTGGCTTAGTGAATTAGGTGGTCTCAGAAGCGTACAGCTTAGCTCCCGTTCACGCTCCTGATGAGTGTCATTTAAGCTTGCATTTCCTCTGATGGTGCTTGAGACAGCTTCTATAGGTAAGCTGGGAGGAGGACTTGAAATCGCCTCTAGGTAAGAAGGAAGCTCAGGATCTCTTGCCGTAGTATTTGCACTTAGTGGAGGGTCAACATCCTCCTCTTCAACAGGATCTGATACGTTGTAGAAGTGGTCTGAGAGAGACAGCTGAGTGGAGTCAAAGAAGGTACCTTCAAGTGGCTCAAAAATGGAGCAATCAATGGAGTCAAAAATGGAGACACTATCAGATAATGTTGACTGGATGATGTAACTGTTCGGCTCCTCCAATTGACCAGTAGTTGAATCACAAAGTCCAGCTCCAGCAGGAAACAAAGAGTTCAACTTATCAAACTCCACAGAGAAGTCAGTCACGGCATTTGAGTGATTGGCAGTAGGGCACCACACCAGGCTTCCTATATCGCTAGCTAAGCAACTTTTTGAGAAGTCCAGTTTCAACCTCTTGGGTGAGTCCTCCTCTCCAAAGTCTACTTGGCGCTTCTGTGGTGAATTTCGAGTGCTCGAGGCTGAGGCTGGTGAAATATCTGGTACTGCATTGAAGAGATCTTGGTTAAAGAGACGGTCGGGGGAATCATGCTGATCATTGCAATAGGAGGGCGTCACCACAATCAGTGGGGTACCTAGATGGGATCTTGGTGAGCAGGTTTTAGAATTAAATAGAGTATAACTTGCAGAGTTAACACCATGAGGCGGCACAGAACAGTAGTGACGGATGAATGTTGGCTCAGGATTATTGAACATGATGAGGCTGTTCTTTTGTTTCTCTTAGAAGCTACTTATAACTGAAAGCAACTTGGATTATACGTGGTTTTTTTTTTGTATTGGTTTTTTTTGATGTGTTGTTAAGTTTGTGCCATGAAGAAGAAGAAGCTCAGTTCCTTTCGAAGAATAGAGTAGTAGTTTGAGGAGTGCATTTTATAGGAGACACTGTGGGGCGGCCTGCCACAAAGTTCATCACCAGCACCAGCGAACCGAGTGCGTCGTAGCTGGGGCAGTCATAAGCTGTGGTAGGAGGAATCCATACAAGTGCAGGAGTTCATATCAATGAAATTTGGACTCAGAATGCCTAATTAACACGAGCTTGTAGGCGGTGGCCGGTGACACGACCCTTTGTCGGAAGTGGACCTCGTAAGACGCACTTGAATCCAGTAATATCTACTTGCTGAACTACTTAATCGATTACACTGTTGAAATGATTTAATATACAAAATCTCTGAATGACTCAGTGCCCCAATTCCACACCGAGACCATAATGCAATTATTGATAATGTGATTTGACATTATCCAGCCGATAACAGCCACTTTCGGCCCCCATCAAGATCAGCACCCATCCACCCACTCCATTTGATATTATGATATTGTTCTTGTTGATTGTGTATTTCTCAAGATTTCAATCGGACTTGATCGCGCCGTAGATTTTGTAAATAAAGATCGAGGCACCATAAAGACCCAAGGACCCAAAGGCGAATCCGAGAAGAGCACTGAGTAGAGTGGTGTATGCAAAGAATAAGATGATGGAGGAGAAGTCAGTGACGTTTAGGTATGTGAAGAAGTAATAGATGGAGTAGACCTGGACGTACCAAGCCACCGAAGAACCAATCAAGAAAGATCTCCACTGCCATCTCCAATCACCATTGATGAGAGAGAGGTAGACTGCCACGACAACAGACTCAACGACAATAACACTGAGAAGCACAATTGTGAATAGCAGGAAGCTATACATGTAGTAGAATGATGTTTTCTCCAACCAGACTGATCTGAAGACAAATAACAACTCCACATAGATGGTACCGAATGGGATCAAACCAAATGCAGGAATGGTATAGAAGTAGCTCAGGAACTTTGGTTGTCTTGGAATACTTCTCTTTGGCTTGGTCAAGTTCGAGTTCATGGCTGCTGGGGGTTTCATATTTCCAAGGAATCCACCAATGACGGAGAGTGGCACTTCAAGAACGAGGAAGAAAATGACGAGAAGAACCACTGTACCAAATGGCAATGCATTTGAAGAATCCTTTGCCCAAACAATACAGTTCAGTACAAGTACCGATGTCAAGACAAGGAAAGGAAGAGAACCACCAAAGATGAGAGAATACTTCAAGTATGATCTGATGTGAGCCTCCTGAGTGAAGTTCTTGTAGAATCTAATACCGGAGTATCCAGCCGCCATACCACCAATGATGAACAGAGTGAGAGCGGTACTTAAGACACTGTTTCTAACATTTGGACCAAGGACACCTGTAGTGGAGAGGAAAAGCACGCCAATGATGGTGAAAAAGACCTGTACACCAGATGAAAGGATCACTGAGAGAAGAAGTGGATACGATGGTTCTCTGAAGACATCATTAGAGACGAGTTTCCACCCGGAATTTGTGAATGAATCTGATTTATCAGTCTCAACCAAGATGTTTTCCGTTGCAAGGTCCATGTTGTTATAAGTCTGAATGTCGCGATTCAGTGTTCTCAAGAGGACGACACCAACAATAGCAGAGAGGAAGGCAACGAGAACCAAAGAGTTAATCAGCGAGATCCAATGAATACCGTCATCATTAATATCGCTTTTAAAGAATAGTTTCCATCTATCATTCCAACTAATGCTAGACTCTTCACGCCAGTAGACAGCATAAGTGAATGGGATAATCACATTGCTTTTAGCATCAACATCAATCAAGTAATTGTCAAAGTTCTTAGAAGCACCAGGACAGTGGAAGTCACTAACACTTCTTGGATACACTTCGAATCCAACAATGGTGTGCTTACCATTTTTCTCTGTATGGTATCTTATAACGAGCATAACGTGGTTATGAAGATAGGTTCTTCCATCTTTGACAAACCCGAGGGGGAAGCCAGCAGCATAGTACTTCTTCTTATCAGTAGAACTGACAAACGTCGTAGCACCTGGGAGATCATCGATCAACCATTCGACAACGTAGCCACTTCTGATGAGCTCATCTGCTCTTCTTAAGCCCTCAGGTTTAGTGATTCTATCACAGAGTCTGTGACATGGCGCATCTTCAGCGAAGAAGAGCTTGTAATCCGATTCCCAGATTCTATCACCTCTGATGACCTCGTTAAGTGATAGATGGAGCGGCCTTGACTCTGGTGTTGGTGGGCAGGTGAATGGGAGGTCGTAGTACGCGAAGGGCAGTTGTGTTGTATCAGATTCGACACGATTCACATAAAGATTCACCTTTTGACCCTTTTCAAAGTAGTTCGGCGTCCATCCTATAGAGTGGTAAAGTTAGTAAAGTTGTCCAATAGTGCAATGATTTCAAGAGAAGCAGATAGAGCCCCCATTTGAAGAAGGGTCTGAAACTCACCAAATGGATCAAACGCGTCCGCTATTGTAGCCTGGCTAAGGGCAACCAGGGCGAGCGTCGTTAGACTAGTCCAGCGCATTGTAAGAGTGTGCGAGGACAGAACACAGCAGTAGAAGCGGTGGGAGTGGTGGTCGTGGTTGGGAAACGAAGGCGGCGACTCGGGTGTCCGGTATCGTCTTTCCAGCGTATGCCAGCAAGTGCTGGTTATTGACAGTTTGATGCTTCCGTTTGTTCGGCTCCACGCGACCGCCTGAAGCCGCGTCCCTGCGCCCATTTTGACCGCCCATTTTGGATCTAGCCAGAATTCGCGCGCGCCTGGGGGAGGCGCCCTCGGTTCGACTGGCTGAGTGAGATTCGCGAAATTTTTCGCGCTTATGGAGTTTGTTTATGTTTTTGATGGGACATGCTACAATTTGGGGGAGAGATTGAGATAGAGATAGAAGAGCAGATGTTTGCTTGGGGGTTCAAGACACGCGCTAACACCACAACTATCGTTATAAACAGACTACCCGATGAGCCATCAGCCGTATACCGTCCAGCAGCTGCGCTCGATTGTGCTTTATAACTTGGACAACGGTCTCGTCGACTCTGCGGAATTTGCCGCCGAGAGGCTCCTAGCGGAGGCTGGCGACTCTGATCCCGACTCTATTCATCTCTATAGTCTCGTGCTCTTGAAGAAATTACGTTACAAGGCTGCATATAATGCTACGGCAAATGTACAACATCCTGGGTGTGCCTATGTCTTTGCTAAGGCTGCTCTCGAGCTCGAGCAGGGTACAGAAGGTGTCTATGCCTTGACTTCCACACAACATCTATGGGAGTGCCTCCCTGATAAGTTATCATCAAATTATGAGTTCGAACGACAGCTGATGCCAGATCCGGCTGTATATTACAACCTCTTGGGACAGCTATACTTCCAGATAGGAGATACCAAGGAGAGTGCTATCAATCATTCGAAGGCCTTGAAGAGGAACCCATTCCTCTGGGATTCATTCCAAGAGTTGAACAAGATGGGTGCTAATGTTAGGGTCAAGGCCATTTATAAGCTGGCAAAAGAATCATCAGGGTTTGCCCTGGGTAATGATACTACAGAGGGTTTCGACTCTAGAGATCCATTCGGTGAAGCATCTACCAATGTCCAACCGATAAAGAGTTTCCCCAAGACTATTGATGAAACACCAAAATCACGTTCCAGTGCCCTTGGTGATTTTGAAACTCCAAGGATAAAACCACCAACTGTGCCTGGTGCGCCAACAAGAAGACTGAGGTCATCATCTATCGGTAGAGATAATACTTTTAAGGCACCACCACCGCTACCCGGTACTGAAACAATCAAAAGAGCCCCTAGGGCAACGGCATCGAAGGTCACTTCAAGACTCATCACTCAACCACTAGCAAGAGCAAACAAGAGCAGTGTCAATACTGCCGCTGGAATAAAGGGATCAGTAGGTGACAGTGTTCAAAAGAGATCGAAACCCGTGTTATCAGAACCATCATCACATAGAAAGTTTATGAGTAATGAAGAGCTTGGGGAACAGCATCTCTTGAATCTATACTCCACTTACGCGAAGGGGTTCAAGGCAATGAGTCGCTATGACTGCTTTAAAGCCATAAGAATCTTGAACACACTCCCAGCGTCCCACTTGAAAACACCATGGGTCTTGAGTAAATTAGGAAGACTACATTTTGAGATTGTCAATTACGAAGAATCCGAGGCATACTTCCAAAAGCTTAGAAAAGTTGACAGTACAAGAATCGAGGACATGGAGTACTACTCCACTTTACTTTGGCACTTACACAAGGATGTTGAACTTTGTCATTTAGCTCATGAGGTGTTGAATATTGACCGTAACGCACCACAGTCCTGGGTCGTGGTGGGAAATCTCTTCTCCATCAACAGAGAACCAGATGAGGCAATCAAGTGTTTCCGCAGAGCTACACAACTTGATGAGAAACACTCATATGCATACACATTACAAGGTCATGAATACGTGTCGAATGATGCTTACGAGCACGCTTTGGAGTGCTTCCGCTTTGCTCTACTGATGGACCCAAGACACTACAATGCCCTTTATGGTATCGGTATGGTGTATTTGAAATTGGGTAATTTTAACAAGGCTGAGTTCCACTTCCGTAAGGCTTTGGATATTAATCCTATCAATGTGATTTTGATCTGTTGTCTAGGTATGATGCTTGAAAAATTGGGCCAAAGAGAAAATGCATTACATCAATATGAGTTGGCTTGCAAAATTCAACCACTTAGTGCCCTTGCATTGTTTAAGAAGGCGCAGTTGTTGCTTTCCATGGAACAGTATGGTGCTGCATTGTCAGACTTTGAACATCTGGCCACAATTGCTCCAGATGAGGCTAGTGTTCATTACCTGTTGGGTCAGCTGTACAAACTTGCCAATAAGAAGCAGGATGCCATTAAACAGTTCACAATTGCCTTGAATTTGGATCCAAAGGGAAGTCAATTGGTCAAGGAGGCATTAGAGGGCCTTTCTGCATGAGAACTTGTTCCAATTTGCGCTTTGCTTTTAATGAAATCTAATGACTTGATAAATTCAAGACTACGTAGTTATGCAGAAAAAAAAAGAGATACCACAAGACGAGAAATAATTGAGAACCATTCAACTTTCAATCATTCATTAACATGTTACACTCATAAGCACTCGTACCGGACAAGTTTCGTGAACTTGATGTTCGGCGTCTGTCGGGGATGTCACTGTCACTGCTGCTGCTGTTGTGACTGTGATTGGTGTTGTTGCTGTTGCTGATGATGCGGTTGTTGTTGATTGTGATGCTGATTCTGGTTATTGTTGTTACGGCGGTTGTTATTGTTAAATCCACCACGGTTTTGGTTGTTGTTGTTTCTGTTATAACCTCTATTGCCTTGGTTGTTGTAACCTCTGTTGTTGTTATTGTTGTTGTTGAATCTTCTGTCATTGTTTCCACGGTTGTCATTTCTGTTTCTGTTTCTGTCTTGATTCTGCTGACTGCGCTGTTTCACTTCAGGGATGATCTCTGGTGGGATTCTGAGGTACTTGATGTCCTTACCTCTAACAAAGATCTCTGGCATCTTGAGGAAAGTTTCACCATCTGCACTTGTCTCGATGACATCTTGGAGTGTCACGTTCATCCAATTGTCAATCTCAATGAGGATACCGTTGACAGTCTCTCCTGACTTGAGCTCAACAAGGAGCGGTTGCCCCTTTGAGGCTGTTAAAAGGTAGATTGGAAGCTATTCGGGATGTTGTTAGTCAAAGTGTCATGGAGGTCCCAGCATTGGCTGGGTTATCAATCCAGGGGAGAGCGTGCGATAGAACAGGGAGAGCTGCAAAGACATACCATTGTGTTTAATGAACCCCAAAGTTACAACTTTTGCAAGAAGCTGTTATCTGTGATGAGGTGTAGCTGCGAAAACTGATGCAACTTTAAACTGTGTGGAGTCGGCGTGCTGTTCATGTTATCGCTCAACGCTGGTTTTGGTTTTCGCCTTCGCTTTCGAAAAACGCGTCGAAAAATTTGAGATTGTTACGGGACACATCCAGGACAGTTTAAGGGTCTATTGTGTGTTAGTTAAATGTATCAATTGTTTAACGACAACTGATGATTAGCCCAGGAATCACAGAATGTCTTATCCTTATGATAAAGGAGCACATAATGGGACGATGCGCCTCTCGCAATGTTTGTCCAAGTCTTGCAATACCCAGATGTGAAATTTCCTCATCGCTTGAACTTCATTGATTGTGGCGGGGATCTTTCTGTGAGACAAAGAAAACCTCCCTCTTTTTAAACCTCGGATTGATGCAACCCCGGAAAACGTAGACACACTATCACCAAATATTGGACTAGCGAGAGCGGTGCAATCACTGCGAAGTTGTTGGTTGCATTGTTCATCTGTATGGATCCCAATGCGGATGATATACATACTTAAAAGGGTCACCCTACTGAGAAAAGCGCGGGCGGAAATATCACACGCTCACAACCAAAAATCACTGGCCGACCAAACACACATTGTCAGTTTGCCTCCAGACTTTTACACCTCTACGGACCATCAGCAGCCCTAGGCACCATCCACTCTGACTCATCAGTGGCCCAATTCCTCTTCTGAGCACTCTTGTCCTCGCTGATACGGTTGAAACCTGCCCCCTGGCTTCTCGCAGTTGACAGCTGACACGCGTACACCTTCACCGGTCCCCCACACCAGCGCAAGACCAAGCAACAATCAGCTCTAGTCTTGCATCTTAAGGAATCCACTATCACTCAGTGACCTCTCCTACTACCCGAACCCATATCTTCTAAGTAGATTTCACGAGAAACCTTTAAACTCCGCTTCCCCCGTTCTCGGCACACCCATACCTGCTATCATCACTCATCATGTCCAAGCCACAGGCTCATCGTAACAGCTTTGAGAAGAGTCACAACCGTTCAAACTCCAAGAACACCATCCGTCGCCCTAATGCTACTGAGAAGTCTAATGGATCCACTGACAAGATCAACAATAGTGGCTCGAATGGGAATGCTAACGCATCGACCGAGGTCTTACAGGATGAAACCTTCCAGGCACATCAGCATGATCGTGTCTTGTTCTTGATCATGAACTCCATTGGCGCAGAGATTATCATCACTACCAATGATGGTGGCTCCAAGTCTGGTATACTGGAGAGCATTGATCCAAAGTATTTGAAGATCGTTCTGAAGACCGAGGGTAAAGTGCAGACAATCAACTTTGATGATGTAGTTGATTTTGAGATTGTCAACGTTGATCTCTTCAACAACTCCTTCACAAAGAAGGCTGCTGCTGGATTCAAGACTGATACAGATATCTCTAATAGGGGAACATCGACTCAGCGTCGTCAGGAAGTTGAGAAATGGGTTCCGGATGCCTCTATTCCAATGGGTACATCTTTGGAAGGCTTGTCCCTTGAGGATGACTCTGGTGCACAATGGGATCAGTTTGCCACCAATGAAAAGAAGTTTGGTATCAAGTCTGAGTATGATGAGCACTTTTACACCACCAGAATCAACAAGAATGATCCTGATTATCAAAAGAGACTCAAGGAGGCTGATAGATTGGCAAGAGAGATTGAAGGCGGTATCACAGACAACCATCATCTGGCCGAAGAGCGTGGTATTGTTCTTGATGATAGTGGCTTGGATGAGGAAGACAAGTACTCGGGTGTTGCTCGTAAGCCATCTACTGCCAAGGGTGATGCTCTGTTTGCTTCTCTGATCAATAAGGGTCAGGATAACAAGAATTTGATTTTCGAGTCCCAATCTAAGGGCTCCAAGTATGTTCCACCAAGCCAAAGGGGAAGATTGCAGAACCTTGATCCATCTATTGTGTCTGCCAGTAAGGTTTCTGGAAAGCAGCCATCACCATCACCTGCTTCAGTCCCAGCTCCAGCCCCAACACAGGCAGCACAGACTGCAACACAGGCACCAGCAGCTTCTGCTTCAACATCAGCTGCTAAGGAACCAGTACCAGCACCAGCGGCTTCTGCTTCAACTCCAGTTGCTAAGGCACCAACAGCATCTATCACAGCTGCTTCTGCTGCATCAAAATCCACACTGCCAGCCAAGCCTGTATCGGTTCCTACTGCATCTAAGCCACTCGTTCCTGGCGCAGAGAAGAATAGAGCATTTGAAAACGTAAAGAAGCTTAACAACATGAAGGAGATCAACTCTTTGAAAGAATTCTCTCAGACATTCAAGATACCAGCCAAATTCCCAGAAGACCTTTTGCCAATTGTCACTAAGGATAAGCACAAACAGGAGGAGATTCTCAAGAAGGCTGATGCCGAGTCAGCGAAGGCTTCTGCTAAGTCATCACCAAAGGTTGACGCTCCAAAGACCGTCACCGATACCAAGACTACACCAGATGTTCCAACTCCTCAGAGCAAGACCAGTACCAGAACCAACACACCAGCTGCTACGCCTACTGCTCCAAATGCACAGCTAAAGAGAGGTGACACGAAGCACAAGCTCAATCCAAAGGCCATGGCATTCACTCCATCATTTACACCATCCAACTTTGGAAGTCCAAACCCGGTAGTGCCTACACCTCAGTTCAGCCCACATATCCCAAAGAACTCTCCGAGATTGGCCCATACCCCACAAAGAAAAAGATCAGCTGCTACATTTTTTGCCCAAGGACGTGCCCCATCAGCTGAGAAGAAGAGATCATTGGGCGAAGATTTCAACTTCTTCCATGGTGCCGAGGCTGAGTTCAAGGCTAATAAGCCAGATGGCAAATTCTATCTTGAGAGACCATTCGTGACAGCACCAATTTGGTCCGACGAGGAGAAGCCATTCAAATCTCTCTTCCCAGACCCAGAAAGTATTAGATCATCAGTACCATCAATGCACCCTCACCAAATGGCACCATACCAACCAATACCAATGATGCAAAGCCCACAGATGTTCTATGGTGCTCCACAATTCCCAAACATGAGAATGTCTCCACAACAACCACAACCAATGCTCTCACCATCTGATCCTAATTTCATCCAGGCACAACGGATGCAGCCAATGTACATGCAACCAGGCGGTATTCCAATGAACCCTGGTGCTCCTATGCCGTACCAGAGATATCCTCAAGGAGCTGGATATCCTGGACCAGGAGGGCCAATGCCACAGATGATTCCTCCTCATTCTGGTGGAAGAATGGGATATAAGAACCATTGAATGATGACTTTTGCATGGCGGGAGGTTGTGCTTCCTGTTTGATACGACTGATGATACTAAGTCTGATGTTGACTATATCGTGTGCTATTAAATCAGATAACACTTTATAGGTTGGAAAAAAACACACACACAGACAGAAAAAGACAGATCTGTACATGAAATTACATGAGTGATTCGTAAACATCGTATACAATTTAGAACTTACCGAACTTAGTGGCCATCTCAACAGCAGCGGCACCCCAGTCCTCACCGTGGTTATGCAAACCAGGTTTCAAACCTGCTCTAACTTCTGCCTGCTCTTCAGTGAGAACAGTCAAGACACCAAAGATGACTGGGATGGTCAGGGTCTCGTTCAATCTCATGAGAGCATGAGTGGTGGAGTCACAGATGTACTCAAAGTGCATTGTAGATCCCTTGATCAAGACACCGATTGGGATGATAGCATCGATCTTGACACCCTTGGTCTTCTCGAGCTTAGCAACGTACTGTTTAGTGGCAAATGGGAGTTCAAACGAGCCTGGAACGGTCTCGATGTAGATATTCTCCTTCTTGACACCGAGCTCAAGCATTCTTTTAACGGCACCATCGACAAGGGCTTTGATAATTGTGGCGTTCCAACGGGCGTGGACGATGGCGATCTTCAAATCGGAACCATCGTACTGCTGATCGATCTCTCCCAAACCTTTAACAGCCATTGTGCTTACTCTGTGTTGTATGATTTATGGTGTGTAGCAAGGTGTGTGGACCGTTGGCGAAAACACTTATAAAAGATCATGCTTACCTATTCATTTGTCACCCGTCGACACCGAGGCACCAGGCTGGGGGTAATTTTTCATGTGGCTCTTACCGCTTTCGCGAACCTCGGAAATAGTTACTCTTTCCGACTTTAATTCCGATAAGACTTTACGACGAGTCAGATGTAGCGATAAGCCTGGACCTGCAGCGGGCCACTGATAGCACCCACAACATTTAATTCTCTTCTTGTAACCCATTCTTTACAGCTGCAACTATATTAATTGACCATCTTTACGACTATACAAGCTATGTCAGAAGGAACGTTCATCATCTTCGGCCAGGGTGTTGGCTATGGTATCATCATTGGAGTAGGCGCTATCTTCGCCATCTTTATGGCTACCCTCTCTTTTCTTCTCGCCAGATACATGGGTGAAGTCCAGGATTCTGAAATGCTCTCCACTGCCAAGAGATCTATCAAGACAGGTCTTGTTGCAAGTGCAGTCGTCTCTTCATGGACAATCGGATCAACGCTTCTCCTCTCTTGCACAACAACTTACAAGCTCGGTGTCGCAGCTGCTTGGTGGTATGGTGCTGGTGCTTGTGTCCAAATCATCATCTTTGCCGTCGCTGCCATTGAGCTCAAGAGAAAAGCACCAAACGCGCACACTTTCCAAGAAGCTGTCAGAGTCCGTTATGGAATGCCAGCTCACTTGTCTATGTGTTTCTATGCCTTTGTCCAACAACTCTTCCACATCACAAACTTACTCATTAACGGATCAGCTGTGTTTGCCAGTATCACTGGTGTTAATAGAGAGGCTGCGTGTGTCTTGATTCCAATCTTTGTGATTATTTACACAATGATTGGTGGTATCAAGGCCACCTTCTTGATGGATTGGACACACGTCGTCATCATCTACGTCATCATGATCACTTTCCTTTTCAAAGTCTACGTCACATCTGATATCATTGGCTCCCCAGGAAAGATGTATGATCTCCTCGTTTCCGCTGGTGATGCATACCCTGTGTCTGGTAACTTAAATGGTTCTCTCTTGACCTTCACCTCTGTGAATTCTGGCCTCTTTGGCCTTGTCCTCTTTGGCACTGGATGGGCTGCAGCAGTTGACTCACAATTGTTCCAAAAAGCCATTGCTGCTGACCCTGCTGCCTCGTTAAGCGGTTATATCCTCGGTGGTTTGTGCTGGTTCACCTTGCCGTTTGGATTAGCTACCACCATGGGCCTCGCTGCCAGAGCTTTGGAGGATACACCGCACTTCGCATTGTACCCAGAGAGACTAAGCACTGCTCAAGTGAAAAACGGTCTTGTCCTACCAGTTGCTGCTTACAGCATTATGGGGAAAGCAGGAGCTGCTGCTATCCTCTTGATGGTCTTCATGGCTTGTACCGCTGCATTCTCTTCCGACCTTGTTGCTACGTCTTCACTCTGGACATACGATATCTACAAGGCTTATATAAATCCAAGGGCCACGGGCAAGCAGCTTGTGATGATGACACACTATGCTATAATTGTATTTTCCTGTTGTGTTATCTCACTAGCAATTGGTCTCGGAAGAGCTGGTTTTGACGTCTCGTTCATCACGACTTGTGTGGGTATCTTTGTCAATGTTAACATCATACCAATGGGATGCACACTCTTCTGGAAGAGAATGTCAGGCTTTGCCGTTGTTTGCTCTACTGCTCTTGGTTCATGTATATCTCTCTCCTGTTGGATTGGTTATGCATACTCCCAGGCTGGTGAAGTGTCTCTCACTACGTTGTCTACATACCCAGCTTTAGCTGCTGGTAACACCGTTGCGATTGGTATTCCAGCAGTCTTGGTGCCGATATTTGTTTTTATCAAGCCAGATAACTTTGACTGGCAAAAATGGAAAACTGGCATTCATCAGGTTGATGATTCCGAGTTTGATAAGGAGCATGGTCTTACTAATGTCATGAGTGGAGAGGATGCCACAGAGCTGGTTATTGAAAGAGAAAGATCAGACGACGCAATGATGCGCCGTAAGAGGAACATTGGCTGCTGCCTCGCTATATTGTTTGTGCTTTTCTTCCTTATATTGTTCCCAATCCCACTCTATGCCAGCAACTACATCTTCACTAAGACCTTCTTCAGGGGTTATGTTATTGTTACGTTTTTATGGGTATTCTTCTCTGTTGGTTTTGTTACGGTATACCCAGTTGTTGAGAGTCTACCAAGCATGGTTCAGTTTTTCAGGAATTTCAAAGAAGGTGGTGTCAAGCAAGAGAGCTTTGAAGTGTTAGAGGAAAAGGTCCCTTCGAAAGTTGAGATGAGTAAGATCCATGATACGGCTTCAGAGTAAAAAGGACCTCTAAAAAATAGCTAAAATTCCTCAAATCATTTAAGAGCTTTAGTCATTATTATATCATCGCGTAATCTGAATATTAGGCACTATATTTCTTTGAATGTTAGAGTGATCAAGTGTTCATTTTATAGATGAGTTCCAAGTGCACACATTCTAGCAATACCGGAGAGCCCTGTCTTTCGAAGAAGCTTCTATGGCCAAGTTGGTAAGGCGCTACACTAGTAATGTAGCGATCCTGAGTTCGAATCTCAGTGGAAGCATTTCTTCTTTTTTTGCTGCCACAAAATATTGTATTAGTGGCCCTACCGGCCCCAAAATGTCAGTTATCGAAGAGATGTCAATGTAATCAGCATACTAGTCAATTAACCATTGTTAGTCTCTTAGGTTCCCCCATTATTCAAAGCTCAATAAGCTTAAGACGACATTATATCAGGATACGCTCAAAATCTTCATAACTTTCCTGGGTTCATGTCCTCCGAAGAAGAACAAGACCGTTGTTGGATTTGCTTGGGCAATGATGGCGATGCCCCGCCAATGTCACGTCCAACAGACTCCCGCCATCTTATCAAGGTCTGTTCCTGCTCCCTAAGTGTCCACAAGAGATGTCTCCTTGATTGGGCCACCGACATTGATTCACGAAGCCGGTTTAGTGATAACGCGCCGACGTTAGTTGAACAGGATGACGTGGTGCATCTCGCTATCCATGCGGAAGACTATGCCGCTGTGGTTGGATTACGGGCTACTAATGGGGCTAGCATTTACACCGGTAGGGACTTACAATGTCCTCAGTGTAAGAGACAGATTTTGCTTCAAATGAAACCAAGTTCTATCTTATCGCTCAAGAGGTTAGTGATGACCGTGGGTCAATCACTGGCGTCTACAACCGCCACTGCTGTTATTGGATCTAGCGTTGTGGCTAGCATAGCCGCTTCAGGATTTTCATTACTTGCAAGTATTGGATATAAGATGTGGGATGTATTAGCTGGTACACCGCTTTTGCTCAAAATGATGAATGTTAAAGAGCGTTCATTCGATACGGCTTTGCAAAACGATAGTCTCACAGTAAAGCATCTGCTTACGATAGCAGGCCTCCCGTTGTTTGTTCACAGTATCAGATCTGATTCATTAATTGCTCGATTAATCAGTTCAGGGTATCCGTTTTTGTTCTTCAATGGAAGATTTAAAGGGCCAACTTTTTTCCTTGTTTTCTTTAGATTGGCCAAGTATATCTACACCATCATTTTCCAATTGACTTTGAATCGATTCTATTATCGTTGGCTGGCTCAGACTAAACCATGTTTCATTGCAGACAGACTATCATTATCAGAACTTGAGCAAATGGAACAAGAGAACCAAATGAGATTGGAACTTGAGTCTAACAGAGAAGATTGTGATTCAGGAAAGCCATGGTACAGACGTATTTGGAGCTGGTTATTCCCATATCACACCGCAGAGGAAAGAACTATCATTGAACACATTCGTACGAGAGAATTTGAAGCCATTGCATCTCGCAATTATGCAAACTTATTTAACAAAGAGAGCTTCTTTTGGAGATTTGGGTGTTCATGCTTTTGGCCATACTTGGGATCCATTGTGGGTAAGTTATTAAGCAATTACACATCGATCAATTCCCAAATTTTGCCATTCATTGAAACTCCAGCTGAAGGCGCCTACGCATGTAACTTGATCGGTATGTGTGTGGTGGCTATTGTGCGTGACGTGATGCTTCTATATTTTGCCTGGAAAGAAGTGCAACAGTACAATAATCTTGATGTGACTGACTCAGAATTTAGTGGTCTCAAAGTGAATTGCTTCACCAGATTCCAATTACAGGATGGTGAAGAACTTCCAAACGACATCATTGATACACACATGAGAGCTCACTCTCACTCTGCAGATCAAGAAACAGTGCATGAGCAAGGCGACGCGGGTAGACGGTTGGTACTTGGCGACCAGTGGAACAACTGGGTGCTGAATTTACCAAACGTGGAAGGTTGGGCCCAACTATTACAACAAGCTTGAAAGACTTTAACAACTTAATGAATGCTTATCTTATGACTATAACACAAACCCGTACATTCTTACAACTGTATAGTTTCCCAGTTTGGCTATTTCATATTCTGGTGTGGTTTTTTTTCACCACCACCACCACCGAACTGCTTGCGGGGGGAGTCTTAAAATGCGCCCCTCCGCGAATTCCGCTTTGCCGTTCCAATGGGTTAAATTTGCCTTGGATTAAATATAAATGCCACTTGAGCCATTTGCACATAGACATATATATAGCCATTAAACAGTGCTCAATTTCGAAGCACAGAATCCCTTCATCATGTCAAAGGTATGTTATATTGATTTTAGGGTCCATGGGTTGGCTAAAGTGGTTGTCGTGCTGTGTCTAGGAAGTCGTTTAAGTGCTTGAATGGAGGATCAACACTTGGAGAGGGTTCTCCAAGTGCAGCAGTTTCATTCACTCGAACACTATATTATTAGACTCATATCGGAAAGTTACGTGGATTATGAGGTGAATCTTCCTCGTTCGGTCAAATTGCTAGTTGTTCGTACGGCACATAACGAGGAGCTTACTTGTGGCCACACTATTGTCGTTCTTTGCCAGCATGGTGAAATTTAACCACTCGATGCCACTATATATCACCATTACCCAAGCAATCGTATCGAGAAAGTCCCAATTACTAACAATGATTACATCAGAATCATACAGTCAAGGAGTACAAGCTTGTCGTTGTCGGTGGTGGTGGTGTCGGTAAATCCGCACTCACAATTCAGTTTATCCAGTCACACTTTGTCGATGAGTACGATCCAACCATCGAAGATTCATACAGAAAGCAAGTTGCAATTGATGATGAAGTTGCTCTTCTCGATATCCTCGATACTGCTGGTCAGGAGGAGTACAGTGCCATGAGAGAGCAGTACATGCGTACCGGTGAAGGATTCCTCCTCGTTTACTCTGTCACTGAGCGTGAATCCTTCAACGAATTGTCAACTTTTTACCAACAAATCCTTCGTGTTAAGGACACTGACTCCGTTCCAATCTTGCTTGTCGGTAATAAATCCGATTTGGCACAGGAGAGAGCTGTCAGTTTCGAAGAAGGTGAAAAACTCGCTAAGCAATTCAACTGTGAGTTCCTCGAAACCTCTGCTAAGCAAGGTATCAATGTTGACCAGGCCTTCCATGATTTGGTAAGAACAATTAGAGCCAAGAATGAGTCCATTGACGGTGTTGCCACTTCAGCTGATGCCACTACTCAAAACCGCCAAAACTCTGTTGCCGGCGCCCAGGCCGTTGACACAACAACAACTTCCCAACCTGCTAACCAAAAGGCTCAGACTGCACAGGGAACAAGTGGCGCAGCTAGAAAACAGCAGAGCTCTCAAGGTGCTCCTGCAAAGGAGTCTGGTGGATGTTGTGTCATTGCCTAAGCTCTTTCCCCCCCCCCCTCTTATTGATCCCAAGCTCCCGTTGGCTCTCACTGATACTCTCTCTTTTACAAGAACGGAAGATGAAATGACAAAAGGAAGAACAAAAAAAGTCTTGTTTTTTTAATCTTGCATACACTGGGGAGATGTCAATTGTTTGTCATCTTTATATTTTCCAATGCACTGCTCTTTTGGTGGTGCGCCCTTTAATGTCCTGTTTTGGTTTTCTCCCTTTCTTTTGTCTGTACTACTTTTTAATGTTTTCTCCTTTTCCTTGTTTCCTACAATAGACTAAAAGTCCCTTTAGAATATAATATCAAGTTCGTAAGCCATTTTCTGTCCATTTTTTTTTCTTCTTTCATGAACAAACCCAAAATCTTAGTCCTGTCCTGTGCACATCGTATCAAACAACATTGCATCATGTATCAGGTCTTTGTGCTAACAACATCCACAACCGACAATTACTCCTTCAAGAACCACCTTACTCAGTTGATGAAGTGGTAGACAATGAAGTGCAACACTAATGAGGCAAAGATGTAGTCACCAATAGCTCTTTCAGGCGAAACACCTGGGAATTCTTTCTGGTTTTGCTGTGTCGTCTGTAATCTAAGCGACACTGTCAAGACGAATTGACCCACGGTGGAGATGAAACCACCGAGGAAGGCATTGAATGGGAAGTTACCCAGCACGACAGCAAAGACGAACTGAACTAGCGCAACGAACACAAGGAAGACTAGAAATATGTCAACGAGCTTAAGGCGTGGTGTCAAAGTGTCGATGTAGGACTTGTAAGACACCTGGATCGATTTTTGAAACTCGGCAAACATGTTGGCCTTGGACTTGCTAGAGACACTGGTGGCCACCACGGGCTTGACTGGCTTGACCATTGTGTGAAGAGAAGGGTAAGGACAATGCGAAGACTCGTACTCAGAGTCTTAAACCTCACGTTGGCTATAGAACGCGTGTCGTTTTGATTTCGAACATGAGGTGGTGTGCGGGTGTTATGAAAGGGCCGCTTCAGTCATTCCTATTTCTTTTAATATATAGATGTCAATTAGGAAGGAATATTTATTTCATTTATTTATGTATTTATTTATTCATTCATTCGTTATGTCACATATCAAGATGATTGGAATCGATGGTCTTTTGCCACGATGTGAAGCAAGGGTAAAGTACGATCATAGCTTGTAGTGAATCCGGGGCTAGGATGGTTATCACAAGCGGCTGTATCAAGCACTGATACATAATTGCATAGTCCAGGGGGATTTTCAACACTATCATATTGTTGCATCCCACTGATGGAGACACTAGTAACTGGATTTGGTTGGTTCGCAGCTAATTGGCCTGCACCCCCAATGTTTATGACTTCTTTCAAGTTGTCACATTTTGACATCACAAGCTCTTTAAGATTGGGGAAAGCACCGGCATCAAATGTGGTAGTGACGTGATCTCCATAAATGTGCAACACTTCCAAATTCTCATACTGTTTCAGTACTTCTGGCTCGGTATATCCAAGTACCTCCAACACAGTTAAACTCTTGGCACAACTCTCAGCTAGTGTGGATAGGAAGTTGGAATAACTCACTCTGCGAACATTGACCGTATCGTAAATGACCCTCGTGATTACCTGATGACTATGGCTAAAAGTCTTAAGCTTTGGTGCGTTACACTCGAATAATTGGAAGGACAATGATCCGATTGTCAACCGTTCCAGATTTCTCATGTAGCATCTTGTGTTATCTAAGATGCGGAGATCTTCAAATCCATTGATCTCTCTTGTCTTTGGAAGGTAAAACTCCAAGTATACAGAGTTGAACTTTGGTGTGAGTGTTCTCATTAAGGCGTCAGCATTGAAATTTGCAGACTCTACAATGACGGTGTGGTGCTTGCGTCTTGCCTGTAGAGCCTCGATCATAATCTTGAGGATCTTGATGTTTGCCGAGGTGCTAAACGTGGATAGCGGAGGCGTGGTGTTACCATACATGTCAAACACGAAGTAGTCGTACCGACTAATGAGTCTGATCATGCTATGAAGACTCAAGTCGTCAATGTTTACACGTCTCAGGAGGTCAAGGGAGCGATAACGTGGGGCGAGATGTCGTTGTGCACTATGGCCGATAACGAGCACACGTTCACGGACAACATCGTGGAACCGTTTAGATGTCTGGAGAAGGTTCTCATAGGGCTGGAGGGAGTCGAACTGACAGATCTCAATGAGCAACTCCGTTGGGAGGTCGAGAAGCCTCGTGTGTAATGCCATTTTCTATGGGTGGTTGTTGCGCTCCTGTCAAAGGGACACCCCGCGTTATGATGATTGTGACAAATCTGTGGGGGGAGAGATAAGAAGGTGTGGGGCCGTAGTGGACGTTGCGGATAGGTCAACGATTCAGTAGATATAGTGAGAGGTCCTGATAGGGGTCTTAGAAGGAAGAGGAGCGTATCTTCCAGAGATTTTTATCTCCAAAGTGCTTCAAAGCCCGATGTGCACCTCGCGTGTCTCCGCATGGATTTCCGCATTGGGTCGTGTGCTATAGCTTCACACCCACTTTTGGATCTTCGACCCTCCGACTAGTTGGCGGAGCACGGAGCTCATGATTTCATAGATCAGTGGTTGGCTTATGTTCTACTGGAAAACTATAATTGAAGCAGTCGGCAAAACACACAATGCGTCTATAAAGCTAAAAATCACGAAAGTTACTCATCATCTTCGTCGTCCTCATCAGATCCAAGATCAATCTCTGGAACTTCAAAATCGCTATCATCACCACCCTCGCTCTCGTCAATCTTGACCTCAATTTCCGTAGTAGAAGTAGTAGTAATAGTAGGGCCCTGTGTGATCTTGATTCTCTTAGATGGTGTTTCATCCTCTTCCTCAGCGTCCTCAAGAGATCTAGTTTTGTTCTCCTCATCCTCTTCTTCGACAATCTTCTCTTCTTTCTTGGCCTCCGGGAATGAAAGAGTCTGCAGCTGCTTAGTCTCCTCGTTGGTCTTGAAGACACTTTGAGTAGAATCAGGAATAGAGACCTGTGCCTTCTTCAACTCCTCAGCAAAGTTACCCTTTGGCTCCTGTTCAACTTCCTCAACGGTAACAACATCTACATCCATAATATCTTCTCTGGCTTCATCATCTTCATCGTCGTCATCCACGTCCTCGATACCAGCAGCTGCACGAGGTCTGTACTTAACCTCCAATGGTGGGAATCTTGGATTGGTCAACAAACTCAACTTTTCGTTATCTGGAAGTAAACGCTTCACGATTGGCAAAACGGAGTATGTTTCACCGTTACCTGGATACAACACAAGTGCCTCGAGCAAGCGAACGAGTTGAGGAGAGACAGAACCATTGAGAGAAGATTGCTTAACACCGGTAGAGAGGATGTATCTCATCACCTTGATTCTTGCCGTTGGCGAAAGCGATGGGATCTTCTTAATGACAACTTCAAAGAATGATAGAGAAGTAGAGATTGTGATTGCAGGTGGGTCGAGTTCAAAGAGCTCAGCATGAGAAAGAAGGTCAGAAAGTGGAGTAGAGTCCTTAGATTTCTTCTTGTTCTTCTTTCCCTGACCCTGTGCTTGCTTTGGTTGGGCTTGCGATTGCTTCTCAGTGAGAGATTCCATTGGGGTACGTTTCTCCAAGAAGAGGATACAAACATCAACGAGTTTGTTAATCAATTCAAGCTCAGTCAAGCCTTCGAAAAGCTTGAGGATCTCAGTAGTGGTCTTCACAACGGAAAGAAGTTCACTTTCAATGGCAAGAGCCGCCTCAGTGTCAATTTTGATCATCTTCTTACCAGATCCGGACTTTACTGGGACTGCAACTTCCAATGAGGAGAGAATGGATGAGAGGTGTGGCAATACCAACTTCTTGTAGAACTTAGTCACTTGGAAGATGAGCTGCGAACCGATGGCCTGAGTCTTGACCATATCGTTAAGAACAATCTTTTTCAAGTCCTGATCTCTCTTCAAGTCACCCTTAAATGGGATGTAGTTTGGTGAAACACCGAGTAACAAGTTAGCAACCTGGATGACAAGACCTAATGGAACTCTGAGTGGGAAGGGAGTTGGTGAAGTGACAAATGCAATGAGGAGCTTAACCAAGACGTTAAGTCTCTGAGAGATGGAGACGACGGTGATTGGTTCACTCATGTCAACATTGAGGAATGGGAAGATGTACTCCTTTGTTTCCTGGTCTGGCAACTGCTTAATAATCTCCATGGTGTCTCTCTCGTTTTTTAAGTCAATAAAGTTGTCATAGATGAGTACAGTGGAGCGGATCTCATCCATGATTTTGAGAAGCTTGGCTCTCCATTGATCATCTGGGAGTGGTTGAGTACCAGATGCTGTGGTGGAATTGTTTGGCTTGATGAGGTTCAAGTAAGCATATGACTTACACAAGTCGTACTGAAGTGGAGTGGACAAGTTATCAAAGTTTTCAGTGATGAACTTTTGGAGCTTGACCTCGAACTTCTTGGCGAATGGTTTGAAAGTGGTGGAGTGCTTGAAGAGGATGGATTGCAGAATTGGAAGAATGGTGACGATATCACGTTCCAGAGTATCCATGAGAGAGGATATAATGTTTGGCAGATTTGGAGTAAGAACCTCTCTGGTCAACACTGGCTTACCTCTGATACCCTTGATAATGGCGTTCAATGTGAGGGCAGCGTTCTTCAAGTTGATAGAGACAGAGTTGGTATCGTTAACAATCTTAAGAAGGGAAACGATGAACAAAGAACCGGCATTGGTGAGTACAACTGGGTTGAGGGCAAGAATCTGAACAACGTGACACCCATACCATCTCTTATAATCATCACGGGCCAAGAGAAGATTGTTGATACGAGAGGTCAAGATGTTTAAATCGGACTTGGATGCCTTTGAGACTGCATCTTGACTCAAGTATAGTGACTTAAGCACGTACTGAAGATTCGAGGGACGTGGTGCCTCAAGAAGGCTCAATATCACTGGCAGCGGGATCTCAGCAGTGACCATTTTGATATGAATTGTTTAGTGAAAAGAAACATTTGTTATAAAGAGTTAAAGGCACCTCATCTCATACCAAAATATATTTTTTCGAGCCGGACTCACCAGATCGGGGAAACTTCCACATTGGGGTGTTTAGTTTTTATAGAAGAAAAAAATTCGCGGAACCTTGGCTTGTTCTGATAAAGATGAGCGAGGAGGACAGGCTCTTCTCCCGGCCATCCCGAAAATTTCAGTTGCTGTCTCTTGACTTGTGACCATTCAATCACTAAATCAGACAAAGATGTCTTCTAGGGTCCCTATCACTACTGCTACTATTTTCAACTATGTGCCAAACTACATTGGCTACCTTAGGGTGGTGACGGCGATATTCTCTTTCTGCGTGATGAGAAGTCATCCGATGTATTGTATCTTGTCATACTCTGTGTCGTGCTTATTAGATGCCCTTGATGGTCATGCTGCTCGCCATTATAACCAAACATCTCAGTTTGGTGCCGTGCTGGACATGGTGACAGACCGTTGTACCACATCATCACTCATTTGTTTCCTATGTGTCTTGTATCCAGACTATACCATTATCTTCCAACTTCTTGTGTCACTTGATCTTGCCTCTCATTACATGCACATGTACGCTACACTTCAGACGGGTGGAACATCACACAAGAGCATTGACAAGGAGTCCTCATGGCTTCTCAATCTTTATTATACCAACAGAAAAGTGCTCTTTACCATGTGTTTCTTTAATGAGTTGTTCTACGTGGCTTTGTATTTGTACTACTTCCCATTGGCTACACTTTCAATCTTTGGTCAACACTATTCTATTGCTGGGATCATTGCCATTGTATCATTGCCATTTTATCTGTTTAAACAGACTACTAATGTCATTCAACTTGTTAGAGCTTCCGTTTTGCTTGCCGAGCTTGATGTTGCCGAACTTGTGGCTAAGGACAAAAAGAAGTAAACAGTCAGAAATTCACAGAGTTCTACATTTTAAAGTACCATTCGTTAATGCATATATTGTTAGAAAAAAAAAGAGAGACATTAAGACAAATAGATAAAGCTACGAGACTGTGTTTGTTTGAAGATGATGTGTATGTAATGATGAACCTTCCAAGTTTCATGGGGTCCCTTTTAGTTCCTCCTCTTATGAAACCTCATAAGAGGGGAACAAGAAGGGTCAGAAATTCTCTATAGCAGGCGTCCATGTAAAGTTGTAACAAGAATGGTTTGCGCTGAACGCCATCCCCATAAAGACCCAGACGGCAGTCAATAGACCACGCCATTCCCGAGGAGGCAGCCTCTCCGAAAAGAGGAGCCTCAACCCGGGGGAGAATTGTAGGAGGAAAAAACGCGAGACTTCATCATATAGTATAAAACTTGGAAGGTTCATAAAGAGCAGAAACACTAAGAGAAACTGTTAAGTGTGTGAGATGAAGAGTGGAAAATTTTGAGTGGGTGTGTGGGAGAGAGAGGTTAGAGAGAAATTCGCGGTGACGGTAAGGGCACATCCTCTTAGGGTTATACCATAGGGTTTTCATTAAGTTTATCTAATGTTACAAAGAACGGAAAATGTGTTGTAGTCATTAGCTATTAGTCATTATTTAAAGGAAGCAGAGAGATTTGTAGAGAGATTGTATCGTTAATGGTGGCTGCACGAGCACCCGTTATCCCAATCGTCATCAGAGAAGTCATCATCATCATCATCATCGTCGTCGTTATCACTGTAGTGGTGGTGATGACCACAGTCATGTGCCTTTTTAACATACTGGAAATCAAAATGTATCACTTTATTCTCATCAATGAACTCTTCAATTTTTTCATCACCTCTGAGAACTGTACCTCTCGTAGGATGCAAAAGTTGGATTCCTTCTTCATTTTGCTTCAAGTCCTGTGCAACACGTTGCCAAAGCTCTTTGAGAATGTCTGGTTTTTGCCAACGTACACGGTATTCAAGGTCAATAGTGGCGATTTGAACCAAACGGAACTTATCTGGTTTTTGTTCAATAACTGGTTGGATATCTGAAAAGAGGGAGATGGCTTTAAGGTCTGCAATTTCAGCCTCGAGTTTAGCGATACGATCGAGAAGTTGCTCGTGTGTCGGTTCGTCTGTAGTCATGTCGATGTGGTATCTATCTTCTTAACATCAATAACACAGAGAGTAGAGTCCTTTGTCTTTTAGTCTATTGTGACAATAAGGATGAGTCAGGCACAAGACATGAAACCCCCCAACTGTTATTTTCGTGAAGAATGAGCTTGGGCGAAACCGCTTCGGTCCCGAAGAAGTTAGACAAGCGCTCTCAGAGATCCCATCTTCAGGGGAAGCACCAAAGAGATCAAGAAACTACAACAAGATCCGGGGACATACATTTGGGCAATAAGAAATTGAATATTGAAATTGACTTACTTCGGAAATTGGTGCCTCATGATGCCGTATACATCATCTACATACACACACACGTGTGGTAATTTACCTATTACCTATGTCTGTCTACGCGCGTCATTAAAGTATCACAAACATTACTTTTCGAATAAGAACAAAATATAAAAAAACAACCATATCAAGACAAAAGAGAAACCATAACCAATGAAAAAAAAGAGGATAAAAGAGTATTTGCGAGTGTGTATGAGCCGTAGAAAAGCTTAGAAAAAGCGTACGGGGGACAAGGGGGCCAAGGTGCCTTTCATAGATATGTAACCTTATCAGACACCCGAGGCAAAGCAATCGCTTTAAAGCAACAAGGCAGCGATACCAGCAGCAACGGCAAAGGCACCAGTGTTACCAGCGGCGAAAGCACCAGCAGCAGCGTTAGAAGAAGTACCATTAGACCCGTTAGAAGCGTTCTTCTTGTAAACGTTCAAGTCAGAGTCAACGAAGGCAAATTCTGGCTCCTCGGCAACGGCAACAGCCTGAGACTCAGTGGTGTCATAACCGAAAAGGTTAGAAGAGGCAAGGAAAGAAGCGACAACTTGTTGAATCTGCATTATTTAACGAGTGATGTGATGAATGTAGTTATACTAAGTAGCAAGAACTATAAGTGTGGTTAGCAAGGGGTAAAAACTACACTTTAAAAGGGAATTTTATTACAACGCGCATAAACTGCAGGGCGAAAAAGCAAAAGCAGAAAAAAAAAAAAAAAAAAAAAAATAAAGTAGCAGAATTTAGACAGGAAAGGCAGCCAAATTCAAACGTGCTGCCGCACACTTGCAGGGGAGAAAGCCTACACTAATTAAGTTGCCGTTGCATCTTTTACCGTAGTGTTCGAAAGGTCATATTATTAAACGGTCCCCCAAAGACCTCATTTGTCCATCCATCTAAACATTGCCTGTCACAATAAAATAAAAATTAACCGCGATACGCAGTGTTCCTTGACTTAGCCTTCATCTTCTCAATACGCGCCTTTAACTGCGACGTAACTTCTGCAGCACGACGCCAACTTTCATCATTAGTGTCCAACATTGTACGGCTCAGACCAACGTTATTGCCATTCTCCTTCTGTTCACCATCGATTGATAAAGATCCAACACCTCTATCAAGGCCTTCTAATGGTGACTTACCACCAGATAACGATCCAGACGTTCCAGAGATACTAGACCTCAACCCATTCGATTCTTGTAATGGTGAGAAACTACTCTTGAAACGATCATTTTCAAACCCATTCGTAGTTGATGATATCGTCCCTGTAGTTGAAGAATCAAACAAATTAAGACTCGAACTCTTTTGCTTCTGTATAAGCTCAATCTCATTCTCTAATTGTGAGATCTTGAGTCGTGCAATCTCCAAATCTGAATGTGCTCTTTGAAGTTGCGTCTCTTTGGATTTGATGGTCATAATGTCATTAGTGTGTTGCTCACCTAACTTGTCAATCTTGGCTTGCATTGTTTCGATCTCTTTCATCAATCGTGATGATTCGGCAAATGACTCTTGTACTTGCCAATCAAGTTTTTCTTGGCTCTGAACCCATACCTGTTTCTCCTTTCTCAACTGTTCCAACTCGGCCTTCTCAGCAGCACTCATACCTGTGTCCCTTGTTACGGAGGCATGTTGTTGCTGTTGCTGTTGTGTAGTTGCTGCTGATACTGATGAGGATTGAAGAGATCTACCCGTGAGGCCACGATTTCCCAAGGCACCAAGTCTTGACGTGGATGGATCTTTCAATGGTGATGTAGGACCTCTTTTGGATGGAATTGTCGAACCATTAGCAGTACTTGATGTAGCAGTCTTCTTCTTTAAAGATGTGGCACCTGTGGATGATAGTCCACCTGGCTTCCCAATCATAGATCTGCGCTTGGCAGAAGCAGCAGATGAAGATGAAGAGGCTGTCTTTGTCGTTCTAGATGATGGAGCAGAGGAAGAAGCAGCAGCAGCAACAGGAGCCCTTGGCTTAGGAGCAGACAACTTGGCTTTCACTTCAGCATTTTCAAAAAACTCCTTGATTTTTTTCATCTTGATATCGTCAATACTATCCAATGCGGCATTGAGCTCTCTCTCACCAGTGATCTTCATCAATGTACCAACAGCCTCAAAACCACAAGTTCTAACATCTGGTAAAGTATCACCAACTAGTTTCTTAGCTGCAGTCACAATTTCATCAATCTCCGATTTTGTTGGTGCAGATAAAGTGTTTTTCATACATCTGATCAAGAACTGACAAGATGCCAATCTAACTTGTGGTGTCTTATGCTTCATTGCCTCCAATGTTTCCTGCAAGACATCAGTGAGTGAGGTACTTGCAAAAACAGCATCTAAAGCACCATTTAACGCATCAAGAACACTTGGCTTCTTCTCCTTACATCTTTCAAGCAATGGGCTGAGCACGATCTGGTAATACTTGTGGAATCTTTGTCTTAAGCCCTTAGCCATCAGTTCAATACAATTAGCAGCCAGGGAAACAACCTGAATATTGGCATCCTTCTGACATTTGGCCAAGATTCTTACAAGGTCAAGATAATCATCATCAGCGTACTTCATGGCGTTCATCTCTTTTTGAGTCTCTGTGAGTACTTCAACCCTATCCTTCCATTTTGCAGCAGCAACGCGAGTAGCCAAGTCAGATGGAATCTTACCTAACACATTCACTGGGTCAACCATATCATAAGGATCCAATGGTGCAGCATCTGCCGAGTCTTCAGCACCACCCATAACAACATCACTATCATCAGGACTAGTTGCAGCACCACCTTGGTCCTTCTCGGCCTCCATGGCTTCACGTTGAGATTTGAGGTATCTTGTCTGGGTTGGTTTTTCATCCTTCACCTTCTCAAAAGCCTTGGTGAGATCCTTTTGCTGCACAGGTTTCAATTCGGCAAATAAGACCTGCTCCAAGGCAGGACCCATCCACTTGTACAATTCGACAGTCAAGTTTGAGGTTTCAGCTCTCACGTTTCTATCAGCATGGGAGAACAATTTTGGCAAACTTGGCAAGACGAGTTTTGGATTCACGGTACGTGCACCAAACTGGGTATAAATCTCACAAAGTGTCTTCACTGTACCAGAGACCAGCTTTGGTAGTTTAGCGGTAAGGTATGGCAGCATCAACTCAATGACTGGATCTGGGGTATCCAATTCGACAAGCCACATCAAGGCATCAGTGGTTTTCTGCTTGGTAGCAGCCTTGGCAGATGTCAGACCTTTCTCACACAACCCTGGGACAACTGCACTTCTCAACTTGATACAAGCGGTAGGTCCACTATACTCCAAGAGAACGCAGAGGGCAGTAATACCGGCTTCCTGGGCTGCAACGTTGGAATCGATGACAATCTTTTTAAAGATCTCTGGGTTTGAGATATACGGTGTGAAACATTCATCGTGTTCATTAGCACTTTTCTGGAACTGTGCCGTGATTTCTTGGTAGGCTTCAAGACGGACTTTCCAAACCTGTAGGACATGTCAGTAGTTGATCTAGGATGGTAGGGCATTCCGACTAAGACGGGGAATCTCACACAGAGAAGGAATGGGGACATACCTTGTGAGCGATACGCTCATCGAGCGGCAACTTTGAGTAGTCGGGTTCCTCAGCGGACATCGCGAGCAATGACAGAGGATTCCTGGCGACGGCGGCTATGAACAAAATGTTAAGCCCCACGCGTAGTGATGGATCGCTTTGTTTTGTTTTTGTTTACATATGTTGGTGGTCTTCGCGAATACGTTGACTTTTTAGAGAAAGCGCGAAATCTATTAAACTATTACATGGGTTGCCCCAGTTACAAAAAAATCCGAATCTGTCATTTGATTGCGGGTAAACATCCCGGGGGAACTTTTCTCTTCTCGGAAAAGCGGTTTGTCTCTTGGGTATCCCCTGGATAAGGTATTACGAGTTCTGCTGCGTAGACATTCAGGTAGTCATACCAACGAGTCACCCACAGATACTAGAGGGCAATATACTACACATACATATATCTACAATGTCTGATATGAATCTTCGTCCACGCTCACAGCGTGTCAGTCAAAGAGCTACACGCCTTGCCCAGGTACGCACACAGCAGCAGAGACCACCCACTGAGGCATACCCAGGTCTCAACGATATCACTGATGCCTTTGAGGCCCTGCCACTGGATGTTGCCAGATATTTCACCTTGTTCAAGGAAGTGCATTCCAAATACAGCATGCATGTCGAGCCATTGCATAAGAGCATTGCCGAATTTAAGGCCCTCCCAAGAACAGAGGAGTTCAAGAAGAAACGTTCAGCTTTGGCCAGCCACATCATCTCCAAACTCTCTTCAATTATCCCATGTCTGGACGAGAAGATGCATATTGCTGCCTTTGGTGCTGACAACACCATAAAGTGGATCAAAAGAATCAATGACGACTTTGAACTCATCTTCAAACATGAAATCCCAGAGAGTGTCAAGTTTGGCCAGCACAACCATCCAGCTATCATCCATGATGCTAAGATCCCAGACAACAAATCTGCACAGTCACAAAGAAGTGAGAGCAGAAGAGAGGCTCTTGCTGCCAAGAAGGCAGCTAATGAGAACAATAACGAGGAAGAAACTACCCCTGCTCCGGCCACGACCACATCAGGAAGGGGCAAAGGTAGACCAAGAGCTGAAAAGGAAGCCACACCAAGTGCACCAACAACTAAGAAGCGTAAGACAAATACTGCTCAGACTAATAGTTCTGGATCAGCCAACAATGGAAGCGCAGGAAACAGTGCCGGTAATTCCACCAATACGGCCCAAAACTTCACCTCAAACGTTTCCAATGCTCCAACTGCACACTCTCAGCTTCTCCAAACGGTAACAGTCACACACCCACAGACAAATGCTTTGAAGACTGAAGACGACTCTCGTCCTGGTACCCCATCGGGATCAAAGAGATCGCGTACTTCCACCAAGAAGAAGCAGGAACACGAACAGCAAATGCAGCAGGAAAGCGAACAACAAGAGGCTGGTATTTACAGAGATGGTGATGGTCAGATGCGTAATGCCTTGGGAGAGCTTGTCTACTGCTATTGTAACCAAGTCTCCTACGGTGAAATGGTTGGTTGTGATGACAATGACTGTAAGAGAGAATGGTTCCACTTGCCATGTACTGGATTGACCACATTACCAAGGGGTAAGTGGTACTGTGACGAGTGTAAGCAAAAACGAGGAAAGAAGTAATGCTCTTCAAGTATTTCTGAGAATCATATTACAACTAAAGTGGTGCTAGTTTGGTTCTATCCCTTGTTGCTGGAATGATATGTTTCTCACATGGCTCTCGCCGCCCGCATTTGTGTATCTATAGTGGAGGGGGACTACTCACCACACTTAATGAACTATGAACTTGGGAAACTATATTTTTGATGTATTATTCTGAAGGCACTTGTGCTTTGAGGTTGTTTGGAGGCGCCAGACTGTATATCCGGCCTATGATGACCATGATGAAGAAAGCTTTACCAGTGCTTTGTACCCTCTTGTACGCCACAATTGAGGTAGCAGCCAATGATTGGGACAGCTCCTTCCAACTTCAGGAGCAACAAGGAAGTCAAGAGTCATGGGAGCACGGTATTGTATCTCCAGATAAGTTCTTGTTACAACTGGAGGAACAAAAAGTGTACATTGACCCTACCGACGCACCGGAGTTCCACGCGTCCACACTTGAGGAGACAGAGGAGGAGGAAGATCCAGAATATGAGATAGATTACGAAAAGGGGTTTGAGTACGACGTTGAAGAGGACGATTATGAGATGTCTGAAGAAGAGCTCGAGGAATACTATGCCACGAAGACAACCTGTCACGAGGCAGCTCCAACGTCAGTGTCTGAGAGCGTTGAACCATTCGCAGATATTCCTTCCAGTCCAGCTGACCTTAACATACCAACTTTACAAACCAAGCTGTCTATACCAGCTGCAGCAGAACACTTGGATCATTTCTCAGATCTGTATGTGGACCTGTTAAAGCAGGTTGGTATTGAGAACCTTGTAAAAGGTGCTTGGGGTATGACGTACTCATTTTACAGACCAGAAGGCGGTTGTAAGGCTCCACAAGAGATCCAAGATGACATTGCAAAGTTGGGTGACTTCGAGATCATCAGAGTCTACGACACGGACTGTGAAGGTATCTTGAACGTCATGAAGCTGTTGAAGCCGCATCAAAAGTTGTTTGCCGGTATATACTACTTGGACAGGATCGATGTCTCTGCAGAGATTATCCACCAGGCTGTCATGGTAACAGGTGGAGATTGGTCAAAGGTCCACACTGTCTCTGTTGGTAACGAGTTGGTGAACTTTGGCCGTGCCACGACTCTGCAGGTGGCTGCTCTGGTTGATCGTGCTAAGACCGTCTTGAGAGCCAGAGGATACACAGGCTACGTTGTAACTACCGATACTCTTGTTGCGATGTTGAACAACAAGGAGTTGTGCCATATTGGCGACTACGTTAGTGTTAACTCACATCCATATTGGGATGGCTTGGTCCATCCGCAAGATTCAGGTCCTTGGTTGGTTCAACAGTTGGACATGTTGAGGGATGTCTGTGGTGCAACTACCCCGATAGTCTTGTGTGAGACAGGCTGGCCGACAAGAGGGCTGAAGTTTGGTGAAAAGGGTGTTCCTTCCAAGGCCAATCAGTTGATTGCATTAAAGTCTATTGTCGACACTTTGGGGTTCAAGACAATCTTGTTCACGACTTACAACGATTATTGGAAGGCTGATGGAACTCACGGAGTTGAGAAATTCTGGGGTATTTTTGATGAGTAATCATTTTTTAATACTGATGAAATAAGAGCTGGTTTTATATCTAGTTTGAGATGAGACAAGTTAATCGTAGAGATCTGGCTCTGCCATGTAGTCAGATAGACTTCTTGGAGTCAAGTTTTTGAGTCGCATTATGACTCCACACAATTACTAGATTAGGAAATTATTATGAGTCAGCTCACAATCACTATTACATACGCTTCTCTGTCGTCCAATCACAGAATTCAATTTGTAGTTCAGGCTTTAGCAAGCTGAGAAAAGTTGGCTTGTTGGGATTTCTGACTGATCTGTTATTATTTTGGCTGCCTGTGTGGACCTATTTAACTGAAAGCGCATCCGCCTCGCTCACGAACCGTCTCCGGCCCTTTGCAGGACACGAACTATAGTTAGCCCATAATGAAAGTCCAGGTCCATTCGAGACGTGCTTTGCACACTTCCAAGGCTATTTTCAAGCCATACACAGCCTATACCTTCCCACAGGCTAGCATTGGTGCCTTTGGTGTGCCTCCAATGGATCCTCTCGCTACTGAGGAGACACCAAAGGACGCCCTTTCACGTGCACTTTCTCTCAAGGAGCCATCTACTGCTTGGTCCCGTGAGCAGATTAAAGAGATTCACAGTACTCCACTCATGAACTTGATGTTTGCTGCTCAAACACAACACAGAAGGTTTCATGATCCAACAAAGGTTCAGCTATGTACTTTGATGAACATCAAGACTGGTGGTTGTACCGAGGACTGCAAGTACTGCGCCCAATCCAACCGTTATGATACCAACGTTGAAGCCCAGAGAATGGTTCAGGTTGATGAGGTCATTGAAGCTGCTAGGGAGGCCAAGCGTAATGGTTCTACCAGATTCTGTATGGGTGCAGCTTGGAGGGACATGAATGGTCGTAAAAACGGATTGAAGAAGGTCAAGGAGATGGTGGAGGCTGTTCATGAACTCGGTATGGAGAGTTGTGTTACACTTGGAATGATCAACTCTGAGCAGGCGAGAGAGCTGAAGAGTGCTGGTCTTACTGCTTATAACCATAACATTGACACATCTAGAGAGCACTACCCAAAGGTGATTACTACAAGAACATACGATGATAGACTCAAGACCGTCAGTAATGTCCAATCAGCTGGTCTGAAGGCTTGTACTGGTGGTATCTTGGGACTCGGCGAGACTTCTGATGACCACGTATCTTTTATCCACACTCTGGCCACAATGGATACGCATCCAGAGTCGTTGCCAATCAACAGACTTGTCCCAATCAAGGGTACCCCAATGTATGAGGAAGTCAAAAACAAGAAGCTTAGTATTGATGCTATTGTCCGCACCATTGCCACTGCTCGTCTTGTCATGCCTCGCTCCATCATTAGATTGGCTGCTGGTAGATATACCATGAAGGACCATGAACAGTTCCTTTGTTTCATGGCTGGATGTAATGCTATCTTCACTGGAAAGAAGATGTTGACCACGATGTGTAATGGTTGGGACGAGGATAAGGCAATGTTGGAAACTTGGGGCCTCTCCCCAATGGAATCATTCTCATACAAGCCAAACAAGGAGGCCGTTGAGATTAACGCTGAGAAGTGAGATCTATATCAGCCTAGCTTAGTAATAGATGCCTACTATTGTCAACAAGACCTATTCTGCAGTACATATCATAAAGGCGCAAGTTGGCTCTGGCAACTACACAGATTCCTGTACAAATCTATGTCACACAGTATCGATTACATTATATTACACACATCTAGGATCATTTTGACCCTCCTTTTTTGTTGACATGCCAAGGAAGACCCAACATGACACAGTGACCAAAGTAGGTAGCCCCATTATATCAGAGGGAAGTGCATGCCAACGAGATAGAAAAAAACACAAGACATAAAACAGACCAAGGGATAAAGTACCAGCTAGAAAAGGCAATCAATAAAAAAAGAAAACAAGAAATTATCAAGAGAAGGAAATCATAATAGAAATAAAGAAAACAAAAAGGGAACAATAACAAATGGAAACGATAGATCTCAGTTGTTGGAGTTTCTCTTTAACTGATCTTCGAGACCAATCTTCTTCAACACGTCTGGTAGTGTATTGTATAACCAAGCGATAGATCTCTTGGTGTTGTCTTCAGCGATTCTCAAGTTATCAAAGAACTGGAAAGCCTCTGCAAGGGAACAACCCTTGATTTCCTTGTATCTGTCAATTCTCACAGCAAGTGCCTTGATCTTCTGATACTTACGTATCTTCTTGATCTTGTAGGCCTTCTGAACACGTTCAACCTGCGGCTTCAAGGAGTTATAGTACTCCATGTAGATATCTTCAACCTTGTTAAAGTCATTGTGAATTATCAAATCGTAGTTCTCAGCATCGTACTCACTATGTCTACCAGACTTTTGGAGCCTACTTCCCGTAGCAGGAGGGGTCAGATGACCAATTGGAGAACCGGACTCTGGATCTTCATCATCCTGATTACCATCAAAGTTGGAGTTGGATCTGAAATGTCTGGATCTGGATGCGCTTGGGTCCATAAAGACAAAATCAATGCGTGGGTTTGGGTGGCTTCCAGGATGGCCAGCCTGACTTGCCAGCGTCTGTTCATCATCAACGTATTGGTTGTTGATGAATCTCAACATGCCGCCGTTTCCAGTGGCATCTGTCAGGGCACTGTCTAGAACTCCATTCTGAGCAGCAGCGGCGGCAGCGGCAGCGGCGGCAGCCTGTTGTTGCTGAGCCTGCTGTTGCTGTTGAGCCTGCTGCTGGCGGTGGTGGTTCTGTTGTTGTTGTTGCTGCTGATGATGAGCATGTGTATGAGAGTGGTGCTGTGACTGTTGTCTCTGACCCTGCTGCTGTGACTGTGATTGCTGAGGGGTATCCGATGGATGTCCATTCTGTTGTGATGGAAGAGAAGAGCCTGCAAGGAATGACTCGGGCAGTGGAAGTGACAGAGGGTTTTGGGAGGAAGAAGATTGCGGCTGAGCCTGTGACTGAGCTTGCTGATCAACCTGTTGTTGTGTCTGAGACTGTTGAGATGGCTGGTGCTGCTGTTGTTGAGCACTACCTTGACCCTGCTGGAAGGGGTTCACTGGTTGGATTATGAAGCGTTGAGTTGAAAGGACCGCTTTCAAATCTTGGTTCTCCTTTATCAGGAGATCAATCACAGAATTGAGCTGCTGCATCTTTTGATTAGTGCGTTCGATGTAGTCATTGAGCTTCTTGTTCATGCTCTCTTGGGCAGTATAGTTCTGATTCTTCTGATCCTGAATCATGGCTCTGAGCTTGTCGAGCTCATCCTTGAGGGCGACCGGATTGACCTGCAAAGTGTAAGTTAGTCAAGATTGTCCTTGGGTAAGTCAATAAGAGGTAAATACTCACATTCATCATTGATATTGGGGTTCCAAATGGCAAATGATGAGAATGGCGCAGTTGAGTGCTGGCCAGGAAAGGCACAGAGCGGGGGCTTGGAGTGGCGAATGTAACGTTCTAGGTGCGGCAGACAGGTGGATCAACCTTCTTGAGTATATGGAGACGAATGGGGAAGGTATCTGTCGATGGAGAAAGTCTTTAAACTAAGAACTTATCGTCTTTAGAGAGTTGAAGATGAGCAGTGACAGGGACGCGGTTGTTTGTTTACGAAAACTTTTGGCGAAAAAACAACGCAATTGGCGCAATCTTTGACAACGCAACGGCAAAAAAACTTCGCGAGCTTTCTTGGTTTCGCGAACACGTTCGATGTGCATGCTGATTGGCTGTGCCTACGCTGCAAGATGCTGGGGTTCTCTCTATGAACTATGATAGATTCAAGGGTGATGTGTGGGCCATTAGAGCTAGTTAGTGCTGATTTAAGTATCTATAACAAGCCACAGAATTTCATTTCAGGCTCAAACTATATGTAGACCGCCCACATTTGAGGGTACCCTGTGTAAGCGTCCATGTCTTATCAAGGTCCTGCTAAGATGCAACTCCGTAAGGTAGACAATAAAGATCCAGCGGTGACTATATGTCAAGCTCACTACGACAATACTTCTTGGAGCTGACCTTCACATTATTGGTAATGGTGTCAATGCTGCACTTGTAACATTGGTAATCCGCAAACTTTCCATATATGTGAGGATATCATTTCCCTATAGTCGTACTGCCAAGATTGATGTCCATGGGGCTCGTAAGTGAAACTCTAGATGCAAGAGTGAAATCAAGAGTTGTTAAAGCTTGGAGTGATGCTTTTGATCCATCAACGGTTGTAATCCAGCATCTCATGTTCTTGTTGAAGACTATGACTGACAGCTTAGGTGTTCAAAGCGCTCTGTTGAGAAGATCTATAAGTGTACCTCGAGCTTTGATATCTACAAGTGGACTGGTGTCTCCTACCGCCACTCAGAAAGCATCTTTGAAGAGGAATTTGGTTAATTGGTAGCTTCAAATAAGTATTATCGTCATCTAGTATAGTGGTGTGTTAGGTCTTTTGAGCTGTCATGAGCCGTAACCCCCACGGTGGAAACGCGGGGACACTTTGATCCACTCTGATGGTTATCGGTATCTACCCAGATCATATAAAACCTGTCAGTACTCCCTAACTCATCTATCTGTATAATCTTATGTAATGTGGGTAAGCATTTATCAATGTCCTTCACGATCCCTGAGTCTAACTTTTCCCCGGTCATCATCATCGGTGGTGGTCCCTCCGCTCTAGCAGTCTCCTCACGTCTTTGCACCACAACTTCAGGAGCTGAGTACTCTGATTCTGAACATAATCGTTTCCATTGGCTCCGTCAACGTCATAACCTGGACTCAAGCACGGGGCTTTTCAAACCGGATGATATTCTTATTTTGGATAAGATCGCTCCGAGATTCATGGCACAATGGGGGAATCAATTTGAAGCGTTGGGTATCAAACACCTAAGGAGTCCAATGTTTTTCCATCCGGATCCTTCTGATAGTGATGCCATGACTGCATTTGCTTATGCTAATGGAAGGGAAGATGAGTTGATGGAGATTAAGGGTGTTGTTGGGAGAGATCCGTTCAAGCATCAAAAAGGTGGAAGAAGAGGGTCTACAGTTGAGGTTGATCAGCGTAACTGGACTGACTTTTACAGACCGGGATCACAATTGTTCAAGGATTTCTGCTCTTTTATATCGAAAAGAGCTAGATTAAACAATCAGGTGAAACAATGTGAGGTTATTGATGTTAAGTATGGTGAAATATGTGTTGTCAACGAACATGATGGCAGAGAGACTAAGGGCATAGGTTTCAGAGTTGAGACAGTTTCTGGTGATGTTTATGGATGTGGCCTTTGCATTAGTGCCGTTGGACCATCAGGTACCATCAACTACCCCATTCAACCAGACCTGGATTACAGGTTTCCACAAGGAAGTTGTCACTCTTCTCATTTATTCCTTAAGCAGGTTTCCTTCCCGCCTCCAGGTGTTGTTGGTGCGATCGCTTCGAAGAAGGCTGAGCTTATCATTGTTGGAGGTGGTCTTTCATCTGCCCAGCTTGCAGAGAAGGCATTAATGCAAGGGTTTAGTCGTGTTCATTTTGTCACCCGTGGCGAGATCAAAGTTCAACACTTTGACTTTGGATTAGAGTGGGTCACCAAGAATAAAAACATCACCAAGACGGAGTTTTGGCAACATGAGACTGATGAGGAGAGATTCGATGCTGCTATGAAGGCAAGACGGGGTGGATCTGTAAATCCGCAGTACTTGGACGTGCTTCATGACTTGGAGAAGAAAGGAAGAGTTGTGATCTATAGAAACACTGAAGTTGTTGACAAACTATGGGATGAGGAAAACAACAGATGGGCCAGAGTTACCCTTCATAACAAGAAGGATGATACTAACACACTTTTAGCAAACATGAATTACGTTGTATATTGCACTGGCAGCACACCAAGTCTCACAACAGAACCATTCTTACAATCACTACTCGAGTCTCACCCAATCAAATCGGTTAGGGGGCTACCATGTCTGACTGATGATCTTCAATGGAGCAAAGACGTCCCATTTTTCATGATTGGCAGGTATGCCATGCTGAGAACCGGTCCATCTTCTGCCAATCTCGATGGTGGTAGATTAGGAGCTGAGCGTGTGGGATGGAAGGCACAGCGCATGAGAGAAATGGGAGAGTTGTTCCTGGGTAAGATCAGCGAGGCGCCAAATACCAAGAAGGGGGGAATGGCCGAGCTACTGAGATGCACTGGGGGACAATGCAATTGGTACGGTGTTCTTAATGATGTTTCTGCCTGACATATGGATATATATATATATATATATATATATTTGGAGATAAATGTAAGTTAATGTGAAGAGATAAGAGAGAATGAATTGAGTATATCTAGTGAAGTGTTTTAGACAATGACGTCATAGGCGGAAAATCTTCATTAGCAGATTAACGGCCGAACCCCTGAAGAGCATTGTTCTGAAGGGTGGGGGTAAATTGATTAGTCAGTTCGGTGAATGAAGTTTAAAGGGAAATACCGGAGCAAGTGGAGGGTAGAGGCTGTGGAGAAATGCCAAGAGGTGATAAAGTGACCAGCAACCAAGCTCACTACACTCTACAGAGACACACAGCCACCGGCTAGTCAGGCTCCTTGGGGGTGCAAGAGCGCGATGATTGGCACGGGCGCGCCCGCGCCCGCCCGTGGCCCTACCGCGTCACATAGCCTTGACAAAAGCACATCCTATATTTGTAGCATTGCATCTTCATTTCAGCGCAGAGACAGAGAGAAAGAGAGAGACGTCTGTCTATTGCATAGAACTATCATAACACATGCTTCCGTTCTCTGTGCTCTTTTCCCTGGTGGCAGCCACTGGCGCCACCGCCAAGATGCTCTCACCTGGCTTCCAGTCACTACACTTCAACGTGTCTCGAGGCTCTTCTTATGGCACCGCTACTGCTGGTGCAAAGCCCCGTCTACGTGTTAGAGACTCAGTCGATGGTACCATCGAGACAACTCTCGAAAATGAACAGACATTCTACTCGGTCGACCTCAAAATTGGTTCCACAAATCAGGATGTTGTCGTTCTCGTCGACACAGGTTCCTCAGACTTGTGGGTTACAGGCTCGAACAATCCATACTGTGGGTCTTCCTCTTCATCTTCTTCTTCCTCTCGTAAATACAGAGTTCTCGATGATCTTACATCTCATGACTCCCTCACCACTACTGGAAACTCTGCCAAATCCGACCTTAATGTGGTGAACAAGGCATCAGATGTCACATCTGATACATCCTCGCTCAAGGCCATTGACTGTTCACAATATGGTGTTTTCAATCCAAATAACTCTGATTCATTCCACTCCAACGAAACTGAATTCTACATCGTTTACGGTGACTCAACATTTGCATACGGTACATGGGGTTATGATACCGTCACCGTTGGTGGTACCGAAGTCAAGGACTTTTCGTTTGCTGTTGCTAACAGAACAAACTCCACCGTTGGTGTCCTCGGTATCGGTCTCACCGGATTGGAGACTACATACTCTGGATCTAGAGCTTCCTCACTAACATCAAGATATCAATACGCAAACCTTCCTGTTAAGATGGTTGAAGACGGTTTGATCAGCAAGAGACTTTATTCTCTTTACTTGAACGACTACAATGCTGACTCGGGAAGTGTCTTATTTGGTGGTATCGACCATGCTAAGTACTCTGGTACATTGACCACCGTCCCAATCATCAATACACTCTCATCATCTGGCTATGATACCCCTATCAAGCTTGAAGTCGCATTATCCGGTATCTCTTTTGATGGTGGTGACTCTGCACTCTCTTCCCCAATCGCTGCATTGTTGGACTCCGGTACCACACTCACCTATATCCCATCTGATGCTATCGCCTCCATCGCTGACTCTGTCGGTGCCAGATATTCCTCCTCATATGGTTACTATTTGATGGATTGTCCATCGTCATCAATAGACACCAACCTCACTTTCGACTTTGACGGTCTTACAATTTCTGCACCTATCGATAACTTTATCCTTGCCGCTGACTCTAGTGGATCCACTTGTGTCCTCGCCCTTATGGATTATGGTACTGATTATGCTATCCTTGGTGATTCCTTCTTGAGATCAGCATACATTGTTTATGACTTGGATGAGCTTGAAATTGCCATGGCCCAGGTTAAGTACACCACTGAGGAGAACATTGAAGTTGTCACGGGCTCTATCCCATCTGCATCCGCTGCTGAGGGTTATTCCTCCACTGCAAGCGTTGATGGATCTGATTCTACGGATTTGAATGGCGTCATCGGTGGTGCTGGTCTCTCATCTGCTGATGATGATGGCGAGGAGTCCACCTCTTCTGTTACTCAAACTGCTTCTAGATCTACAAGTTCAAGTACAAGAAGTGGCTCATCTGGCTCAAGCTCAAGTACTGGTGCTGGTTCTCATAACGCACCATTCATTGCTGCTGCTGCATCTTTGGCCATGGGTATGTTGGCTCTCTTGTGATTTCATACAGACATTACAGTCCCTATTTTGTTTGGTTCCTCCCCCCTTTCTTCTTTATAATCCATTCATGTCAGTTTTATTTATTTTAACACGTACGTAGACTGCAAAGTTCGGTCTCTGAATCATAGATATATGTTACAAAGGTGTGCTCATATGATAGATACATAATTCATTATCACTGTGTGCCCACAATTCAGTATAAAAAAGAAGCCTAATATACAGTTAAGGAGATAGGAATCTTCAACAAGCACAACCAGAATTAACAGCAGAATCATTCTGTACGTTCAAATCAACCTTGTTAGCACCCTGTTGAGGAGCCTGCTCAACAGATTCATCCGGGCTTGGAACCTTAGCACCAAGGGCAACAAACACCTCCTTCACATTGAACCCAGTCTTTGCAGAGGTTTCAAAGAACAAGAGTCCTTCCTCTTCAGCCAATTGTTGACCCTCAGCATAGGCAACCTTCCTTTGTGTCTCATCAGCCTCAACTAAATCGTGCTTATTAGCACAGAGGGCAATTACTATCCCTGCCGCAGCTTGCTCATGAAGTTCTTTCACCCAATGACGGGCCTTGATGAATGATGCTGGCTTGGTAACATCATACACCACAACGGCACATTGTGCATTACGATAGTACATTGGTGCGAGGGAGGCAAAGCGCTCCTGACCAGCAGTATCCCTATTGGTGGGCGGTTAGTTGGTGGTCTTCTTTAGATATGAAAACACGTTTCAAAAGTAATGATGGGACACTTACCAAATCTCAAACTTGATTGTCTTATCGCCAATAGCACATCTCTGTGTTAAAAATGCGGCGCCGATGGTTGGTTCTGTGGTGGTGTTAGCACGGGATAAAGGGAAGACAAGGGGGCGGCGGCAGTCACTTTCAACTCACCTTTATTCTCCTGGAAGTCATTGCTGACGAAGCGTAGCACGAGCGAAGACTTTCCGACAGCGGCCTCTCCAAGCAATACAAGCTTCACGGGCGTTACTGGCTTGCTCATAGTGTTATCGTGGTTGTGGTTGTGCGTTTACCCAGTTGTGGTGGCGCTGTGTCTTTCACCGTTATCAGTTCTGTCTCTCTCTCTCTGTCTCTCTTTGTCTCTTGTCGCTCCACAGCTGAGCCTTTGGTGGTGTTCGGGTGGTGCGGGTCGCTAAGCGGGAAATCTGGAATGGGCGAGTTCAGTGTGGAGGGAAAGAGGAGAGAAATAGAGGAGGAGTAGGGCGCTAGAAAAGGACTTAATCATCTTCTTGAACTAAATACATCTACCCCCATCAGAGGAAGAACAAGCTATGCCCAGTGCCCTTCCACCACATATATCAGCGCTGGCACGCGCCACAGTGCGCCGTCTTCAGTTGACCCCACAGGCTTCTGCCCGTCTTTTCTCCACTACACAATTGGCAAGGGCCCAAGGCTCGTCCACGTCCTCGTCTTCCAAGGTCAAGAACAACAAGCGTGCCATGCGTGAGATTAACATCGCATTGGCTTCCGGAATTCTCTTTTTCGCCTCATACTTCTCCCTTCAGTCCCATTACCTCTCCGATTCGGGCGATGGTACGCGTCTTCGTGCCTTCTCAACCACACAGAGCAAACAGCAACAACAAAAGGCCGCCCAGAACATATTCCTCCTCAGCGATGAACAAATCACTAAACAGTTGCGTAACCTTGAAGAGTCATACTATGTTAACCGTGGTAAAGGTGTTGTCCGTTATGATATCTCTCAACTTCCATCCAATTCCCCAATAGAGGATGATCGTTCAGAAGCTGTTGTTACGGTGCCTACTAAAGATGGTAACACAGATTTCTATTTCTGGGGTATCTACGATGGCCATTCAGGTTATTACACATCCTTGAAGTTACGTGATGAACTCATTTCTCACGTTGTTCATGCATTGGGCGCAGAATACAAGCAAGATCCAGAGGATCCTTCCAGTGGTGCACGTCTCATTCCAACACCAGAGGTTATTGACGAAGCCATTAAGCGTGGATTTCTTCATTTGGACCATGAGATTGTTCAAGAAGGATTAACACAGCTTTTTGAAGACCCAAACAACAAGGAAAGAGCATTAAGGGCCCTCCCTGCTGCTTCTGGTGCATGTGGACTTCTCACATTCTACGATTCATCATCACAATTGTTAAGAGTAGCAGTCACTGGTGATTCTCGTGCTGTGCTTGGATCTCTGAATGCCGATGGTCAATGGACTGCAAAGTCTCTTAGTGTTGATCAAACAGGTGATAATCCAGAAGAAGTTGAGAGAATTAAAGCCGAGCACCCAGGTGAAGCTACATGTGTACGTAATGGTCGTGTCTTGGGTTCCTTGCAACCAACCAGAGCATTTGGTGATTTCAGATACAAATTGAAAGAAATCAATGGTAAGGCTATTGATTCCTTACCGGAACACCTTAAAGTTTACTTCAGATCCCCACCAAAGAACAGTTTGACTCCACCATATGTTACCGCAGAACCAGTGGTTACCACAACCAAGATTGATCCATCCAAGCGCGATTTTGTTGTCATTGGATCTGATGGTCTTTATGAACTTTTATCAAATGAGGAGATTGTGGGTCTTGTTGTGAAATGGATGGAGAAGAATTCTGTTACAAAAACCACAACACCAACATCCACAGAGGAAAAGAGATGGAGTGGCCTTTTCTCCGGTTCTGATGACAAAAAGCTTCCTCGTGTCCTTGATGTATCTGATGAGAAATATCGTGATTTCCAGCGTCCAGCATTCAGAAACAAAAAAGTTTCAGAGCAACATGAATATTTGCTTGAAGACACCAACGTATCAACACACTTGATCCGTAATGCCCTCTCATTGGGTGGATCTAAGGAATACGTCTCCACACTCGTTTCAATTCCAAGTCCAACATCTAGAAAATACAGGGATGACCTCACTGTTACAGTGGTATTCTTTGGTGATGGAACACCAGATGATGCTGGTAAATTGGAGGTAAACATTCCAGCCACCAAGAACGGTTTGGCTGAAGAGGCAAAGCTCTAAGAAGAGCCAATTCTACTGGTGTACTCAAAAAAGAATCAAACAAAATAAAGTCTTGACATAACTCATGTAATTCAATAGACATCCTATAAGTATTCCAATCTCATCGTAGCAAATAGTCAGCTGAATAACGACAAGTTGAGCGGGACACTAGATCCTCTACCACTAGGATACAATTTTTGTTTCCCGACGAATGCTCTTGGTTTTGGAAGATCACCCTTATTAACAAATGCAAATCTTGAATCATCAATGGTAATCTTAGCACCACTAGCCCCGGACCCTGAGGTGATTGTGTACGAAGAAGCGTCAATCTTTGGTGCTGATGAGTAAGAGCCAGGCTGTGGGAGGGAGCCATTATCTGTGGATGAGCCACCGCGGCCGAAAAGACGTTGTTTAAAGTTGTTTGAGGATGACGATGGTGGAGGCGGTGGTGCAGATTTTGTTGGCGCTGGTGATGATGGTGATGATGGTGGGAGTGATGGGGCATTTGACATTGGTGGGGGTGGTGGAGCAGATGGGGCAGATGGGGCAGATGGAGCAGATGTTGATGGGAGAGAAGGTGGATTTGCGGGTGGTGTTGGGATTGATGGAGTTGGCGGTGGTGGTGTAGACATTGATGGAGGAGCTGGTGCTCTTGGAGGAGCTGGATTACTTGGAACAGGTGGTGCAGAGGATGCTGGGGCTGAGTTATCAGTAGAGTCCTCAACAACAAAACTGTCGTCTCTCTTTTTGTTGATCTCGGCTAAGAATGGAAGACCACCGGCAACTGGTGTTGCTGATGGTGCATTTGATGGTGGTGGTGGTGCACTCGTCGATGGAAGTGATGGTGGTGGAGGTGGTGGTGGGGCACTCGAGCTTGGCAAAGGGGGTGGAGCTGGAGCTGGTGAAGATGGTGATGATGCAACCTTTGGTGTTGATAGTGAAGGAACTGGTGGTGCTACCGGAGAGGCAGCGGGCTTTTTGTTGGCAAATCTTGCACTGAGAGCATCAGCCAATGGGTTACCCGTTGGTGCCGGTGGAGTTGGTGCTGATGGGGCTGATGGTGTTGATGTTGGAGCCTTATCTGTGACATCTGGTGCTTGGTCAGCGGCAGAGAAGTTTGCTGGAACCGAATCAACGACATACGTGTCGTTTCTCTTCTTTTGGATATCTGCAAGAAATGCAAGACCACCTGCTGGAGGAGCTGGTGACTTGGCCGCTGTTGGCTTGGAAGCAGGTGGTGCACTCATGGACGGCATCGGTGGAGGTGGAGGAGTAGCTGGTGCGCCCGATGATGGAAGTGGTGGAGGTGGAGGTGCAGACGATGTTGGCAGTGGAGGTGCAGGTGGAGCATTTGATGTTGGTAGTGGAGGAGGTGGAGGAGCAGATGATGTCGGCAATGGAGGTGGAGGGGGAGCAGATGATGTAGGCAATGGTGGAGGTGGGGGAGCACTCGATGATGGAAGTGGAGGTGGAGGCGGTGCTGATGATGTTGGTAGTGGAGGTGGAGGAGGTGCTGACGATGTTGGCAGCGGTGGTGCAGCTGGTATACTTGAAGTTGTTGAAGGTTTCCGTTGTGGTCTTGATGATGGAATAGTTGGGATACCTGGAGCTGATCCAGATGGCAATGGCGGTGGAGCACCTGGAATAGGAGGTGGACCGGAATCACTCTTCCCACTGGATACAGAGTTTGTAGAATTTATAGAAGATGATGACAACTTTCTAACATGTGAACTCTTTCCTGGGATTGATGGTGGAACTTTTAGTGTGTTGGCCGGTGGGACCGGAGGTGCACTCATTGATGGGATAGGTGGGGCCCCTGTTGGAGGTGGAGGCGGAGCACCAGAAGGTGTTGAAGAAGTAGACGACTTGGTCGGTCTTGAAGATGGCATCTTTGGAATGCTTGGAGCAGATGAGGAAGGCACTGAAGGTGCCGTAGGTGCCGAAGGGCCACCACGATGCTTGAGTGTAGGCATACCTCCAGCAAAGAGATCGTTCAGGTTCTGAACACCACCAGATGGAGCAGAAGGCACAGCTGGTGCGGAGGGAGCCGAACTGTTTGGACGGAAGCTCGGAATAGGAGGAGCACCACCCATTGGGGCGGCTGGAGTCGATGATACTGATCCAGTGACTAGTGGAGCTGAACGGTCGTTGGTTTCGGCCTTCTTGAGTTTCATACCCTTTCTGATATCACCGAGGAGAGCGTCACGACCCATGGCAGCAGCCGGCGGAGCCGCGGGCATTGATGGAGGTGGAGGCGGTGGAGGTGGAGGAGCACCCATTGTGATGGATAACAAGTTAACTTGGACCGAATTATCCTGACTACACAAGATCTATTTAATTCCCCCTTACTAAGATAAAGGCCACTGCCCACTTTTGATCTCGCGCGCCCTAATTTTCGCGAAAGTTCCCCATTCGCGATAAACCCGGACACCAATATGTATAAAGTCTTGAGAATTTATTGAGAGGGAATAAAAAAACTTTTCGAGTTGGACGACGAGTTCAGAAGGGAGATTAATGATGTATTGAGTGTGGTGAATGGAAGGATGGGTGGATAATGTCTGTGTCTAACCGTGGCTTGCCAACAACTAAGCCATTGATTGACGGCTAACTCTGATCCTCTCGGATTTCAGTTGGTGTTCCCACAGAGAGTGCTCTGTTCACACGATGACTACCCCGTATCTCAGTCATCGTCTGGAGTGGAAGCATATGGTTACCAATCTACTCATTGCCGATTGTATATAATCTTGTTTGGCACCTTCGAAGATCCTCAAACCTTTTCCTCCGTGGTTTGATGATTCAAAGCGGTGCCTAGAGCAAAACTTCCCACTTCGCTGTGCAGTCCTTCCTAGTCGCAGCATTTCTGGACGTTATGGGTTGGATGGTTTCGTTCCTTGTTTCCTTTTGGTTCGAGAACCTGCCGTTGTGGGGATATCTTGCCTGCCTGAATGCATGGTGTCTCCCTCAAACCTTTTTCTTGTGTAGTGTAGTCTGAGTGGTATCCATCTCAGATATACAGTAGTGATTGACAAAAGTTGGCCATTAGTGAAGTTACTGTGACATAGAGTGTTAATGTCTCAAAGTTTAGGTTTGTCCTCCTCAGATACATGATCCCCCGTGCAGAAGCAGATCAATCTCTGGGTCATTAATACGCAAGTTAAACCACCCTAAGCCTAAACCATCGGGGCACTCTATTTCTTGTCAGTGGAGAGTTTCTACGAAGTGCTTAATTCATGTATTGTTCTGGGGCCAGTTTGCTCTCAAAGTTGCCGTTCTTCTCTTGAGCTGCTGGCCAACTGGAAAACAGTAGATGTATTTATCATCTCCTTAGGATTTACCAACTTCCCAGCCATGTTGTCTCAAACACTGCAGCAAATTGCTGATGTGCCGTCCCAATTCGAACCTTATACTACTGATCTTCTCTTCGAATGCGATCGGTTCCAAGTGCTCACGCTTCTCTATGGCCGCTATTATTTGGTGTTGCTTCACTACATACATGTTCTCTCGCCACTATATCAAATGTGTCACTGGATTCCTACAGGTAAAGAGATCAACGTCTACTAGATTCATACTAGCGAATAAGGCTTTCCAGTATCCCTCAGGTGGCACTGCAAAATCAGTGGGCGAATAAGCTTCAGAGTTTCAGATGTATCAAAATGGTGATGCAACGAAATCATGGTTTCTCCCCCATTGGGTAAACTCTAGCCATCTCCACGGACTCATCAAGGTTTGTCCAAGTGCTGTTGGTTGTAGTGCTTTCAGACTGCTTCTCTGTGGCGATATATCAATGCGTCTTTTGTTACCATGTGTCGGTGTTCTGTTGCCCTGCAAGGCCGTGGTAATCTGTTGCCAGGTGCTGATCTATGGATGCAACTTCCATCCCCAAAGACAGTTAACTTCAATTCCATGACCTAAAGTAGCCTGTGAGGAGTTTTGATTGCACTTGATTTCACAAATGCCTGCCGCAGTCAGCTACAATAGCACTAGATCGCTATGCCTCCATCCCAGTACACTCTTCACTGGAGTCCGGGGTCAAGACTGGGCCCCATCCCTCAGCTTTCTTGTCATATATCGTAAACCTACCGATATGTGAGACAACGTCTGCTGGTACTGTACTAAGTTTATCTGACTTTGGTGGTTAGAGAGACGAATCAAAGCCTTATCGTCTTACGAGAAGCCTGATCAACCGTAACCACTCATCATCGGGAGGGCGGTCGAGAAGCTTGTTTGCGCTCATCAACCGTCCAAAGATCTCCGGGTCACTGGTAAAAACCTGTTAGCCAAACTTCTCATCTACAGCTTTTTTCCCTCTGGTTGATCGACGTATATCATCTCATATGCTCCCACATCTCTCCTCCTCCTCCATTGCGAGTTCCCACTAGGTGATCTATGACACGCCCATCGGAACTCGCTTCAGAGACAGCACAAATGGTCGACGCAGCCACCATCTGTCCAGCTCTCCCATCCATCGTCACTAAGAAGATGTCAAGTGAGAAGCCGAAGAATATCAAGTAAGTTTCATTTTATTGTATTGTCCCATGTTTGATCTCTTAATCCTCGCCTTGTTGTCCCCCGGATATAGCGCCCGCCCACAGTCGGCCCCACAACTACAGCAAGGCTACAGTGGATCTCCTATAGTGGTCATTGTTCCTTGTCGGTTTGTCACCTGTTGCCATGGCACTCTACAATCTAAAAGTATGCTTGCTATTCTGTACAGTGCGTCTGGGTGTCCCCGACCGTGTCTTGCCGAGATTGACAGCTTATTCCCCCACCTCCCACTCTTCCGAAACGGGAAATCCAGTTGATCTCGCCCACAAGACATCTTGAACGTCTTCAGATGCATATCCACGGTGAGAAGTTTGGTTTTGAGAGTCTCTTTCGGTGGATAGAGTACGTTGAGGCATGCGGAAACGGGTCCAGGCTGAAGGTGTTTCTGGTACCCGAAATCAGCAGGAGCGCAATCAGTATACTCGTCACCATTTAGTCACTCCACATCAACTTGGGGAATCACAACACAGGAAATACGGTTACAGTTCAGCTAAGCAGGATAATTCGCTTCAAAGAGATCAAAACATGGTAGCATCAAGACGGCTTCACGTCGACACCACCACAGACACTAACCAACACCAAAGACTTCCTTCCTTCAATGACCTCACAAGAACTTTTGAAAACACACTGACTTTAGACCAGTCAATCCCTCAGGGTCCTCCAGTTCGTGTTATTTCCCATGGTTCCAGACCACACGTTGTGCAGCCACAGCAACCACGCCCGCTTCATGCTCCACAGCAGCTGGTGACACCAGTGTCCCGTGACCCACCACAGCAGGTGATCCACCCATCTCCAGTGGCTGGTTTCCATCCAAGACAGCAGCAACCCCTCACACATACACCCAACGTGTCAACTGGTCATTCTGCAGCACCGACACCTGGCCCAAACCCGACATATCGGTTCCCTTCCTCACCAGCTAATGCCTATCCTCCGTTGATCCCACAGCAGCTGGGTGCTCCTTTTCACACTGGCACATTTAGACAAACACCCACAGGTCTCGCAGGATCAGCTTCTGCTGGACCTGTACCAGCAGTGGAGAGAAACTACATTGCCACTTCAGCTGAGTTCCCACCAAATGCTGAATTCCAGCCAGCACCACAGCACATGGGCCGTCGTCACTCACTCCAGTTCCCACCATATCCTTCCCATCATGCCAAACAGGACTCTTATGACTCGCAAACTTCGTTATCAACACTTGCGGTAATTGCCTCAAGCAGTGCTGACCTCACTTCACTGCTCAAGGGAATGGAGAACTGTCTTGATAGATATTCTTCCTTTTCTCGAGTGATGCATGATCTCCACGTTGACTTCATAACTCAGATCCATAATGACCAGCACAATCCAGGTTCCACAAGGCTCCCACTTCTCTTTGAATATGTTGATTCAAACAACAATTTGATCAAGGACATTGATATTGAACATTTTAAACACGTTGTCGCAAACATACCTTTCAATGCACTCACTGATATGATGTCGTGGTTAGATGAGATGCGTGCCCATTTCGAGGCATGGGTATCATACCGTGAGGCCCATGGAATGGGCCCACCGGCTTCAATTTCTGCTAATCCAATCATGGCTGCTGCTGCTTTCTCAGCACAGAGCTCTCAAGAGGCTGGTGACTCTTCGCATCAAAGAAGAGATAGCGTTGGTGCTGTAAGAAGACGACGCACGGATGAGAGCTCCTCACAGGTATCACACAAGGTGCACAAGAAGAGAAAATCCATCAGTCATGCTTCTTCAAAGAAGAAGGAAAATGTATCAATGCTGGTAAAGCCACCTACCCCTGTCGTTGGTGGTGATTCATCGGGTGCCCCCGGTGGTGACTTCAATGAGGACTTGAGTGTCAAACCATCTCAGCATTCTTGTCAACAGTGTGGGAATGAAGATACCCCAGAATGGAGACGTGGTCCATATGGTTCAAGATCGCTTTGCAATGCTTGTGGGCTGTTTTATTCCAAGTTGTTGAAAAAATTCTCCCCTGATGAAGCTAAGGATTTGATGATCAGGAGAAGAGAGAGTGGTAATGGTGAGGATAGACGTATTCCTATGGATTGAATACTTTTACTCTGTAAATTTGTCTTATCTAATTGTCTTGTTTTTATTTCCACCGCTTGGGTTTTGTGCTCTGACATACTTTGTGAACTTTTCACTTCTTCTAATTGTTTTGTTATCTTACTTTCTGTACATTATGAGTGCACAATATCGACTTTCGAAGAACCCTTTTATTTGGGCAGCTTCTCAACTACTTGTGAACACAAATGAAGAAGATAGTATGCTGCATGATCGTTCCATTGTAGATGTCCATGTGTCAGTGATAATGTTGATCCACCACATCAAACGACACATCGGTTTTTTCCCAAGCCTCAAACCATTTAGGGAATTCCTGATTCTCGACACTAACTGTTGGTATTATCTTACCCCATTTCAAGATGGAGGAGAACATAGTCAGTTCCTTAAAACTCGAATGCTCAGAGTATGGAACAGCTAAGATATTACCTCTCTCCCATTGTGATTTCAACTGATCTTCAAAGTTTTCTCTTTTCATTGTCCTTGAAAGTACCTTGGCCACGGTATTCATGTAGTAATCTCCCTGGTCATCATCATAATCGCCATCAGCACTGACAATCTTCTTCATTCTTGTGAATGACCACCCAGTCGGTCTCACCTTGATGATATGCCTCTTGGCAAACCTCTTTAACCAAGCTTTATCCGAAAGCATGTTAAAATTGACAACGTATACGGCACATCCTTCCTCTTTATCCTTTTCAAACAATGACATATCCATACCTGATAACTTTAGCGTTTCATATCTCCTGGCAGTAACAAAGATCTTTGTGTTGAGTGCACGGGCAATGTCAAGATAAATCTTTTCCTTACCGATGCTGTAACTGCCCACAAGAATAACATATCCACCTGATCCACCAGTGACAAAGTCCAAGATCCCCTTTGGTTGCTTTGTATTGATTACTATATCTTTGATGAAATTCACTGTTGAGTCTATCACGAGCCGTTGGTCATAGAAGGAGTATTGTGGGTTGAGATATGTTGTATCAAGATAGATCTCATCGATATAGATGTCTTTAAATTGATTGATGATGGCCTTGCTTACTCTGAAGTCACCTGTGTGTAATACTTTCTTCAAAGGTGTTTCGAATAAGAAAATCACAGCACCGGGACAATGGTTTGCCTCGTAGAGTGTAACGTGGAAGTCATCTGTGATGGGGGTTCTGACGTTTAATGGGATAACAACAAATCTTTCCTCGGGCATGTTGAACATCTTTCGAGCAAGATCTGCTGTTATCTTTGAGCAATATATGGTCCCTTGTGACCAGTTCTTTGTTAGACCTCCATAATGGTCAGAGTGGAAGTGTGAGAGAAAGTACTTGTCTGAGGGCCCATCAGCATAACAGAAGCCATCAACGATGACTTTGTGTGGTTCAAGCGTTATGATCTTAAAATCCGGTAGTGGTTTCTTCGGACGTTTAGGCTTCTTAGGTTTTTCCTCCTTGGTCTGTGTCGACTTTGTCTTCTTTGGTGAAATAGAAGACTGGTAAACGTAGCTGGACTCTGATGGTTGGAGCAGACACAACTCGACATGGGACTCTCGAAACTCGAGGTTAAGCTTAGAAATGTCCACAAGACATACGGGACAGCATACTGTCTCAGTATCGATCTCCGTCTCGATCTCTATGATATCTGGTTTGGGATGGATCTGCTGCTGCTGCTGCTGCTGCTGCTGCTGCTGCTGCTGCTGTTCTTCTTCTGCATTTGCCACTTGCACTGTAATCTCCTCATCGGTATCACTGGTGAGGTCCACAATATCGTTCTCAAGCGTACATGGGGCCTGCCTCGTTGTCTCTATCTTCCTGCGTTTGAACAAATCAAGAATATCCACCATCTAACTCATTACCTGTGGTTGCAGAGGGTGCACACAGTATATGTTGATAATGATGGAGTTGAAGGCGAGATTGCGGGGAGCAGTTAAGATTTCGCGTTGTTTTGATCTTCATCTCTCATCTCTTGATCTCTTTATATTTATCTCTTTTAGTTGCACACAATCACTAGAAGATGGGTCTTTTGACTATAATACGGAAGCAAAAGCTTAAGGACCGAGAGAAACGAGTGCTTATCCTTGGGCTTGATAATGCTGGTAAGTCGACTATTGTGCGACGCGTTCTGGGTAAGTCCAGTGAGCATCTAGCCCCAACGATGGGGTTTGAAATCTCCTCCGTTGAGCATAATGGCACTAATGTTAATTTCTGGGATGTTGGTGGACAGCAAACACTCAGGGCATTTTGGTTTAACTATTTTGACCAATTGGATGCGCTTGTGTGGGTTGTGGACGTTGCACAACTCGAAAGGTTGTCGGAGGTGTTCAGGGAACTCGACAAAGTGCTTAGAAATGAACGTGTTAACGGTGTCAAGTTACTGCTTTTGCTGAATAAAGTGGACTTAGTGGAGGACAGTGTGGTAGAGGCTACTCAAAGGAAAGTGGTGACGGATCTAGAGCTTGATGCTTATGGGGCAGAAGGTGAAAAGTGGAAGATTCTCCCCTGTAGTGCCGTCACAGGGAGGAACATTGACGTCGGGATGGACTGGCTAACAAGGAGTGACTACTGAGTTTTGACAGTTATTGATATATATATATACAGAACTGTGTTTTTAGTCATGGCTCATCATATGTACAAAAGGATGCCCTGTTTAACATCTATCATCACCCCATCCATCTTTCCATCTCTGCTTCCACAAATTACAATCAAACTTCTCCTTTCCTAACTTAACATTCACCTCATTATGAGCATCACAAAGCCATTTACCAAACTCCTCTTGAGTCTGAACCTTTGGCTTACTCGTCTCGATATGTTTCTGGAAATCTTCAGCACAGAACCAACAAGGATACAACTTGGCAAATAGTCCAATGAACGTTGACATGTCCTTCTGTGTCTCCTCGCTTGGCTTCTCCGGGTATCTCGCAGCCATGGTGTGTAGAAGTGTCCATGATGAACGACCGAGTTGTTCAACGTCTGGTGGACAATCCTTCGAGTAACCATTTGTAGTTGTTGTATTTGGTTTAGTCTGTGCGCCACCGGCTGCAAGACCTGCAAATGCACCCATCATACCTCCAGCTGACTTTGAAGACTTGTGTGTGTTTGAAGAAGGGGTGCTAATTCCCATGGCAGACTTAAAGTCTAGCAGAGTGTTACATGAACGGCAGCTGTATAGTACTGAGTTAGTTTGTGTGATGAAATGGATTAGAAATCATAGAAGCCTCTCTCTCTCAAACTGAACAACTCACGGTTTGCCGTCCTCGTCGTAGATGATCTTACGACCAGATGGTCCATACTCGGGCCTCGAAGAAGAGTCTTCAGCCATTTGTTATAACTACTAACAGTTCGAAATGTCTTGAAGGGAAGGTATAAACTTTCACAGAGAGAGATAAATGTGTCTCGAAAGATTCAAGGCGCCGTTAGCCCATCGCAGCATAACCTTTCCGCATTTGGTCATGGCTTTAAAGAACTACAGTTTTTCTTTTGTTCTCTATCTCTCTTCAATAATCAATCATATAATGAATGTATACATCTCATTTCAAAGTGGCCAAGTCAATTGGTTCACCAATGGTACAAATGTCATCGTACAAAAGTGTGGTTAAAAACTCTGAAAAGTTCTCTCCGGTGATTTCCTTTTGTAAGTAAGAGGCAGCTTTCTCAAACTTGTTCTCAGGACCAGCATTACTCAATAGTTTCTTTGTCTCCTCTTCGAGCAATCTCTGTGTGGTTTCAGCAGTGCACTTCTTACCGGTATCATCAAGGACAACACTGTGTCTAACCCATTGGAACAATTGTGCTCTAGAAACCTCTGCCGTAGCTGCATCCTCCATCAAGTTGTTAATAGGAACACAACCTGATCCTCTAAGCCAAGCCTCCATGTAGCACAAGCCAATGTACAAGTTCTGTCTGATTCCACTCTCGGTGATTTTACCTCCTTCAATAGTGGTATCAATAAATTCCTCCTCGGCAACAGTGTATTCATCTGGGATGTAATGGATTTGATTAGCTGTACCCATCTCATCAAAGATTTCATTACAAATGGCAGCCAATGCTGGGTGTGCCACCCATGAACCGTCATGACCTTTGGTGAACTCTCTCAACTTGTCAGCACGCACCTTAGCCATTGCCTTAGCATTTGCCTCATCGTCATTCTTAATAGGAATCTGTGCAGCCATTCCACCCATGGCATGGACTCCACGAGAGTGACAAACCTGGATGAGTTTGCGAACGTAGGCATCCATGAATGGGGAAGTCATTGTCACTTGATCACGATCAGGTAAGAGATGGGATGATTGATTGCGAAGACGTTTAATTGTGGAAAAGATGTAATCCCATCTTCCACAATTGAGTCCTGAAGAGTGATCACGTAGTTCAAAGATGATCTCCTCCATTTGGAAGGCAGCTGGGAGGGTCTCAATTAGGACAGTGGCACGAATTGTACCACGAGCGAGGGAGATATAGTCCTGTGAAACGTTGAACACGTCATTCCAAAGACGAGCTTCGAGATGGTGTTCCATCTTTGGAAGGTAAAAGTATGGACCGTGACCATTCTTAACCAATTGATGAGCATTATGGTAGAAATAAAGACCAAAATCAAGTAAAGAAGCAGAGATTGGTGATCCATCAACGGTGATATGGTTATCAACCATGTGCCAACCTCTTGGACGAACAATCAAAGTTGGAGCTTCACCTGGTGGTTTAGAAACCTTGTATTGCTTACCTGTCTTAGAATTGCTAAAGTCAATCTGACCACGAACGGCATCAAAGAGGTTAACTTGACCTCCAATGACATTATCCCAAGTCGGAGCAGCAGAGTCTTCAAAATCGGTCATATAGGTCTTGACATCTGCATTTAGGGCATTAACAAGCATGTTACGCAATGGTGGACCTGTGATTTCTGTGTTTCTGCAAGCGAGACCTGGTGCTGGTGGAGCACCTTTCCAAGTTGGATCATCTCTAATTGCCTTTGTCTCTGGTAGGAACCCCAATGATTCACCGGCATCAAGCTTAGCTTGCACATCTTGTCTGTTCTTGAGGAGTTGGACACGACGAGCATTAAAAGTTCTATGAAGTAAAGTGACAAATTTGAGAGCATCCTTAGTGAGGATGTCAGCTGGCGATGTGCCCGATGGGTATGGTGATGTTGATTCAACTGGGGCCAAGATGGCAACATTATCGAGTGTGATCTTTGGCATGGTGTGTATTTGTTGTTTGTTGTACTAATGTGTGGAACCTGAATAGAGAGGACAAAACACTAGGAGTTATGTCTCCCTTTATATATCCCAATGACTAGTATGAGATGAGTATTGCGAGACGGATTATGACCCGTCATGCCGGTCGGTCGGCCGGAGGAGTCCGTTCCAAGTCCGATGATCTGTACATATGTACATCTGTACGTCTGTAAAATGTTACTATTGTGTTTTTTGGGTGAGATGAGTCTGGGGAAAGGCATCGGAGATAGGCACAAAGTGGGGTGAATAGTGCGAGTACTAAACGCCATTGTCGATGGTGGCTGGTGTCTTTCGCTATCTCGTTGTCTCCCTTTGATCTCCTCTGATATCCTTTGTCTCCATTTGTCCCTTAGTCCTCCTGTGTGTGATGACTGGACTTGTGACTCCGGCTGCACTGATGTGACTCGTTCGCTGCTTATGCTTATCGGAGCCCTTGTCTAGTGCTCGCCCCAACGGAAGCTGGTAGGTTGCTCGCTTCTTTATGGGGCCATTGGATTGTCTCACTGAGTGTGTCTAAGCGTATACCTAACTCAGAAGATGAACAGACACAGAATATTCTCTCCCTTTAAACAACATCAAACAGTGTCCTATAAAGACTATCCACTGAAGACTCCATTGCGACTCAACCGGAGAAGCCCGAACCTTCGGCGCCCAAAAAGCGCGTCTTCTCTCAAACACCGTAGTTACAAACTCGCAGTATAAACAACCACAAGGAAGGGCATAAGTGGATAGTATTCTGACTTAAATGGAGCAAGAGGAGCAGAGAGCACTCAAGGACGTACTGACGGCTTTCTACAACTATGAACAACATGCTCGTAGGGAGATACTTATCCCGAAGCAACGCAAGTTTGACTCATTAACACTTGAGGAACAAACTTTGATACCATGGTTCACAGACTATATTCGTACACTTGAGCATTGTATAAGACAGAATGGAGAGTTTTGTCGAACTTTAGCAACTACAGTCGCTAGTCAATGGGGGGTTGAAGATCCTCCTACGGAATGGGGTAGTGCAAAGTATTCTGACTATGATAAGGTGAAGTATGTGTTTAAGCAAATGGTAAGGGAATGGTCCTCTGAGGGTAAACTCGAGAGAGAAGTTGCATTTACTCGTTTCTTTCAAGTGTTAGAGACTGAGTATCCACAATTTGATAAGAGACAATCCGTTAAGATACTCGTTCCAGGTGCAGGGCTTGGACGTCTTAATTATGAATGTGTTAAGAGAGGATTTTGGTGTCAAGGTAACGAATTCAGTTATCATATGCTCTTAGCTTCAAATTATGTTCTCAATAGTACATATTCCGTGTCTTCAGATTCTGTGTTCCCTTATATCCACTCTGGATCAAATCAAGTATCACGACAATGGCAAACACGTCCAATATTCTTCCCAGATGAACATTCCGCTTCAGAACTTTCAGCATTACAAACTCTTCATCAAAAAGTACCATTTGCAGAACTTATGTCTATTGCATCTGGCTCATTTACAGATCTCTATGGACCAAATGACTTATCGACGTCTCGTCATTTCTCACAAGAACCTCAGGCTGCAGAGTTTAGACAGTATAACAAAGGTCAATTCCAATGCGTCATTACAAACTTCTTCATCGATACTTCACCTAACGTTATTGAATATCTAAAAACACTACATCAATGTCTTTCCGATAATGGTCTCTGGTTGAATTTTGGACCTTTACTCTGGCATTTCGAAGACGCTGATGATACAGAGGAGATCATTCATCCAGATGGTTCAAAGCATGTATCTCCAATATCCGGATTGGAGATGTCCCTTGAAGATCTGATTACACTAGCAGAGAGATGGTTTATCTTTGAGAAAAGAGAATCGGCAATTGATTGCTCATATTCTTCAGATACACGAGCAATGGGTGGTTGGAGATACAAGTGTGAATATTGGGTGGCCCGTAAGAGAGATGATGTCGAAGGTACGGATTTAACCGGTGGAATGACTATATAGTAACAACTAAGCCGAACAGGCAGACCATTATGTATAATCATTTACATAGACTATCCTCTACACTCCATAGACTATCACTCCAAGGACACACTCATTTCCCAGTTAAGAAGTCAACACACCCCTGATCCAACCAAAGTGCTGCTGCATTTATTCGTGACGCGCGTCAAATTTCAGGGACTAAATTCAGTAACCCCTTTGCTTTCTTCCGTGTTCATTGGCTCACTAAGCTGACTTTGTTCCCATTACAAGGTCAAGAAGACCTCTACTGTCATGTCTGAGTCTTTACTTCCTCTCACTGAGGACGAGCTCTCGTCTTTTGTGCCACCGTCCCCGAGACAAGTGCTCCGAATCTGTCTCAACCTCAAACATCTCATCGATAACGTTGTCCCAATCCAATTCGAACCAGAAGTTGTAACTTCGTCTGAATCTCGAATCATCAATGACAAAGTTGTCAAGCTCGCCTTAGAGGCAGCTGGTGGTCAAGGTGATGGTAAAAAGGGTTCCTCATCTCAGAAATATCGTGCAGTGCTCGTGTTTGCCCTACTCAAAGTTACAGGTTGGTATTGGGAATTAGCTGCTACAGAGTTACACGATTCTGAACTGTTTAACTTGCGTGCTGATGCTGCTCAGTTACTGGCTAAGCTCATTATCGAGAAGGAAGACAATGACAAGTATCTATTCATCCAGATGCTCTGTCGTAGATACGTTGTCAACCTCAATACTGAAGATTCCATCCCTACTAATGCATTAGAATTGGCTGTTGATATGCATTCAACTACTGTCATTGGCTCCTCTGGTTATCAAAGATGTCTCAAATGGCTATGGAGAGGTTGGATCATCCAAAGTGCTAGAGATCCATCGTCTTATGTGCTTTATAAGGATGTCAATAAGGCAACTGTCTTATCACATTTCGATGCTGATAGAATCAAGACACCAATGTATCAGAACGCAATTGAAATTTTCTTTTCGTTCCTATATCTAGTTATCTTCACCATCATTGTTAACACACCAGATAGAGGTGTTTCCCCCTTGGATTTTTACGAAGTTGTCTTTTACATCTTTACATTTGGTTTGATCCATGATGAGATTGTTAAACTTTACCATGTTGGTATGAGTTACTTATCATTCTCATCTGTGCTTAGTGACATCTTATTCTCCCTCGTTGGTGCATCTTTTGTCCTCAGAGTCCTAGCATTGACCAAATCAGATTGGACTAGTCCATCTGCAATTGCACTTGATTTGGCTTCGTATCGTGTTCTTGCCCTTGCATCTCCATTGATCTATGGTCGTTTACTCATGTATCTCGATGCTCAAAAATTCGTTGGTGCCATGATTGTCGTTGTAAAGATGATGATGAAAGAATCATTGATCTTCTTTGTCCTTCTTGGACTTGTGATGCTTGGTTTCCTCCAGGGATTCCTCGGTTTAGACTCTGCAGATGGTCGTAGAGATGCTACTATCCTCATCATTGAAAATTTGGCACAAACTGTTCTTGGTGGTGGTGATTTTGCCGCTTTTGAAAGATTTGTTCCACCATATGCTGGTGTTCTCTTCTACTTCTACTCTTTCCTCGTGTCTGTTATCCTCCTTAACGTTCTTGTGGCATTATACGCTTCGGCATATTCTAAGATCTATGATAATGCTAATGATGAATATATGGCTCTCGTTGCCGTCAAGACACTAAAATACATTCGTGCCCCAGATTCATGTGTCTTTGTCCCACCACTTAACGTTATTGAAATCATCATTTCACCATTGGCACTCGTTATGTCACATAAGGGTTATCATTCATTAGCATACAAGGTGATGCTCATCATATATTCACCATTCCTTTGTTATATTGCCATAAAGGAGACCAGGGATGCTCGTAGGGTGCAATTTAACAGAATTCGTCATTTGGCTGATGATGCTAATGAAGTTGATAGGGAATGGGATCTCACTGATGGTTATGAAGACTCATTTGAGGGAATATTTGCACATGATGGAACCACCATCTCAGTTGATCGTGTCAATGATGATATGAGAGCCCAAGTTGCCGCTGAAAGAGCCGATCCACATTTCTCTGTATCAAAGGAGTGGTATGCTAAGGTTAAGAAGAGTTCACCTCCAATTGAGGCTGGTGAGACTTCTGGTGTCGGCTGGGAACTTTACCCATTGTTTGAGAAGATTGAGGCACTGACGGAGCTTGTACAGAGTGTTGTTGATGAGAACAAGGAGCTCAAGGCACGTCTAGAGGCTAAGTGACTGCTAAGTCACTGCTAAGTCACTGAAGTGATGTCTATCTATAAGTATAAGTCTTGAGGTGTTTTTCGGTATTTAGTATTGTTTTGTTCGTTTGATAGAGTCTTAAGAAAAGACATATTGTTAATGAAGTGGTAGTAGACAGATATAGAAGTAGACCTTCCGTACACCCTCGGAATCCGTTAACATAGATGATACATTGATTAAAACTATGGTGCGGAGAAGGGAGTCTACTCCGCCATATTCCGTCTCGGAGTCCCGAAGGGATAATCCCTCCCCCACATAACATCACGGATACGCCCCCACACCCATAAAGCACGCAGACAGAAGATGACACCCCGACGATCAGTCGATATTGAATACAAAGAGAAAAGTTATTCCACCTTTTCTTGTAATTATCTTGCTCCAATATCACGAGATATCAAGCTTTTAGTGGTCCGCTTTCTAAACTCTCAGCCGCACGTCATTGGCCCACCATTAGCCAACCAGCCACCACCAGATTACCGTTATTAACGCAGATCAAAGATATCTACAGTCATTATTTAAAAAGATGCTTAGAACCACATTCAGACACAGTGTTCGGCCATTAGTGCAGAGACTTGCAACCAACACTCTCAAGACAACAACAACAACAACAACTCCACTATTAAGCACAACAGCTTTCTCCAATAGAAACTTTAGTACTACCTCACAGCCACAACTACCCCAATCCAATATGAAGGGACTCCAATACCACGGTGCCGAGGATATCCGTTATAATACCGAAATCCCAATCCCACAAGTCACTAAACCAGACGATGTTGTTCTCAAAGTGGCATTCTGTGGTATCTGTGGCTCAGATTTACACGAGTATGAACATCCAATCTTCTTTGCCAATGCTGCAAAGGACGGTGATAAGATCTCTGGTAAGAAGTTGCCACTCGTCTTGGGTCATGAATTCTCTGGAACTGTCACAGAAGTTGGATCTAACGTGATGGACATCCAACCAGGTGATCACGTTGTGGTTGAGACCACTGGTCATTGTGATGACCGTAGAAACTACTTTACAGAGAAGGAAAACACAAGACAGAATGAACCCGTGTGCCAAAGTTGTGAGATGGGATACACAAACACCTGCTCTGACCTCAATTTCCTAGGTCTAGGTGTTGATAACGGTGCCCTCGCTGAGTACACCAAGTACTCACAGAAGCACGTGCATAAGGTTGATAAGAGTATCCCACTCGATGTGTGTGCCCTCATTGAACCACTCTCCGTCGTTTGGCACGCTGTGGAGCTCGCTGACTTCCAACCAGGAGATGATGCCCTCGTCCTAGGTGCAGGTCCAATTGGTCTTGCTACACTTCTTGTGCTCCAGGCTAAAGGTGCCTCCCGTGTTGTGGTATCCGAGCCAGCTGCCATCAGAAGAGAACAAGCAGTCAAGCTCGGTGGTGTCGCTTTTGATCCATCAGCATTTGGTGCCACTGCCACTGACGAATTGAGAAAGTTGGCTTCTAAAGGTCAGGGATTTGCCGCTTCTTTTGACTGTTCTGGTCTCCCAGTGACTTACACCACTTCCATCCAGGCAATCAGAGCACATGGTACAGCTTGTAACGTTGCCATCTGGCCACACAAGTCCGTTGCACACTATGTTATGGATCTTACCTTATTCGAAAAGAAATCAGTCGGATCTTTAGGTTATCAATCTAAGGACTTTAAGGGCGTCATCAAGGCACTCGAGACTGGTAAACTCGATATCGAAAAGGTTAAGCAACTCATCACTGGTAAAGTAGCCCTGAAGAATGGTGTTCAAGATGGATTCTTGGAATTGATCAACCATAAGGATAAACATATCAAGATCTTGATCTCCCCAGAGATTTAAATTGCAGTTAGCATGCCGGTCACTGCCTGCCATTATTATACAAGTACATCTAGAAAGCTCATCTCCTGTAGTCTATATCGCATTGATGTCTATGAATTCAAAGTAATCTCTATGTACAACCTAATCACCAGCCAAAGCTCTCTGTATGCAAATAAACTTCCTCGATATCAACACTACTCAATACCTTTCTTTGAAGAGAAGCAGTAGCGTTACCACAGGCCTCTTGAATAGTACCTGTACCACAACAAATAATAGCAGTCCTGGTACCCAGATTAGTCTCTTGGATATAAGCATTGATGTCTGGCTTCATGTTCTCATATACTTTGATGTGACTCGAAATATCAAGCTCAAAAGACGACTTCTTTGTGATACTCTTGTTCGATTCAGACTCTGAGACAAGAAGTTCCCTGGAATCTATCAGCTGTGATCTGGAAGACACCAATAATGGTGCGTTACCATCAAAAGAGTTCGTGACAAAGATCTTGATATCAAAAGCATTCGCCTTCTCCACCATGTCAGCCTTCTCAAGGGCAGATCTCAGTTCATCTCTAACCCATTCAATCGACTCCTGTGACTTGACTATCCAAATGAATTCAACATTTTGCACACAATTCGTCACCTCTTGAAGCCTCTCAGCAACATGTTTCAAGAATGGAGCAGTAACACACACTCCAGTACCAGTAGACACCAATACAAGCTTATCAAAGGCAAGAGGATCACGATTCATACCACCATATGGACCATCAATGAAACATCTAAGACTCTTCGACGACTTTTCATCCTGGAGAAGTTCGTAAAGTTTCTTAGTGAGTCCGTTCTGTGGCTTGACTATAAGCTTCAAGACATTCTTCTGATTAGCCTGTGATGTTGTCAATATGGAGAATGGATGGTTATCCAGTGTATGCATGCCGCATAAGAATCTGATGAAGATGTGCTGTCCCGGATTCCAATCAAGTTCATAAGCATCTGAAATGGCAACAGACACTTCAAAGACATCACCTGGTAAAATCTTAAGTTTGGCTTCCTTAGACTTGAAAGCATACTTGTTTGGCTTGAAAGTGGTTTTCACAACGGCTCTGTAAAGCAATTGGAAGGTACCGAAGCCCAGAGTACCCCAGATATATTCCTCACTTCTCATAGAGCCATAACAATGCCATGTGAGTGTGGCGATGTATGCAAGCCCAAGGATCCAGTGGGAATGAAACCAGACTTCATAGCAGAGTCCACGAGAGAGTCTGGTGCTTAGGATACAGAGTAGAAATAGTAGCACTAATGGAGGGACACCATTTCTGTAGATGAGATAATAGTTCCATTGAGATTTGAGATTCTCCATACCACCTTCAGCAACACCCTGTACAACGAAAGGCATAGCATGAATCATGGCAAATATAAAGCATAACCAACCAAGGGACTGGTGAAACACGTTAAGCTTCTCATAGGAGATGCCTGTGACGTGTGAAATGAAGTTAGTCTTTCCAGAAGTGACGATTATGAATGGGGTCATTGCAACACAGATCATTCCTGCACGAACAGCAAGTGGTGGAGATCCGAATCCCTGGCATTCACGATAGTAATATCCCGGAATGAAGCATACACAAAACATAAATGCAGTGGATAAAGTGAGAGTGATAAGAGTTCCAATCGTTGGTGGCAGTCCCGTGATGCGGGAAATGATTAGTGGTAAACGACGATACGTCAGTGATCTTGAAATGGCCGAGATGTTGTTGATTATAGAGATGTTGAAAGATCTGTGACCTATCTTGGTGTTCCTGTATGTCCAGTCAGAGAACATGTAGAAGATCTTTCTGAACACTGCAAGAATAACCACTGCAGCTCCAAAGTAGAGACACCATTTGGCGTATTCACCCTGGTACCCCCAGGCGTGCTTCCCGGATTGGGAGATCTCCTCCAGCTTGCTGAACTCAGGTGTGTCAGCATCTGCCAGACAGTCAAGACCCTTAAATGTGACTGTCATTGTCCTTAAAGGCTAGTTCCGCAGATCTTCATCTGATAATGAGGTATGTGTATACAAGGACAAACCACTGTCTCTTATACCCCCAGCACATTATTCAACAACGACATTGGCTGGTTTCGATGCTGATTGATTAAAATTTGCTCGTTGCAGACGATAATGATTCATTCCCTTGATTGGCTTTCAATATGGCACTTCTGTATACGTGAGCCTGTTGAGTACTGCTGCTGCCGGCTAAATAGCCGGTACATGAGGATCTAATTTGCTCGAGCGGCGCCATCTTTGATGGCGCCATCCATTGGATCGTTGGGTGAGGGAGAGGTATACGGTGATAATACTTTATATCTCACTACTTCCTCGAGAAGACACTGGTAAGTTTACTCGGTCGTTCCTACTATAATATTGCTCATTGTTGAAGTAGGAGCGCGTCGAGACAACCGAGAGACTCGTTACAAGATCCCGCACATACCCGTGACCTGAATCAGCTGCTATCAAGCTTGTTCAACTCAGGTTGTGCGGTTTTTCTATCTATTAAAGGTCTCTAATATGCTTTTAAAGAGTATATATCGATAGCGTCTAAGGTGATAAAATCTTCCCGTTGTACCACTGGTGCATCATAACCATATGCCCTAACCAATACTCTTGAGGACGCATGAAGACACGGCGCAAGGGGTACAGTTCCTTATTCGCTCTCCATCTCGAGTCTAGAACGTAGACGGATGGAATAAATCTGGAGTGATATTAGAAAAAGGAAGGAGTAAGCCCTTGAAATATAGCGTTCTTGGGCCGTGATGCCATCGCAGAGTCGTACTAGTGTCTGGGCAACGACCGCGTGAATCTAAAACGACAAAGTTTCATTTTTTGCCTCTGCTGTAATGACAGATTTATATCACTAAATACTCAACCTACTGGTTACATATAGTCCTCGGGGTTGGACCCTTCTTCCCTGTCATAATAAATGCATGGCGGAATAAGAGGTGCTAATTGACAGTTTCGAACCAGCGCAGATCATTTGTTTTTCTTTTGCCGCCACGACCTGGCCATTCCGTTTCCGCGCTTTGTTTACCCGCGGGCCGAACATTTCCTAATTCGGATCATTAGATGCTTCTTTGTTTACTTTTCACCGTATACGGAAATAGAGAACTGATCTGACAGGCCCCGTATCCATCTGCGCTACAGTGGAGCCCCATGCGTTTCAGTTTTTCCTAGCAAGAAACCGGGAAAAACGTAACATTAGTCCTCTCTTTTGCAATCAATCACCAATCACCACCGCAACAACAACAACAACAACAACACATCGCACCTCGCGCTCTCCTAGGAGCCATATTGTCTCTGTCCATTCCCTTAATCTCACTTCACCCACAAACTCTCTCACCCAAGGATATTCACTCCAGGATAACTGGATCCGTGAGAGTATCCCCCTATCAATACAGAAGAACCCAAACACAGCTTAACGATAATAACAAATCCAATTCAATACATTCACCACACCAAATATCAAACACCATCGTCACTATGAACAGCTACGAGGAACCTTGGATGTCAGGCCAACGTCCTCGTGACATTCAGGCCGACGATTTTGGCTTCAGTGAAGTTGATGACTTCCTCACTCAAACTCTTAGTTCACTCCAAGATCTTGACATCCCAGTAGGTGAACCATCACAGCAACAATTTCAATATGGATCCTCCTATACTCCACAGAAGGGTCACAAGAAGCAACCAAGTGGTACAGCCATCTTTGGTTTCGCACAGCACAACAAGTCTTTGTCAATACCAGGTGTAACCATCTCCCATGACAAGAAACCAAGTGTTGCCAAACCAGTTGTTGCTCCACAACAGGTGTTCCAACAGGAGCATAACCAACCAGTGAGACAAGAACCCGTTCTCTTCCAGAATGCTCAGGACTTTAGAAACATGCACATGAACCTTTACGAAGATTACAGTAAGCAAGGATCCCAAATGTATCAGGATGTTTATCCACCACAGGCTCCACAACAGATGATGTCACAACCGGTTCCAGTCCAGAGTCAGCCACAACAGCAGCAATCTGAAGATTATATCGTCACCAAACAGACGCCAAGTGCTTACAAGTTCCCACCTGACCCACCTACTGGACGTGCCTCACAACATAACTATCAATCTCACCATCATCACAATCCACGTCAGCCACCAATGGGTCCAATCCCACAACATGCCTTGCCACATCAACAATCTCAGTATATGTATGGATCGATGCCTCCTCAACAGCCACAGCAGCATCACATGAATCAGATGCCTTCAGTTCAACAGCAAACGCAGCAAGGGTCTCCTCAAAAGACTGTGCAGGTTCCAGTTGAGTATCTTCAGAAGCTGACAAAGATGATTAAGGACACTAATGGTGTTGACATGGATAGCTTTATGAACTATGAGTTTGATAAGATCGAGAATAATGCTCGTCCAGATTTGGTTCCAAGTTCACCACAGAGACCACCATCTGATATCTCACCTACCTTGAACACATATCAGGGAAGCTCTGATACCACAAACAGCTCCAAACCACAAACCAGAGAGCCAACTCCAGAGATATCTCAATTCCCAAACACTTTCCAGGCTTCCCCAGTGAGAAACAACGACATGCATCAAATGGTTACAACGTTATCTTCTCCAATCAAGCCTGCAAAGTTTATCCATGCCAAGAACTCTATTGGCCTGGAGCAGCAGAATCCTGGGAGTAACACCCATCTTCCGGCACCAAAGACACCATCTCCAACACTTGAGTCACAGGCCAAATTTGTTAGTTCGCCAGTGAAGCCTGCTAACCTCAGTTGGTCACCAGTGGTGATTACCGTTGACAAGGTTTCTCGTGGTCCTGTAATCAAGAAGAAGACTCACGATAAGGTTTCCACTCTTCCTCCAGGTGAGATTGATCAATATGTCATTGGACCACGTGAGGACAAGACCTTCATTTGTAACTACAACGGGTGTGGAAAGCTCTTTACCCGTCGTTACAACGTACGTTCCCATGTGCAGACCCATCTGAGTGATAGGCCATTTATCTGTGAGGCACCAGGTTGTAACAAGGCCTTTGTTAGACAGCATGATCTGACACGACACAAGAAGATTCATCAGGAGCTCGGGTTCCAATGTGCTTGTAAGAAGAAGTTTGGTCGTCATGATGCTCTCTTTAGACATCGACTCAGAAACATATGTTCTGGTGGATTGGATCCTCGTGAGGCTGCCAAGTATGATATGCGTCAGGCGAGAACATCCGTGCAGAAGAAGAAGGTTGAGAGACCAAATATTCGGATCGCTAATGATACTGTTGCTAAGAAGTTGGAGTTTGATCTTTTGAAATGCAAGAAGAAGACTGTTTCTGCTCCAAGTTCTCCACAGCAGTCGAGAACCGTTAGTGGTGCGTCTACTGTGACTGCCGATGATGATGAGGATGGAGATGAGCTTGAAGATGGAGAGATCCGTGATGATGAAGATGGTAATGACTCTAGCATTGATGATCTGTTTGAGGATCATGATGACGATGATGATGAGGGTGGTGATGATGATGTCGATCAGAGAAACCGTGATGAGGAGAATCATGGGTTGCAGATACTGCCGAAGGACACCCGTGATCCTACACCTACACCTGGCCTTGGATTGCTTTCTGAATTTACCCAAGGCATTTCTGATGATGAAGACAATGTCTTCCTTGATAACCTTGGTTTTGATGAGTTTGACCTTCGACCAAGCCAAACATGATCTTCTATCGACTTCTCCTGTTACGACCCTCCAAATGAGCCCATCTTAATGATCTTCACTTCTCTTTCACTCTTTCTTTCTCTCTCTTTCTTTCTGCTGTGCGTGCTCTTTTCAGCACCAGACCTGTTTTTATTTCACTTCTTGTTTGCTGATCACTTCTAAATGTTTTTGCAGTGTATACTTCCCTGACACCCAGCTGTTTCCTTTTTTTGAACGATTTTATATGACAGTTGAAAGACTCTTTTAATGCAATTCCGGACAATCGTTATTGAAATGAGGTGAATGTAGAACACTGGAAAGGGGAATCACAGAGAGGACCAATCCTGTGTAGATAAGATCGGGGGGCCCGGGAAGGCCAGATCTAGACTATGCATGCTGGAAGACTCTTATCGGGGGAATAACCTTGTATACTAATGTAAGTCTTAATGATTTATATAGTACCAAAAGTAATAGCGACTCTATGCTATTCTGGACATTTATTAAGACTTTTGCTTAGAACCATGGACAAGAGCAATGGCATCGGAGCTGAATGTGGAGAAAAGCCGGGAAAGGCCGAGATTATACATTCGCGACTTTTGTGGGGAAGTGACTTGCCTCGGCTGGTGCTGTCTTCTTTTGAGTCCTTGGAGAAGCTTGGTTATTTAAAGAGGAGAGTATATCTGCTACGTGTCTGTGACCTCAATTACTAGTCACTCTAATTACAACAACATCCATCATGGCCACCGTTGTTGATACAGAACAGGACATTGGTCCCGTGCGTTCTGCTCTTGACATTGATCGTCTCAACCAGTTCTTTAAACGCCCCACACCCCCACCAGACACAACCATTGGGCCTGGTTCAAAATGGAGCCCTCTCGTGGCACCAGTTTCCGTACAACAGTTCAAATTTGGTCAGTCAAATCCTACGTACCTTCTTACAGATGCAAATGGCCATAAAGCGGTGCTTCGTAAGAAGCCATCAGCTAATGCTAAGTTGATCTCCAAGACGGCTCACGCCATTGAACGTGAGTTCCACATGCTCGCAGCCATAAACTCAATCAATTCAAAAAGGCCAGCTGCTGAGCGTGTCCCAATTGCACAAGTTTTCCTTCTCTGTGAAGACGAGTCCCACCTTGGTGCAGTCTTTTATGTCATGGAGTTTGTAAAGGGTCGCATCTTCCACGATCCTTCACTTACTGGTGCTTCTTCCGAGGCTGAGAAGAAGGCTATCTGGGACTCCGTGGTAGACACAGCTAAGGCAATTCACTCTGTCCCCTCTGATGAACTCTTTGCCCAGCTCCCAGAGAAACACTTCCGTAAACCAAAAGCAAATAGCAAGTCCAATTCCAGCTCTTACTTCTCTCGCCAGATCCGCTCCATGACCAAGATCCAACAACTACAAGCTCAAACTGTGGACCCAATCCCCCATTTTGACACAATCTCCCAATGGCTTCTCCTTAATGCTCCTCCTGATCCCGAGGTGGTGCCTCTTATCCATGGTGACTTCAAGATTGATAACTTTGTCTTCCATCCAACAGAGCCTCGCATCATTGCCGTTCTTGACTGGGAGCTATGTACAAGTGGACATCCATTGTTTGATCTCGCTAACGTTCTACAACCATTTGTGATGCCCCCAGAGATGAATCAAATCTTTGCAAAGTTTGACATTAAGCAAGATGATCAACTCGTGAAGGATGTCTTGGAGAGATATAAAGCCGTGGTGAAGCCAACGTGGGATCCTGTCAAACTTTGGAAAGTTGGTGTTGTATTTGGGTTGTATAGAGTCGGAGTCATCTCTCAGGGAATCTCGCAAAGAGTCGTTAAAGGTGTGGCGTCAAGTGCTGAGGCAAAGAAGACAGGGTCGTTGTATCCATATGTGGGGAACTTTGCCTACTCACTTATCAGTGCTGACCGTGGTGCAAAGCTATGAGGAGTATATACAGCTCGATAATTCCAAGATTTCACAAAGTTGTTCCTGAAAGATGTAGCTAGGTCCATACTACACGCTATACGTCTTCTAAGATGAATGCTATTATATGTTAAAGTGCAAGTGCAATTGCAAGTGCAAATGTAATAAATATGCTGAGCAATCCCGACAATGTTATCCCGCTCAGCCAAACATGATCTGATACGATGTGTAGCACATTGATACTAACCCAATGACTACCAACACAGCATCAAGTACTTTGGCTCCAATCTTTCCCTGTGTACAGCTCACATAGTGTAGAAGGGGTGGATACATGTACACCAATGGGATACAGGCAAAGCAACCAACAAAACTGACAAATTTATCCAAGTCATTGGCACCAAAGAATGCAATGTTCATCGCCACGAGCACTAAGCATGTTCTGGCAAAGTTTTTATACCACTTCACCTTCGTATTGGTCTTTCCACTTTCAGACTTTTTGAAGAAAAGCTTCTCAAGGAGCGCAATGGCTGGGAATAATTGCAGTGGAGTCGAAAGCATGATAGCCAGTGAATAGAAGAACTGAATGAGTTGAACAAAGAAGTTCGTCTGTGGAAGATTAAGGAGGATGACGGTCTGGATGTCTTCTCCGTATGCAAGGTAGCCAATCGTGGCGATAGAAACCATGATTATTGTGATGGTGATGATGACAAGCATAAGAACTAATGGGAATTTCTCTGGGTGCCTCATGGAATCTTGCACTGGGATGATGAGGCCAATACCTTCAAATGCAAAGATGGCTGTTCCGATGAAAAGAGAGAATTCAGACTTGTTGATATATGGTTCGATTGGTTTGACTCCATTTTCTATGATCTCTTTAGAGGTGAAGAATAAGACAATCAGCAAACCTGCAAGAATGAAAAAATTGGCAATAAGTGATGGCAGTGAGAGCTTCGAGACGTTTCTGATAAAGGAAAGTGGGATGAAAATGATAGTTTGCATGAAGAAGAAAGTACCTGGTGACACTTGAATCCCTGATACGTTACGTACAAAGGCAGTCAAGTTTTCAGTGGTGAAGATGATATAGGCACAAGCGAATCCGATTTGGGTCAGGATCAGTGAGAACAAGATTAGCTGTTTGAACCAACTACCATAGAGCTTGGCACCAATGTCACCGAATGAAGAAACGCCAGTGGCGTTCTTCGATGCAATAAGAATGTAGTAACAATAGTAAGAGTAGATACCAAAGGTTGAGAGCATTGCAATACTGAAGGTCAAGCCACCATTAGAGAAAGCTCTAGGTAGGAATAGGACACCAGTGCCGACAAATGACTTGAGCATAATGAGGAAGGCCTTGAGAGTGGATGTAGTCCCCCTAGCCTGGTAACGAAGTGGCTTCTGAGCATTTTGATCTCTTTGGATCAGCGGGGTATTCTCATCAAAGCTAATAGCAGCACTATCTCCACTCTGATCCCAGTCTTCAAACTCATCTTCAAAGTCCTCACCAGCAAAATGGCCATAGATATATAAGAACTCCATAAAATTTTTCGTGAGGAAGGGAACCTGTTTCAGTTCTTCATCGTTCAGCACAGCAAGTTGTCTGTGCTTGTTCACGATAAACTCTCTTCTGAAACCACCTGGGACGATCAACGCACTGGCACTTGACTCCCTTCTCTGTCCTTCGAACAAATCGCCAAATGAACGCGTTCTTTTCAATGAAGATCCACTCTTTCTGATCCCCTTCTTCAAACCATGTGTAATGTCGGCACCTTCTTTGGCAAGACCATCCTCGTTATTGAAGTAAACATCAGTGGTGTCCTGAATTAACCTCAAATCCTGCTGCTCACTTGTGAAAGATGGGTTGTGTGGATCGACGTAAACCTGACTCGAATGTGTTGACTGAGGGGAGGCCGATACGGGCGGGATGATACTGCCTTCATTGCGCAGACCTGAGGCATGGGTACCATTTCCATGGAGAACTGATGGGGCTCTAGGGGATGGTATACCGTTATCCAAAATGGGAGAGCCAAGACGAGCCGTAGAGAGACGACGGGAGGCGGCGTAGCTTTGTGCTAGGGATCCCGCAGGGATCTGGCTCGTCGACAGCAGAGGCGACTGCGACTGTGTGTGTGACTGTCTGCGCCTCTGGTCTATGTTAATGCTGCGAGGGAGAGACATGTGAGGAGTAAATCCGAATGGCTTCCAGTGACTTTCCTGTGTCCAATGTTACAAAAATGGAGTATATGTTGGTACGATCAAAGAGGGCGAAAGGGTTGGGGTCCGAGTGACTGATAAAGCTGTCACTCCTTTCTGCCTGTTGGCGCCGCACTCGCGCTGATAACTCGCCGGAGCAGGCGTTGGTGTTTGGGTGTTGTTGTTGTTTATGGTTGTTGTTATGGTTATTTAATCATTTTAGATCCGCTTATCGGCAGTGGGTTTTGTTACCCACCACGTGACTAGTCACGTGAAAATGTCTGTGGTGTCAGGGTGTTCTATTTGCTATAGAATAAGTGATCTGCCATCACCTCGCGTGCCAATAATCGTGAGAATTCGCGAAACCGCCTCGAACAAGTCGAAACGTTCTGAACACGCGTACACAGCGGCAAGCTAGTTTACCTCTTTTGCACAGTTTAAGCAAGCACTTCCCCCCTGTTGAGCCTTGAAGAACACGCCACTGTGCGCTAATTGGCCCAAAATGAAGATGCTCACGAAGGTACGTGTCTTTCCGCAGCTTCCCCAGCGTTCGATTCCATACATTTCCCCCTGTTGTTGTCGGATCAGATCGTTGATCCACAAGAATATCAACACGACAGGTGACAATGCTAGTCGGACACTCCCCAGCTGCTACGGCCCGGAGAATACTGGTCTCTTGTGGAATCACTCCAACACACACTGAGCAATTACTAACACTTGAATAGTTCGAGTCCAAGTCTTCGCGTGCGAAGGGCGTTGCCTTCCACCCAACAAGGTACGTATCCAACGAGATAAACACACGACATGCTACTCAATTGAACCAGTACTAACATCAATCTTCTCCAGACCATGGCTTCTCGTCTCCCTCCACTCCTCTACCATTCAGCTTTGGGACTACAGAATGGGTACCCTCATTGACCGTTTTGAGGAACATGAGGGTTCCGTGCGTTCTGTTGACTTCCACCCAACTCAGCCACTTTTCGTCTCTGGTGGTGATGATTACACCGTTAGAGTTTGGTCCTTGGACACACGTAAGTGTCTCTTCACATTGACAGGCCACTTGGATTATGTGAGAACAGTGTATTTCCACCACGATTTACCATGGATTATCTCTGCCTCTGATGATCAGACCATTAGAATCTGGAACTGGCAAAATCGTCAAGAAATTGCCTGTTTGACCGGTCATAACCACTACGTTATGAGTGCCCAATTCCATCCATCTGAGGACCTTATTGTCTCTGCCTCCCTCGATCAGACTGTTAGGGTTTGGGATATCTCTGGATTGAGACAGAAACACTCCGCTCCACAGAATAATTACTACGAGGACCAGTTTAACCGTCAACAAATCCCACAGCAGGATATCTTTGGTAACACAGACGCCGTTGTCAAGTACATCCTCGAAGGTCACGATAGAGGTGTCAACTGGGCTTCTTTCCATCCACGTCTTCCACTCATTGTCTCAGGATCTGATGACCGTCAGGTTAAGTTATGGAGAATGAGTGAGACAAAGGCCTGGGAAGTTGATACTTGCAGAGGTCACTCCAACAACGTTTTAAGTGTCTTGTTCCATCCAACCCAGGACTTGATCATCTCCGTCGCTGAGGACAAGACTATTAGAGTTTGGGACTTGAATAAGAGAACCCCAGTTAAGCAATTCAAGAGAGAGAATGACAGATTCTGGCTCGTGGCTTCTCATCCAAACATCAACTTGTTCGCCGCTTGTCATGACTCTGGTGTCATGGTGTTTAAGCTGGATCGTGAACGTCCAGCTAATGCTGTCTACCAGAATCAGCTTTACTACATCAACAACGAAAAGCAGGTTCAGTTGTTCGATTACGACAAGAAGGTTTCATCCATGCCAATGCTCTCTTTGAAGAAGATTGGTAATACCTGGAACAACTTGAGATCTTTGTCCTACAACCCTTCTTCTCGTTCGATCATCGTCACCACCGGTGATCAATACGCCTTGGTTGGCCTGCCAAAGGATGTCACTGGTGCCATTGACCCAACTGACTTGAAGCTCGGTGAGGCCAACAATGCCGTTTTCATTGCCCGTAACAGATTCGTCACGTACACCAAGTCCACACAGACATTGGACGTTAAGGATTTGGACAACACCACTACTAAGTCCATTAAGCTTGATGGTAATGTCAAGGATGTCGTTTACGGTGGTCCAGGTACCGTGTTGCTCTTGAAGAACAACGCGGTTGTCCATTACGATGCTCAGCAGAAGAAGGTGCTCGCCGAGGCCTCTGTTAGCAACGTTAAGTACGTCACCTGGTCTCTTGATGGTCAATATTTGGCTCTTTTGAGTAAGCACACCATCACCATCGTTAACAAAAAGTTGGAGGTTATCACCTCTATGCATGAGACTATCAGAATCAAGAGTGCCGCTTGGGAAGACAGTGGTGTTCTGTTCTACTCCACTTTGAACCACATCAAGTACACTTTGCTTAATGGAGACAATGGTATCATCAAGACCTTGGACAACACACTCTACATCACCAAGGTTATCGGACGTGATGTTTTCACCTTGAACAGAAATGGTGAGGTTGAAATTGTCAAGATTGACTCCACCGAGTACCGTTTCAAGAAGGCCCTGGTTAACAAGAAGTTCTACGAGGTGCTACGTCTCATCAAGACATCCAAGCTTGTTGGTCAAAACATCATTGCATATCTCCAAAAATCCGGTTACCCAGAAGTTGCCCTCCAGTTTGTTCAGGACCCACAGACCAAATTTGAGTTGGCCCTGGAATGTGGTAACTTGGAGGTTGCCAAGGCTGAGGCTATCACTTTGAACAACATCCAGATCTGGGAGAAGCTCGGTAAGGAGGCCCTGAGACAAGGTAACACTGAACTTGTTGAGATGGCCTATCAAAACCAGCGTCAGTTTGACAAGTTGTCCTTCCTCTACCTCATCAATGGTAGTGCTGACAAGTTGGCCAAGATGCAAACTATTGCTGAACACCGTGGTGACGTCTCTTCATTGATTCAGAACACCATCTATAACAACTCCACTGAGAAGAGAGCTCAGGTGTTTGCCCAGGCTGGTTCGTTGCCATTGGCATACGCTACCGCTAAAGTGAATGGCCATGATGAGTTGGCTGCTACTATTTTGGAGCAGGCTGGTCTTACAGAGGACGACGTTGAGTTGCCAGAGGTTGAGCCAGTGTCTACACCGGAGCCAGTCAAATCTGTCACAACATGGAGCTTGGCCCCAGCTGAGTTGTCATACTTTGAGAAGGCCATCCTTGGTCAGCTGGAGGACTTGGAGATTGCAGACGATGGTGCTGATCTCGAGGAGGACAGGGCTGCTTCCGCTGATGCTGGTAACTCCTTCGCCGATGAGGCCCTCTTTGAAGATGAGGAGATGGGTGAAGATGACGGTGGTTGGGACTTTGGTGATGATGATGCCGAAGAGGATGAAGAAGAGGAGGAGGAGCTCTTTGAGATTGATGAGTCTGCTATCCCAACTGGTGAGCTTGCCCACTGGGTGCGTAACTCTAAAGTTGCTGCTGGCTACGTTGCCGCTGGTGCCTTTGACACTGCTGCCCAATTGTTGAACAGACAAGTTGGTGCTGTGAACTTTGAACCTTTGCGTTCTCGTTTCTTGCAGGTTTATGAGTCTTCCAAGTTGACCTTGTCCGGCTCAGAGGAGCTTCCACCACTTCAGACTTATGTTCGTGCTGATCTCGAAGAGGATGATGTGAAGAAGGTGCTACCGTTCTTGCCAGGTTTCGATGAGATCTCAAAGGCTATGAATGAAGGTTTCTCCTTCTTCAAGGGTAACAAGTTGGAGGATGCCGTTGCCGCTTTCAGAAAGGTGATATACATCATTGCTGTGATCGCTGTGGATAACGACGAAGATGAGACAAAGGCCAGAGAGGCATTGAAGCTTGCTCGTGAGTACATTCTTGGTATCTCGATTGAACTTGCTCGTCGTTCCTTGGGTCCAGAGGATGTTCAGCGTAACTTGGAGCTGGCTGCTTACTTCACCAAGTGTGAAATGTTGCCACAACATAGAGCTAATGCCTTGCAGGTTGCCGCTGATCAGGCGTTTAAGAACAAGAACTTTGCATCTGCCGGTTACTTCGCCTCTGAGTTCTTGAAGATTATCGGTTCTGGTCCTCGTGCTGAGAAGGTGAAGAAGATCAAGACCAAGTCTGACACCATTGCTCGTGATGCTATTGAGATCAACTTTGACCAGGATGCTGTCTTTGACATTTGTCCATCTACATACACACCGATCTACAAGGGCACACCATCTGTTTCCGAAGCATTGACGGGAGCCAAGTACCACACTTCTGAGAAGGGTAAGTTGGACAAGATCACACTGGTTACCAGCATTGGTGCTCCTGCCTCTGGTCTTAGAATCCACGTTTGAAGAGCAACTACATAAACTTTTGATCCACTTTTTCCCGCTTCAAACATTAATGTACATTAGAAAAAAAGAGAAAAAGAATGATATCAAATACAAAGAAGAGTGTAGTTAACTCGTTTAACAAGCGCAAGCGTTGCTGGACTTTTTCTTAGATCCCTTTGGGGCTGGAGTTGGTTTGAGGTCAATTGTAGTGATTGTGGTTCCAGATGAGAAGGATGTATCAGATATTCTCTTTTCCTTGTCATTTATAGGGTGGTTGAGATCACCGTCCCTGTGAACGAGTGCCTTCATTAGTTGCTGGAACATGAATTCGATGTTGGTGTTATCATGGGCAGAAGTCTCTATGAAGAGGTAATTTCCAATCTTAGCGGCGCCCTCCATGTCTTCAGTAAGGACTCCTCTGAGATGGTTGAGGTCGGTCTTGTTACCAACGAGGCAAATAAGTGGGTTGCTATCACCACCATGGATGTACAGCTCTTCAGCCCATTTACCCACGCTCACTGCTGTATCTGCCCTAGTGATGTCGTAGACAATGATAGCTGCATCTGCCTTTCTGTAGTAACCCTTTACCATGGCCATATAACGCTCTTGGCCAGACGTATCCCAGATCTGTGATCTGACGATGTGGCCCTCAACGTTGACAACACGACTACTGAAATCGACACCAATTGTTGGCTTAGTATCACTAGAGAACTCGATGCCTGCAATACGAGACTGGATATTGGTCTTCCCGACACCGGCATCACCAACGAGGATGATCTTATAAGTACGCTCGATCTGGTCGAGGCGCACCTCACGGTTCGAAGGATGGTCTCTGTTTGGAAAATTCATGGTGAGCAATAGGTTTATCGTTACGATGTTCTATCCGATCTGAGGAGGAAAACCAGGGAAGAGATCGGGTCCTCCCATCATACTTGTAAACGAAGCTGAGATGTAGTTTCTGTCCAATCACAATGTGGGGTACAGGCGGAGAACCAAACAGAAAAGCCATACCACTGGAGAGCTGCACCCTAGTTCCCAATGTACCAGAGGCTTACCACATTTTCTGTTTGCGATACACCCCAGCAGCAGAGACGTTGATCAAGAAAGATCGGACCCCTCAAGACCCTGAGAATGATGGTTTATTGGCCAACATCTCTCGTCCGCCTACGTCCGCATGGAACGCGAAACCCGCTCGCTCGCAAAACTACAGCCAAGAGACCAGGGTGGTCAGACAACAATACCAAGGCTTTTTTTTAAACCTGAATCAAGCAGTCTACCGGATATTCCAGCCTTTGTCATCTCCCTCACGCACTCACATTCGTTCCACAATCTTACATCTGCGTGTTTTTGTTTCTTCTCCCTTCCAACGTCCTCTCCATCACCATTCCTCGAGCTAGACCTTCCCCTTTCCCCCCTTACCCCCTTTAATGAACGAGGAAACCATCTTCGCCGACCCCAAGGACTTCTGGTACTACACTCAGAACTGTCTCACGTGTCGAGACGTTGAAGACACCGACGAGGTCAACCATCGTCTGGTGACCTTTCTCACCACAGTGGCCACCCATATCAAGATTCATGTTAATGATGATCAGGATCTCTACCGTTGTGGACTCTATCTTGTCGACTCACCCCTATACGTCGAGAATACCGTGTTCTGCGTCGCTAAGGAACTCACGCTTCTCCTGATGGATCAGCTACCGCAGAGTGTCAAGCTTGTGTTAAGTTACATGCTTCTTCTAGATTGCAAAAGAGACTCCTCAACTCTCCAGGTCATCCAAGACCATCGCGGGTTTGAAGTGTTCTACCGCTCCCTACACTCCCTCTTCGAGACACTGGCTGTCATGGATGGTGATTCAGGTGACAGTGGTACCGTTGGAACCATGAAGAAGACGTGCACTGCTCAACTCGATACACTATTTCAGATGTGCAAGTTCCTCTCTATCTCAGCTGAGGAGTTAGCCATCATGGATACATTCTTTGTCAACTACATCTTTGAGTCGCTGGTTGTCACGGATATCGAAGAAGATATGCTCAATGCTTCTAAATTCAGATTTATCCTTGCCGTCAACGAGCAATTTATGATTGCATGTCGAGACGACCCAAAATTAGAGAATAGGGTCTTCACCACTATCCAGCAACACGTCTCTTCAAGAAACTTTAGTGAATGTCTCTTGGTTTTCTTCAATAGAGTTGAAGATACATGTCTCCAGATCATGATTTCCAAGATTCTCTACCTCATCCTCACCACTCCGGACACAATGGACTTGTTTTACCACAACGACTTGAACGTCCTTGTTGACGTCCTGCTTCGAGAACTCACCAACCTCTCCGAAGAGGAAGAAAACACCCGTAACACATTCCTTCGTGTTCTCCATCCACTCCTCAAGAATGAACAATTCGCCCAAACACCATACAAGAAAGATCAACTTCGAAACATACTCCGCTATTTTGCAGGCGAAAGCGAGAATAAGTTTTGGAACCAAACAGAGACAACCCAACGACTAGCAAAGAGATGTCTTAGTGTCGCATGGCTTCAAGACAAGCCAGCTGCAGAAGAAAAACAACCTGACGAAGTTCAACCATCCCCAACTGACAGTTCACCAACCACACCACGTTTGCCATATCTAGAATTGATACATTCGAACGATTCGCAGACATCATTAGCATCAATCTCGAAGAAGAGGCCACCTCCACCATTACCAAGAAAGGCAATGAGGATAATTGGTGGTCCATCACCACAAGTCACTGCTCGTACGATACGTTGAGCATACTACCTGTACTAGTTATAATGAATAATGGCACTTAAAAGCACACGTACTATTAATTGAACAAACTGGGAATATTAGCACTATCATAACCGCACATCACCATCCTCATCTTCATCCTCATCATCCAAATAACTCACACTCTCAGCAGCGACATACTCATCCATAACAGCCTGAACGGCCTCTCTACTCTCTTTGAACTCCTCCAATCCATCTTGGAAAACTGACCCGACTCTGTATCCACCAACAAATGCCTGTCTTCTCATGATCTTATCGTACTGCTTACACGTCTTATCCAACAACGTCACAATAGAGCTCGAATTCGAAAGCATTAACCCACTGACGTAATCAGAATCGGGCGTAATGTGATGTGGTGATTTCTTACCCCTAGCGACATGAACACTGGCTGCGCTCCATGGTACAAAATTTGCTCGTTGTTGTGCCTTGATGATGGCCTTTTGCACATCGCTGTGGTTGTAAGAGCCCTGAAGGATGTTGAAAATTGAGATGTAGGAGTTATGTGTGTCGTTTGTGTCAACCATGCGAATGCGACGGTCGAGAAGCTCCAATATCACGTCGTATGCGGAGGATTTGCGCACTGGCTTTGGATTGGTGAGGAAGTCTGATGTGTATGGTGTATAGCTTGGAATGAGGAAGTGAAGGTCTGGTGTCAGCACAAGTGTAGATAGAATCGATGTGAGGGAGTTATACATGTATCCTGGGTATCGAAGTGTGTTGGTAGATGCGGAGAGGCATGTGGCAATGAGCTCATTGGATTGGTGCGTTGTTGGTGATGAATTTTGGAATGAACGAATGGCATTGTTCAAAAGAGCACTGTTTTCAAACACCATGTTAGCATCTGACTGTTCAATGAGTCTTCTTAACGTGAGCATCGTGTTGTATGGTTGGACAACAACATCACTTGACTGTCCACTTTCTGGGAAAACAGAACACGTTGTTACTAGCTTCTTATTGTATCTGTCACTCAAAACTTCCAAGAATAGAGATCCTACACCGGAACCGGTACCACCAGCAACAGAATGAAGCATCTGGAAGGCTTCTAAGTTATCGCATGAGTCCAGCTCATGATCAATAATGTCGATGAATGCCTCCTTCTCTGACTCTGCATAATCATAACCCTTGGACCAAATATTTCCCGCACCAAGCCCTTCAGACGACACGTGGATGTTACGATCATTGAACAAGTGATCAGTGGTATTTCTAATGTCGTTGATCACGCCGGGCTCCATATCAACTAGGATCGCACGCGGTGTATAACGTTTTTCGTCGTGTGTGTTGAAGAAGACCGAAGGCTCATCGGTTCGTTTCTCCGTAGCGGTGGAGAGACCATCAACACCTATGGCGTGTTCTTTGCAAAGTTGGGACCAGAACTTTTGTCCGACTTGGTTACCACATTGTCCTGCGGAGGTGAGTTAGTATTAGTGGTCTGAAATGGGTAAGGGGGAGTAGATTAACTTACCGATCTGGAGCGTCACGATCTCACTGAGACAGAGCGTTGTTAGTACAGCGTTTTTTGAAGCTTCAAAAGCACAAACGAATCCCTTTAAGCGATCTTGATAAACAAACTTACGGCATACTAGGCAGATAGGGGTGTAATAACGTATCAAACACAATGATATGGTATAACATGAAGCGATACGCGTGCTTTTGTTTACATTTCGCGTCGCTCAATTTTCGCGACCAAAAGAAAAATAGTGGTGTGCGGATGTTTTTGGTGTATCTTATTGCTGATATTGGCTCTACTAGAAGGATATTTGATTTATCACGGTATTTCATAGACATGAAAAGTAAATACTTTAGGTTGTACCCTTAAAATGAGCTCCATTAACCAAGGTAACCCGGAATTTTAAGGGCTGACTTCCCGCATCTAAGGGATGGTGTCATTTCTGATCCCCACGGTCAGCTCCCTGGAAATTTGCGGAGAAGACGTCATATCACCTAATTGGAGCTTTGCCACTTGATAATGCCCCACACCAACCACGCACAACTCCCCATTGTCCTATCGCTTTCCTAATGGTCTCACTTCTTGACGTATGTTTCTTCTGCACTCTCATTACTTGTCCAGTTGGCTAACTTTCGCCCGATAGACATATGACCTCGTTGATAAGGCCGAGAGGCTAGTCGGACAGCATCGTCTTAAAGAAGCGTCACAACTCTACGCTGAGGCTGCAAGACAGTTCAAGAAGCAAGTTTCAAGCTCTGAAAACAAGGAGATACAATCAGCTCTTACCCTTTTGAGCGATCAATATACCAAGCGATCGGAAGAGCTTCTCGTCCTCGATCGTACCAAGGCTAAGCTCCCAGTTGCGCCGACGAGTTCTACCCCACCATCTCCAACAGCTCGAACCAGGCATGAGTCGTCCTCTATCAGCTCCTCTCTAGCCAGTGCTCGTGGTGGAACCATGTCCGTTAACTTGAGCGATACTGCAATTCTATATGGTGATGACAACACATCTTCAGGGGACCCTGTTACTCGTTTCCAAGTTGCTGTTTACAATCTCATCAGGGCTCCTAATGTCACAATTGGTACCGAACTACAACCCATGAAGCAGATAAAACCTTCTGGAAAGAGCGTTGAAGAGCTCGAGATTGAAAATGCGGCTCTGAAGCAATTGCTGAGCTCGTATTCAGAGAACATGTCCACCTATGACTCCTTCCACAAGAAAGTAAAGACCAGTCTGAAACACTACCTCTCGACGCTAAAAAGGGAGATAAATCAGCAGGAAAGCCAGATAAAGAAAGACTATGAGAATAAGATCGAGCAATTGTACAAAGATAACAAAAGATTGGAACAACAAGTGGGCTCATTAAAGAGTAGGTGGGATGCTTTGGTGGAAAGTGCCAAGAAGAGAAGGGAGGATCAGAAGTCCAGCAGTTCTGCTGATTGATTTGGTGTGTTGAGGTACTCTAATATTGAATAACGTCTCACCACGAATGAACTGCTTACCAAAACATTGAAATGTAGCCGACGCTTCAACCTGCAGCTGGTGATAGCTACCAGTGCCTTTACTCAGCAGTCTTGAAGAGTTGTAGACATTGTTAGTTGCTTTATTTGTTGAACCCAAATCTGTATAGCTTAACCCCTGTTACGTGAATGACCTTTGAGAACTAAAAGGTTACTTCGTCTGCCAGCTTAATTTAAGCTAAGCTTGTCCTTATCAGAGTGTGCCCCGTACCATCGATAAACCTCTCTTCGCGTTGTGGCACTTCAAAACATCGCGCGCGGTTCATCTCCATAGACAGCAGCAAACAGCACTGAACTGATCCCAAATAAGCACTGTTATAAGCAGATAATCATCCTTTTCCTTTGATATATTATCACAGTGGGTACTTTCAACCCTACCGCCCTGCACAAAATTGTTATTATCACGCTTAGAGTTCTCGCAAACACATCTATCGCCAGCCCCCTACACGCCACTCCTCCTCTTCCCCCACACCTAATCAGACAGACACGTCTACCGCCATGGCACAGCATCCCAACACATTCCTCTCGCGTGTCTTTGGTGTGAACTCACAAGCGCTTGGAGGAGACACGGAAATGTCCAGCATTGCTGACCGCTTCCGAGAAGATGAGGAGAGCGAAACGAGCCAGCCTCACTCCCGTCTACGAGAACGCTCCGTCATCCAGTCTGACGACGATGACACTAGCGACTCAGATGCCAACCTGGGAGAGTCCTCACAGTACCATAATGAGCACTCTACACTTCTCCGAAACGACATATCCGATTCACACTTCCTGAATCACTTGGACGCCGCACATGAAGATGATGAAGATGGATTTGATGACGATGATGATGACGACGCTGTACCCATGTCCTTAATGGTTCAAGCCGACCCAAATGCTCATTTCCACCACCAGGAACCACGCCATCATGATCCATTGTTGAGTTCGAGTCCAAGAAAACAAACACCAATTCCTTCATTTCCAAGCATTGCGGGTGCCTCGGGATCTACACCACCGCCTCCTCCACCATCATCGTCTCGTGCACAACCGCAACAGCAATCACAACAGCCGCCCATCTCACATAGAAGAGACTTACCACAAGCAAGTACGCCGCTATCTTCTGAGAATGAAAGAATCAGAAGAGCCAAGCTTGGGATACTCAATCCTAGGGAACGTGCCCTTTGGAAGTGGGCTAACGTGGAGAACCTAGACAAGTTCTTACAAGACGTTTATGCTTACTACTTGGGTAGTGGGTACTACTGTATCATGCTGAGGAAAGTCTTTGACTTGGCCACCTTGATGTTCGTGGTATTATTTGCAACTTACCTCTCCTCTTGTATAAATTACCCCATGCTCAGCCTTCCCTCATCCAAGAGTCTTGGTGACATCACTGTTGACCAATGTTTCTCTAAGATGAGTTGGTCGTCCAAGCTGTGTCTTTGGCTGTTCTACATCTACTGTGGGTTGAAAGTTGCACAACTTTACATGGATTCCAAGTCCCTTGAAGAGATTCAAAACTTTTATAACTATCTGTTGGAGATTTCAGACAATGACTTACAAACAATTTCATGGCAGGTTGTCGTTGGTCGTGTTCAGCTTTTGAAAAACCAGAATGCTATAAGTGCCAATGTCTCTGATACAAAATCTAAATCCAAGATTGATGCTCATGATATCGCCAATAGGATCATGAGAAAGGATAACTACTACATTGCTCTTTTCAACAGAGATGTTCTTGACTTGACCTTGCCAATTCCATTTTACAAGGAAAACATCTTGACCAAGACTTTGGAATGGAACTTACAGCTCTGTATTTCTGGTCTTGTATTCAATGACCATGGACAAATTCGCCAACAGTTCTTGAAAGAAAACAAGCGAAAGGAACTTTCGGAAGAATTGAAGAAGAGATTTAAGCTTGCCGCAATTTTGAATATTGTCCTTTCTCCATTGTTGGTGTCATACTTTTTACTTCTCTATTTCTTCCGCTACTTCAACGAATACCAAAAGAACCCTGGATCCATTGGCTCAAGACAGTACACACCATTAGCTGAATGGAAATTCAGAGAATACAATGAGTTGTATCACATCTTTCAAAGAAGATTGAACCTCAGTGTTCCTGAAGCTGCCAAGTACGTTGATCAGTTCCCTAAAGAAAAAATGGTGGTCGTGTTGAAATTCGTCGCTTTCATCTCAGGTTCCTTCGCTGCCGTCTTAGGTATCCTGTCAATTGTCGATCCGGACATGTTTTTCAACTTTGAGATCACAAAAGATCGAACTGTCCTCTTCTACATCTCTGTCTTTGGTACCATATGGGCCGTATGTCGTGGTGCTATACCTGATGAATATCAAGTGTTTGACTCTGAGGCGAGTATCCGTTCTGTTGCCGAGTACACACACTACTTACCAACTGACTGGGAAGGCAGATACCATACTGAAGAGGTTCGTAACGAGTTTTGTAATCTCTTCTCCATGAAAGTCTTGTTGTTGATGAGAGAAATCTCAAGTTTGGTCATGACCCCATTCATTCTTTGGTTCTCTCTTCCAAAGTCAACCGACCGCATTGTTGACTTTTTCAGAGAGTATTCTGTTCATGTCGATGGCTTGGGATATGTTTGCACATTCGCCATGTTTGACTTTGAGAAGACAAAGTCTGGTAAAAGGGGTAAGAAGAAGAATAAGTTCAACACCGGTGAGGACAAAATGATGCAGTCATACATCCACTTTTTGGATAGTTATGGTGGTAATGAGACACAGCGTAACCCACCAAGGGTCCACAAGAACAACTTGAATATGTCCATCTATGACAAAGTCTCCACTGGAGTCCAACATCCACACCATATTGGTGGATCCGTGTTGATGGACCCTACAGAAACTCTGAGAAGAACCAATGGTCCAAAGTTGTCAAGAGGAACTGCCCCTCTGTCAGATTTTGACCGCCAGGGACTCGGTGAATCATTTATCACTGCACTTCCGAAAACAGATGCTGTTCCGGAATCTGAACTTACCAAGGATCCGGGGGTGTTGGGTTTGCTCAACCAGTTCTACAAAGATTACGATTACGCACATTAATGAAACAATTAACATGATATACTACGATCATTCCTTCTGTAATCCAGATTGTAGCAATTGATTCAAGAGACTAATTGTACAGCTCTCAAGCACTGGACTTGATACCGTTCATCATCTCCTCCTTGGTGATCAAGTGTCCAATTGTCTCAATGTGACCGAGCAACTGGTCAATGTTGTTGGACCACTCATTCAATAGTTCATTGGAGTCTTTTGGCTTGGCAAAGTCAACAAGCTTGGCTGGTCTGTTGATCTTAGCGTAGATTGTACCCTGGTTGACGAGCAATGAGATGAAGTGCTCAGTTTCCTGCTCCTGCAAGTCGAGCAACTCGTTGAGACGAACCAATGTGATACGGGTGTAGTAGGCGGAGATGACGCGCAAGTTGTGTTCAATAACACGGTTGCGGAGGTCTTCCCAGTGTTTCTCATTTTCCTTCTTAGACTTGGTGAAGAACTCGGAGAGCTCAAGCTCGGTGCTGTAAAGCTCCTTGATAATCGGCCATCTCATAAGCTCTTGTGTGATGAACGAAGAAACCAGCTTCTGGTGAAGTTCGAGTTTCTTGAGGTTGGTATCCTGATTCACTTTGTTGATGAGATCGTTTTGCAAGTTGTCGTATGGGGAGAGAATAATGAAGTAAACAATGTTAATAAGCACTGGCTTCCATTTAGTCTCGTCAGCCTTGATGGTCTCGATTTCGTATATCGAAAGGAAATAGCGGGCAATGTTGATGTAGTCGTTCTTTGAGAGACCAATCTTGATCAAGAGTTGGTAGTACTCAAGCTTGATATCCTGGTATTCCTCCTGTTGCAAAGTCTTTGTAAGGATCTTTCTCGACAGGATAGTCGCTTGTGTAAAGTCACCTTTAAGAATGCAGAGCTCCATCTGCTCCAAGATAAACTCCATCTTCTCCCTCAGGTTCATGGAACCATATGTCTCCACTTGTAACTCAACAAGCAATTCTGTGGCCTCGTCGATGTTTCCTTCTGCTCTTCTAATATGAGATAACTCCCTTGTGACACGGGCTCTCTCCACTTCGACGAAGATCTTACTCTCAGTGATTGTTCTGATAGTCTCAATCAATGCAACCTTAGTATCCTGATCTGGTGTCTTATCCAAGTACTCCATTGCCTCTTGCACGAATACCTGGACGGCAATCTTTAACTGGCCATGCTTCTTGGACAAGAGCACCAGCTGCTCATTCAATGCCTTCCAATCGCCATTATTAGCCAGCACTTGGACAATTTTCTGAAGAACACGCTTGGAAGAGGCCAAATCTGAGGCTTGACGTGTTTGCTTCTCGAGGAAGAGGTATTTTTCCAAAGCAGATGTGTAATCGTTCTGTCAATAGATGTTAGTATTCTTGTTGCCACCTTGCGTGCGTCGAGAAGTGGAAGGGACATACCTTAGCTAAATTCTCAATCTCCGGGAACTGTTCATCAAGAATGGACGTAAAGTCCTTCTCAGCCTTGAGTGGGGCGTCTCTGGACATGACTCTGTGTGTGGGTTGAACGTTGAATTGGGATAACAGAGACTCCTCCGTGTATGTATACATACGTTGTGTTCGCCGCCCCCGAGATTTCTGATCGAATCCGCGACAAGAACTTCACCGCCACACTTATGTAATCACTGCTTACATAAGTGTGGCTAGTGCATCTGCTCATCGCGGTGTGGCGGTGCATCTGTGGGAAAAAAAAATTCAAGTGTAGCGGAGAGACACATTAAGGTCTCTTGATTATAGACCCACGCAAAGACTCACACTTCCATTATGGCCGGATCTCAGCTGAAGCAGCTCAAGGCTGCTTTGAAAGAAGGTGGACTCACGGGCCAGACCAATGTCAAGCGCAGGAAAAGCACCAAGAAAGCACCATCTGAAACACGCAGAGATGACAAGCAGCAGGTGATTGATCGTATTAGAGAACAGTTCAACCCATTTGAGATTAAGGTGAATCGTCAGAAGCGTGATTTAGATACTCGCTCGATCAAAGGTGCTCAGGGTAAACCAGGTATCTCCAAGCAGATTGGTGAGGACCAGAGAAGGGCCGCTTATGAGGCCAAGAAGGCTGCAAAGAACAAGACATCTGTGATGAGAGATAGACGTTTTGGTGAGTCTGACTCTACAATGACACCGGAGGAGAAGATGCTTGAACGTTTCACAAGGGAAAAGCAGATGCAGTCCAAGATGTCTATGTTCTCATTGGATGATGATGAAGATGATGATGTCTTTGGAGAGGATGGTCTCACGCATTATGGTAAGTCGCTAGCAGATGATTTCCAGGTTGATGATGACTTGAAGAATGGCAGTGATGACGATGACTTCCTCAAGCCAAAGAAACGTTCTCTTGATGATGATGAGGATGATCAGGGTGCCGACGTCGAAGCCGAGGCCGCTCCACAGAGAAAGAAGACAAAAGCTGAAGTCATGAAAGAAGTGATGGCCAAATCGAAATACTACAAACAACAACGTCAGCTTGTACAAGAAAGAGTTGAGGAGGACATCATGGATCTTGATGAAGATTTCGATGATGTTATGGGTGACTTGAGATCTGTTCCAAAGCCAAAGAAGTCTGCCTTTGCTGAGCCAGTTCCAGAAGGTGGTATGGCTAACTACAACCAAGTTGTGAAAGAGTTGGCACTCGATAAACGTGCTGCCCCAGCTGATAGAACTAAGACCGATGAAGAGCTCAGAAAAGAGAGAGCCGACAAAATGAGAGAATTGGAAAACGCTAGATTGAGACGTATGGAGGCCATGGACAATGAAGGTGCCCCAGCTGTCGCTGACGATCTCGATGACGACTTTTGGGTCCAAGGCAGTGGCGATGAAGGCGAAGGATTCGCTGTTGGATCAGAAAATGAGGAAAGTGCTGAGGAAGAAGAGGATGATAACGAAGACGAAGAGAGTGAAGTGAAGGCCAAGTCCAAGGCGGTCGTCTGTCCAACCTCTCATCCAAGTTGGTTGGCCATTCTAGAGGACATTCCATTCAAGGAAACAGTCACGCAAGCCAACAGGATTGTGAAAACGTTTGCCCCACACTTGCAGGCCGGTAACAAGGAAAAGCTTGCTACCTTCACTCGTGTTCTGTTTCAGCACATTCTCTACATCTCCGAAGTTGAAGAGCTTGTCAACGACGCTGATTTCAAGGAAGTGCAAGAAGGTCTGATATCCACAGTCAAAAAGCTCTCGGAAAAGTACAACAACGATCTCACAGAGGCTTTGAGAGACAAGATCCAGGAGATTCACGAGCGTATTGTTGACTCGCTCGCTGGTGAGGAGGATGCTGATTTCCCGATGGTGTCTGATTTGGCCTTCTTTGCCGTTGTTGGTCGCCTATACTCTACATCTGACCACTACCATCTCGTTGTCACACCTGCCTCCATTGTTATGGGTGAGGCTCTCGAACAGGTGAAATATGACACGCTACAGAAGCTTGTTGCTGGTGTCTTCATAGCCCAGACCTTCCTCACATATCAGAGAATCTCGAAGAGATACATTCCAGAGGTGACGTTTTTCCTCCAGAAGGCTCTTTTAAGTTTGATTCCAGGTAACGTCAATGACTTCCGTGTCTCCGCTTCCCCAGATGCTAAGTTCGAGCTTCCGAAGACATTGTCTACCACACCGTCCACACTGCGTATCTCTGACCTCGAACGTGAACCAGAAGATGAAGCTGCTTACAAGACTGGTGTTCTCTCTAGAGTGTTATCTGTGATTGAGCTTGCCCTCGATACATACAAGGATAAGACTGCTCTCATCGAGTTCTCTGCACCATTCACGGTAATCCTTGAGAAACTCTCTGCCCTCTACCCATCCCATAAGCAGATCTCCGCCGTCACACTCAAGTTCACTCGTCTTCTCAAGTTTGCTCAGGATGAACGTAAACCACTCACACTCCAGCATCACAAGAAACTTGCCATCGCTTCCTTTGCTCCAAAGTTCGAGGAGAACTTCAACCCAGAGAAGAAGTCCTACGACCCAGACAGACAGAGACAGGAGATCAACAAGATGCGTGCTCAGATCAAGCAGGAGAAGAAGCTTGCACTCAAGGAACTCAGAAAGGATACCAGATTCGAGGCCAGACAACAGATCAAGGAGAAGAAGGAGAGTTATGCCGACTACCACTCCAAAATGGCCAGAATCCTCAACACAATCAATACTGTGGAAGGTGCCGAGAAGAACGAGTACGAGAGGGAAAAGAAGTTGCGCAAGGGAAAGAAATGATGGGAATGACCTGCATATACGAAGTTATAATAGAATCTTTTGCATTGTTAATTCTTGTCTTTTAGCACAGCGCTGTGCCAAAGATGTAGTTGTAGATACTGCGCAGTCATTTCGCATTTCTCCACCATCCTTACCCGTCAACATCACAGCCAGACGAACAACGACCTCAAAATGACCCAGCTACAAACCGAAGTGACACAAACTATGAACAATGAGACTCATCTCTTTATCGACTGCGATGGACGCCGAGCGGGAGGCTGCTTCGTGGACTTTAGTGCGCGTGAAGTAGTGTTGATTGAAGACACGTTAGGGACCAGCAACGAGTTGGTGGCAGCCATTGATGCATTACTCACACAGATGGAGCCCTCTAAGGTGTTCATCTCTTCAAGATCTGACAGCTCTGTTTGTGACTTTGTCTTACAGCAGAGCGCTCAGCGAAACTTCAGTTATGACATCCTCAAGTCTAAGATGTTTGCCGCCAGGGCCGCCAACGTTGCCATCGACGACCTCTTGCATCCCCATAACACCAGCACCGACGTTGATACATCCGAAGTCTTTGCCTTGCTCTCAGAATTGAAGCTCTCACGAGACTTGGTCATGGCGGTACGCTAATTACACCATTGAATCTTCATATCATCGTATTGCATCCCTTTCCCCACGCAGAACTCGCACTAACGCCTTCTTGCCCGATAGAGAAACGCATTTGGCGCTTTATCCCAGACGTTAGATAACTGGACAATGATGGATGACATCCCTCACGGGATTTCACACTATATAAAGTCTGTCAGGCTCCATATTTTCGAAGACTATCTCTATATCGATCGTGACAGCTATTTTGCCCTCCAGATCTTCAACTCGCCCACAGATCACCATCATAGGTCCGGGATCAAGGGTTCAGTGTTCGATTACATGAACATGACAGGGTCTCCGTTAGGAAGTAAGAAGTTGAAATCATGGTTTCTATCACCTTTGGCGAAGCTCGAAAATATCAAAGAGAGACATGGCATCATGAAGGTATTGTTGGACCAGAATAATTCCAGATTCTTCACAGATTTATGTCATCTCGAGAAGAATCTTGGAAATATTGAGACGATACTATCTGCCATCAGCACTAGTAAACAGAATGTGTTATCATGGAAGAATTTGGACTTGTATCTCCGAACTTCTCTTGAGATCTATAACATTGTCTCTGTCTTTAATGATTTTCATCGAACGGTACTCGGACAGCGTTTGCTCAATGATGTGGATACCAAAGCCTTCAAGGAACTTCTTATAGATATTTCGGCTTTGATAGACTTTGAATCGTCCGAAGAAAATAATAGAGTGTATATCAAGGATGGTTTTGACCCACCGCTTGATGACATGAGAAGGACCTACACGGGCTTGGAGCAAGTGTTGGAGTCTCTTGCTGCTGAGTTGTTTCAAGTGTATCATCAGTTTCCTGAGGAGGCTTTAAATGTGGCGTATATTCCTCAGTTGGGCTACCTTATCTCCATTGATATCAGTTTCATCCAGGTGGTGCCACTAGAGTGGGTTGAGGTGTTTAAGACTGATACTACAGTATACTTTAAGGAGGACTACATGACCAGAATTGATGACGAGTACGGTGACATTTATCAGCTCATGGTGGACTATGAGATTGAGTTGCTACATCTTCTCCAGCGTAAGATTGTTGATGATGGATTTATTAAGTCTTTGCTTTCTGCCTCCTCATTATTTGCCGAATTGGATTGTTACCTTTCCCTTGCTTCTGTGGCCCTTCTTCATAACTTCACTGAGCCTAAGATGGTGAATGACCCAATTGTCTTCATTGAAGAGGGGAGGCACATTATTCTTGAACAAACGGTGACCTCTTTTGTTCCAAACAATACCCTCATACCAGAACGCACACTTTCGGTTGTCACAGGTGCAAACTCTTCTGGTAAGTCAGTTTACTTAACACACGTTGGTATCATCATCTTCCTCGCTCATCTTGGGTCCTATGTCCCTGCAACTCGTGCCACAATCGGCATCACGGATCGACTTTTGACAAGAATCGTGACTCGTGAGGCTATCGATAAATGTGAGAGTACTTTCTTTATTGATCTCAAAAAGATGTCAAAGTGCTTGACGATGTGTACCCCAAAGAGCATCATGCTCATTGATGAGTTTGGCAAGGGTACGGATACACTTGGTGGCCCTTCGCTTCTTGGCAGCATCATTGAGGACTTAATACACCAAGATAGTACACCACGATGCATCATTACTACGCATTTCCATGATTTGTTCAAAGATGGTATTTTGGAAAATATGGATAGGGTAAGACACAGTCACATGGACATCGTACTTTCTGAAGATGGGCAACAAGGTATCACGTATTTGTACCAGTTGAAAGATGGGTTGTGTGATAACAGTTTTGGAATTGAGTGTGCTCAAGTATGTGGCATCCCCGAAAAGATCATTAAGCGTGCTAGAGAAATTGCTGTATCAAGAAAGGACAATCAAAAGATCACCATGGAACTCGATCAGCTTCAGCTCGAAAGGGCAAAGTATGCCACAAGGGATTTTTTGATGTGGGATGTCGATAGTGAGACACCAATCGATGAGATTAAGGGGAAACTTGGTGAGATTTTAGACATTGCTGCTGGTAAGATTGTTTCTAGTTAGCTGTGGAAAAAGTCTATTACAAATGAGTTCATTACAATGCACATAAGGTATATAACACATCTCTTCACTTCAGAACTTGACAGATTTGGACAAGTTCTTCTTGATACCGGTCTTCTCACCCTCGTAAGCTCCAGTTGGCTGCTCGTAAACAGCTCTAACAGATTTGAGCTTCTTCTTAGCCTGTTCGTATTTCTTTCTCTTCTTGACTCTTGAGTTTCTGTTGTCCTTGTTTCTATGAGGCGTGAGACCCTTGTTCTTGAGGATTTGGTAGTTGATGGCACGCTTACCGTCTTCACCGACAGTCTCGGCAGCCTCAGCAAGCTTACCTTCCTTGGCAGCACGGACAGCATCTTCATGAAGCTGTTTACGCTTGGACTTCATAGCAAGCTTTCCAGTCTTGATAGATTCATAGTATGAGTCGTCGAAGCCGTCATTCACGTCCTGAGCGGCCTGGACATCTTGTTCGTCAAAGGAGTCATTATCATTCAAGTCATCACCCTGATCATCATGCAAACCACGTTTACGAGCCTCTTCAATGAGACGTTGCTGGCGCTCAAAGAGACGCTCTCTGTATGGCAAGTCTTCATCACCACCGAACTTCTCATCACGCTTCTTAGCCTGTTGATCAATCTTGGATGTGTAGAATCTGAGTGTCTTCTTACGAGCAGTCTTTTCCTCAGCATCAACATCTGCGATGGCACCTTCAGCGTAGTCCTCGTTAGTCTTGGCCTGAGGTCTCTTGAAGACACGAGGCTTGGAGATATCAATGTTGATCTCTGGAACTGTGTCATCCTCTTCCTTCTCCTCCTCGCTCTCGTCTTCTTCGTCATCATCCTTTTCAGATATGGAGACGTCACCTGGAATGCTCTCAGATGCAGAATCAAATACATCACCATCAGAATCAGCTTCAGGTGATACCTCGCCCATCTCCTTGTCCTGGTCCTCATTATCACTATCACTCATATCCTCGAGCTCAGATGCTTGTCTCCACACTTCTTTCGTACTGAGGATTCCTTCCATAACTGGGTGCTCCTTCATTGAAAATGGCTCCTCTTCTTTAGCGAGTGACTGGAAAAGAGAGAAGTAAGTGGCAATAGCACCGAGGTATGCTGAAAGTGCTGTAAACTGTACATTAGCAACTTCTGAATCGTCTTTGCGTGTTGTGAGGTCATCAAGCACTGGTTTAAGCTTTGAGAGCTGTTTTGTTAGTGGAATGAATTCTGGATGTGATTGTTGAAGGAATTTCTTCTTCTGTTTGGCGTCCATCCCTGACAGATCACTAAGGGATTGTGTCTCCTTCTTAGATGTGGAATCGAGAACGTCACCATAGTCGTGCTTCTTTGCGCTCTTGGTCCACTCCTCCTCCATTTCCTCATCAACGTAATCATCCATGTTGAGCTCTTCAAGGTGCTTCTTCTGCAGTCTCAGAGCCTCTTGCTCAAGCGCACGAGCATCCTCATCATTCTCGATATCATCATCACCATAGTAAGCGTTCTTGTTTTGACCCCACACACCGTCCTCTGCCTCGTCTTCTTCTTCTTCGAGTTCATCCTTCTTTCCAAAGAACTCAGCATCGTCTTCATCCTCCTCTTGTTCCTGCTCATCATCGGAGACATCACTTCCACTGTCCAGATCCATCACCTCCTCTTCGCTCTCATCATCCTCATCGCGTCTGGCACCTTGGATGCGTGCGGTGGCGTTATCAAACAAGATTTTCTCCTTGGCGGCGGCAAACGAGTCCACATCGTCAAGACCGTAGTCCTCTTCGCCTCTCTGTTCAAGCCTTCCCTTTCTGGCCATGGCGATTGGTGCTAACTCAACTTTCCAATAGAGAGAGATGCGGCATAGTCTCATGCAAGTACAAAGAATTTTTTTGGCGCTAAGAGAAAATGGGTGGTGTCCGGGTGTGTCCTTTCACCACAATAAATTTATTCCCAAGGGCGATGGCAGATGACCTTTGGTATCTTGCCAAATTTGGGGTTGATGAGTACCAACGAGGACGAATCATACTATTTCCGGTTGATTCAGTGAAACAATAATGAGCGATAAGATTCCGACAAGTTCACGCCTTGATTCCCTGAGTAGACGTGCACCAGCGGGTGCATCCCCAGCAGCCAAGCCAGGGCTCAAGTTCAAGCCAAAAGTTGTTGCTCGTCGTACGAAGGAAGAAAGAGACGCTGATGCTCCATTGGCAGTTCCAGCTGAACACAAACCATCGACAAGGGGTTCCAGTGGTGTCAGAGGGGGTCGTGGTGGTGCCCGTGGTGGTCGTGGCGGTCGTGCGATGGCTGGAACACATATCGTTCAAGCGGGTCCATTAGCATCGACTATTGTTTCAGCACCAGAGTCAAGGCAGTCGATCATGAGCAGAGCTGGAACAAGCAGTCCAACCCCAGAATTCTTAACCAACTTGGCAAGACGAGAAGGAACCGCTTCCAGAGCTACATCTGTCGGGCTGGACTCTGATGATGAGGACGACTTGGCAAAGATCAACATGAATGAAGAGTACAAGTTTGCTCAAGAAGAGACACACATGTTCCCAGTACGTGCACCAAGAGCTAAGTTGGACAACCAAGTGAAACGTGAGACGATTGATTTGAGTAACACTACCTCAAACGTTGCCACACGTGAAGGTACTCCAGATGTCATGGATGTGGATGTTAAGGAAGAACCAGTGGATAAGAACCTCGCCTCTGTTCTCAATGAGAAGGACCAACAATTACAGAAGAAATTGAACGAGCTCCAAATTAAGAATGATGCACTGACACTCGGTGCTGGTGAGGCCGTGGAGAGTACACAACGTTTAAACGATGATCACAAGCAGATTGTGCAAAAGATTCAAGATCTTAACAATCAGCCAGACAAATTCATGCTCTTCCAACTACCAAGAGTACTACCACCATTTGAAGATCACCATGCTATCCCACAAGAGGTCAAGCCTGAAGAAGAAGAGACTAAGGATATTCTCGAGCCGGAAACTAAGGGAATCGAAGGTGAGTTTGCAAAGCTTCGCATTCACAAGTCAGGTAAACTCACAGTGAAGATTGGTAACGTTGTGATGGATGTTAGTAGAGGAGCTTCGGCTAGCCTCCTACAGGAAGTTGTGCTTATGAACAAGGAGGGTGAAAATCCAGCATCCTATCTTCTGGGTCACATGGAGGAGAAGGTTGTCGTTACCCCAAACTTTTCTTAGGACTTTAAGAGTCATTATGTTCGCAATTTTGGCATTTAATCATTAACGTCATTCAGAAGATCTCCCCTTCATACTGTATTTTTGAGCCGTAAGCGTCTGGTTAGCATTTGAGAAAGAAAAGTACCACGTCTACAAATTTAGAATCATCAGTTTTGTGCATTTATAGATCCCCACAACTCCAGCCAGCTTACCTACTGATGGTGATATCATCAATACGCAAGATGGACTTGACAGTCTCAGCAGCAAGTGTAATGGCAGAAGTACTCACCAGCACAGGTTGCAAAACGTGCTCATCATAAGTGTTTGTAGCACCGGCACGACGAGCAGAGATACCAGCGTTTCTCTCACCGTTTTCATGCTTGTTTCTAAGTTCCGTCACAACGTTGATACTGTTCAAACCAGCATTCTCAGCGAGTGTTGTTGGGATAACTTCCAAAGCCTGGGCAAATTCCTGCCAGATGAATGCCTCTGTTCCTGAAAGGGAACGAGACTCTCTCATCAAAGTTCTTGAAACTTCAATCTCTGGAGCACCACCACCGGCAATCAATGCCTTCTCCTTAACCAAACAACGAATGACACAGAGTGCATCGTGCAAGGATCTCTCCGTTTCATCGAGCACCATGTTATTAGCACCACGGCACACCACAGAGACAGTTGGCTGTGTAACATTCTTGACACCGGTGATCTTGACAATCTTTGATCCAGAAGACTCAATCTCCTCAACAAGATCAGCAGATCCCAATCTGTCCTCTGTGAACAACTCAATGTCAGAGATTGGCTTACATGAGAGGGACTTACTAAGGAACTCAATTTCCTCACGTTCAATGTCCTTCACCACCATGATTCCCAGCTTGGAGAGGAAATGGAGAGACAAGTCATTGACAGCATCTCTCAAGATGGATTTTTGGATCAACAACACATTACATTTAGCCTTCTTGATCTTTTTGCACATGTTTAACAAATATGCTCTTTCCTCCTTCAAGATCTTATCCATCTGACGGTAATCATTCACCACAACGTTGTTCTCCATATCTGGCTTTGGTGGAGACAATTGGAATTGAACAAGGGCGATACGAGCTTTTTCAATTCTAGTTGGACCTCCAGCTGACTTGACAACGTTCTGCGTCATCACGACACCATCAACAAGTTCTGTATCATCAATGGTACCACCAACCTTCTTGATCAATCTAATATCGTTAAGGTCAACGTTTGTGGACTCATCATTGACAACCTTAAGCACGGAATCGACTGCCAATGGGGCGAGAAGATGGGAGTATTGACCCACAATCTTGGATGAGAGGGAGGTAGAAGCGGCTCTGATAAGAGCATCACGATCACTGAGTGAGATCTTGGTGGACATGTCAAGCAAAACCTCGACAGAGCGCTTAGCGGCACGCTGGAAGGACTCAGCAATTGTAGTTGGGTGGATTCCCTTATTCAAGAGCTTCTCAGCAGCACCAAGGAGAGCACCAGTAAGGATGACAACGGAGGTTGTACCGTCACCAGCTTCGACATCTTGAGCACCAGACACGTCGACGAGCATCTTTGCTGCAGGATGAAGAACGGCCATGTGCTGGAGAATGGTGTGACCATCGTTAGAGATGATGATCTGACCACGACCCGTCTTGATCATCTTGTCCATACCCTTGGGACCGAGCGATGTTCTGATTGCATCTGCCACTGCGCGTGCAGCAAGGATGTTGGACTTGCGCACTTCCTGTGGCTTCTCCCTGTTCTTGAACTGGGCATTTGACACGGTGGCTGCCATTATTGAATCACAATTACTTGGCTAGATCGATGCTTGAGAGACCGTGTTAGTGGTAGTGGCCATCGAGTGGCACGTCGACGCGTCAAAAAAGCGTTTGAGAGGCGAATTTCGCGCTCAGCGTAAAACGTGGCACGGCTAGTAGTGGATCAGTGGCGGCGTCAGCGTAATTCTCAGCATTAAGATGATATAACATTATTCAATTATGCGATGAGCTTGATTACTCAGTGTCTTCTTACTACTGCTAGCTTCTAATTACCCCTAATACCACCCTGCTAGTTTGAAGTGATGACACACGTTTTCCATCAACTTGCTCCTACGAAGGACCAAGTTCTTCATTGTCAGTTCTCACATTGGTACCCGCTTTACAAGAAACACACACCGAAGGCGAAGGTGATTAGACCACTACCTAAGGCGTTTATCGACTATCTCGCCGCCGATGGTATTGATCTGCCTGAAGATGGTCATTACGAAGTAAATATGGGTACAGGAGATGGCGAGTATAGTGACTGGTCTGAAGATGAAGAAGCCTCTACACACTCTTCAGATGAAGATGAAGATGGCGATGACGATGATGATGACAAACAAGTGAAGATCAAGACACCAAAGAGACCAGTTGCCGAGATCTTTGCCGAGTTTCAGTCGATCCACGATGATATCAAAGCCACAATAGAGGAAATGGGTCCTGTAACGCCAAAGATGAATTGGTCTGCCCCAAGGGATGCAGTTTGGATCATGGCTACCAACACGATGAAGTGTGATAATGCCAGTGATGTATACCTTCTTCTCAACGCCTCCAATTATATCATGCATGATATCTCTTCTGCGTTCTCCGAGTGTGATGGGCTCACCGAAGATGATCTGAAAGACGTACAGTATGAACTCGTATTAAGAAAATGGTTCAATGTAAATCCGGCTTTGGAGTTCCGTGTCTTTGTCAAGGACCGTCATATAATCGGTATCACCCAGAGAGATCTTAATTTCTACGACTACTTGGATGCTCTTAAGCCAACCATCAGAAACCTTGTTGATGAGTTTTTCGAGACGGTGATCGTTGACACGTTCCCAGATGACGATTTCGTTATGGATGTCTACCTACCACGCCCATTTGATAAGGTATTCCTCATTGACATCAATCCCTTCTCGAGAAAAACCGATTCGCAGATGTACACATGGCATGAACTAGCATCTATGAATCCAGAAAGTATAGAGGAGTATGATATAAGGCTCGTTACAGAGACCGATAAGGGAAGATTTGCCACAAAGGAGCATTCTGAGAATATGGTTCCAATGGATGTTGTCAATGCCTCGTTAGATTCCCATGCAATGGCAGAATTAGCACAACAGTGGAAAGAATTACAGATGAAAGGTGGTGATGATGGTGAGAAAGCTACATAGGTGATGTTCAATTATGTATGCATCGTATCAAGTCGTATCTAATAGTGTAAAGGAATCGGGGAGAGGTGTGTATGGATCACTTCTTGGTTGGAGTCAAGATCTTAACAGCGTCTTTGGAGAAGAGATATCCCAATCCACTGAGGATAGTGGTTGTGGCGACCAAATATCCAAAGAGATCAAATGCAGTGTCGACTGTGCTGATAAATGATGAGTCAATCACGGTGAGTAGGACCGGTTTTACCACTGCAGCGGCGATGTAGAGCATCTGGAAACCCGTGTTGTACTTTGAGATGGTGGTAGGGTACACCTGAGCAGAAGGAATGCTGAAATCCCAGTATCTTAAAAGAGTCTTTGGTGGTGGTAGGGATATGTATCTGTAATAGATTGCTGAGATTCCAAGCATGATATCTCTTCCAAGGATGATCGCAGCGAGATACAATGGCATACCACCCGATTGAGCCAAACAAGCGGTGCATATCACCATGAGAAACTTATCAGCCATTGGATCGATAATAGATCCCAAGATTGATTTCATATTGTACTTTCTTGCGATGTAGCCATCGACAAAGTCGGTCACAGACGACATTGTAAACAGCCAGAAGGGCCACCAAATATCACCCTTAACGATAAGATAACCAATCAGTGGTGACATTAGGAGCCTGGAGAATGTGAGAATGTTCGGTATCGTATAAATGTTCTCTTTTACTGGAATGGCATACTTGATGTTTTCACGCATCTGTTGGCTCACCTTCTGTGACTTGGTTCTTACGTTATCGATCCCCTGCTGGAGCTGTGTTCTCTGCTCTATTTCAACATTTGTCTTCTTCTTCTTCTGCTGCTGCTCCTGTGGAGTCTCAGAGGACTTCTTGGTCTGCTGGAACCTCGAGACGTGGTGGGAGAAAGGTCTTGTGACGTATGAATGAGATGCTATTATTGTTGATGACAGCACGCGGGGACGCACCAGAAACGAAGCTACGGGAGCCCTTAAAGCCCGTGACATGGGCAGCACAGATCGTATCAGAGGCATGGAAGTGTAATTGGGCTGTTTGCGAGTGCGTGGAACAAGTGACTTGGCAATGGTTCTCATCGATGAGCCATAAATACAAAATCTTTAGAATCGTTGGTCTTTTCGATGACTCCTCTATCCGTGGAGTCATCCGCGAACTCTCGAGTTCTTTATTACCGACCCAACAATCGATTTAGAACCCATCTACGGCTTCTTTATTTAAAAACAGGTTGTTTTCTCTGTTGAAAAGTTGCTTGTTGGCTCCCTGTGCATGCTCCAAGGCCTCCTGTCACGTGTAGCCCCATCCATCTGCGTTGCCTCCCGGTCTTTTTACACATCTTCCCCTCGGCTATACTCACCCATCAACATGAACGTACTCGTCTACTCGGGACCCGGTACTACCCCAGACTCCGTCAAGCACTGTCTCGAGTCCCTACGACGCTTTCTATCGCCCTTCTATGCCGTCGTTGGTGTCGATGCCAACACCCTCAAGAATGAGCCTTGGCCTTCTAAGACTGCTCTCGTCGTCATCCCCGGAGGTGCAGACGTGCCAGTGTGCAGAGAGCTCAACGGCAGAGGCAACCAAGTGATCCGTGACTTTGTCCGCAAGGGTGGCCGTCTGATGGGCTTTTGCTCAGGTGCCTATTACTCATCCGCCTATTGCGAGTTTGAAGTGGGCGATCCTCTGATGGAAGTGTCTGGAACACGTGAACTCAAGCTCTTCCCCGGAATCTCTAGGGGCTGCGCTTACAAAGGGTTCAAGTATGGTGATGAGGCCGGATCGAGACTCTCAGAACTCACCGTTAACAAGGAATTCCTCGGTCTCGATATCGACAGAAGCTTCCATTACTATAACGGTGGTGGTGTGTTTGTGGATGCCGACACTTACGACAACGTCACCGTCCTCGCAGAGTACGTTGACAAAGTTGAAGTAGAGGCTGGTAACGTTCAAGCCGCTGCTGTCCATTGCACATTGGGAAGTGGTGCAGCCATCCTCACTGGTACACATCCAGAGTTCCTTCCTGAACTCATGGCTGGTCAGCATTCTGACGACAAAAACTATGCTGAGATTGTCAAGGGTCTCTCTGAGCATAACGAAGAACGCAGACTCTTTCTCAGAGCATGTCTTCAGAAGCTTGGTCTCAAAGTTAACGACTCCGAAGTCGTCAGACCCCGTCTCACTCCAATTCTTCTCACATCACCGGTTCCGGGAGTCGTTGATCACATTGTTGAAGGAATGATTAATGATATTGGTCTTTCCGGTGAAGAGAACAACCTTCTCAAGGCCACCAATGACACATTCCGTCTTCATCCAATTGGCGAATCACTAAGCTTCGACACACAGCTCTCCAAGCAGGAAGAATTTGAAGACCCAGACACTGCAATCAAGGAACTCTATGTCTGTGGTGATACCATTCCAGACCGCAAGCTCACTTCCTACTTTGACATCAAAAAGTACTTCCGTTTTCTTCAGGAGAACTATGGCTCTCTCGATACAGTAAGAGCTGGATCTGTGCTATTCTATGGTGAGGTCGTCACATCTACCAACACACTCGCTGACAAAAACTTTGCTGTCTTGAAGAACCTTCCTAGTGGAACCGTCCTCGCAGCCAGTGTACAGGTGTCGGGTCGTGGTCGTTCTGGAAACGTCTGGATCAATCCATATGGTGTATGTGCATCTTCCTTGATTCTTGACTTGCCAGTCACCTATACTCACGCCCCAGTTGTCTTCATCCAATACCTCACTGCCCTGGCCGTTGTGGAAGCCGTGAAATCCATGGGTGCCGGATACGAGGACTTACCAATCAAGATCAAGTGGCCTAATGACATCTACGCTATGAAGGAGGAGTACTTTGGAAGACAGCTTGATGTAAACGATACAGAACCAGCTTATGTTAAAGTTAGTGGTATTCTGGTGAACACGAACGTTATGAATGGCAAGTACAAGTGTATCGTTGGAACCGGTATCAACTTGTTCAACAAAGCCCCAACCACCTCCATCAACTCAACTATTGCTAGTTGGAACAACATAAGGGCAGAGAATGGTCTCGAAAAGCTTGAACCGATCTCTGAGGAACAAATGTTGGCCAAGTACATGTATTACATGGGTGAATTCTTTGAAAAATTCAAACAGTTTGGCTTTAAAGCCTTGCTGCCAACGTACTACAAGCACTGGTTGCACACTGGTCAGATTGTCAGATTGCAAGATCATGGATTGGTCAGGGCGAAGATCACTGGTATCACTGACGATTTCGGATTACTTGTTGCTGAAGAAGTCAACATGACATCGGGGAAGTTGACAGGTAAAAAGTACCATTTGCAACCAGATGGTAACTCATTCGATATGTTCAACGGTTTGATCTCGAAGAAAGTCAATTGACAACAAGCTTAATATATAATCACTCTGGTGATTCTAGTCATTGTAAATCTTTAGCGTTAGGTAACACAATACGTGTAACTGACGGTACACTCTATAGATCTTTGGGTGCCACTACGTACTGCAAATCTGGAAAGGGGTGATGTGTCCTTATCCTTCAACTTAGTAAACCTTTAAATTTATTGGTTGCATAAACCTATTTTGCTGTTTTTTAGGACTACCTGAAAGAAGAGATCTTGATCTTATTCTAACAGAGTAACTCATTTTCAGCAGACGCTGATAGAGAGTTTTCCCATAAAGCTGAGCCAGAAAAATCCTCTAAATGTCTTCAGATCTATTCCTAAATTACATTCATATTTTATCCTGCTTAGATAGAATGTCTTAAACCAGTGAGAAGAGTCCATGTGGAGTTAATGACAACTACCAATTTAAAAAAGAATGTCCGGGTGTTTCTTTTTAAAAGGTATGTCCGGGTGTTCTGCACATCACAGACCAACATAGCTAGCTAGGTCATGAGTGTACTGTGGACACCGGCAAATTGAAACAAATGGCGTTCGTGCAGGGGCCACTGGTCAGCCGGACTAGGCTTACACTCGACAATTGTACTACCATGGTAATCCCCCCGTCGCTCTACGATCAAGATCAAAAATCAATTCATTGCATTTTTTGTAACGTGCACATACCTTTAAACCATTGAGCAACAATATATATAATACAGAGTCCAGCCCACTAAACTCACTTCTTCTCGCTGTCCTTGTCAGCATCCTTTGGTGAATACTCTGGTGACTTTGGAGCATCATAGGATGGAGACGTTGGGGAATAAGATGGAGATGTTGGAGAATAAGATGGAGAAGTTGGAGAGTAAGAAGGAGAAGTTGGGGAATAGGATGGGGATGTTGGTGAGTAAGATGGAGATGTTGGTGAGTAAGATGGGGAGGTTGGTGAGTAAGATGGAGATGTTGGTGAGTAAGATGGAGATGTTGGTGAGTAAGATGGGGAGGTTGGTGAGTAAGATGGAGATGTTGGAGAATAAGATGGGGAGGTTGGGGAATAGGATGGTGATGTTGGGGAATAGGATGGTGATGTAGGAGAGTAGGATGGGGATGTAGGAGAGTAAGATGGAGATGTTGGAGAGTAAGATGGAGATGTTGGGGAGTAGGATGGTGATGTAGGAGAGTAGGATGGGGATGTTGGGGAATAAGATGGAGATGTAGGAGAGTAAGATGGTGATGTTGGTGAGTATGATGGAGATGTTGGAGAATATGCTGGTGATGTAGCATTGTAACCTGGAGACGTTGGGTTGAATCCTGGAGAGGTGGCACCCATGGCAGGAGAAGTGACAGAACCATAGCCGTAACCGAATGGTGACGTTGGGTTGAGAGCAGCATTTGGAGAAGTAGCATTGTAGTCACCACCACTGTACTCTGTGAACCCACCGGCATTGGCAGCACCGGAATCGGCCATTGGGGAGAACATAACATCACCAGATACCTCAACACTCGTGTGGCTCGAGGCTGCACCATTGTCATACTGTGTGGCACCACCATCGTTGTACTCAGTGCCGATATGTTCATCAACTGGTGCATTAGTTGGGAGCTCCTTCAAGATAGCGTCATCAACCATAACATCAAAGGCACCGGTACCGATTGGGGCAAGTTGACCCAAGATGACGTTCTCAGAAACACCACGGCAGTCATCCAACTCGGCAGCAGCACCAGCCTCGAATAAGATCTCAACAGTCTCCTCGAAGGAACAACGCATCAAGGCACCAGTGTCATTTCTGTTGATACCATGACGAGTAACAGCCATCAAGTGACCACGAGAAGTCATCACATCGACGAGAAGAGCCATGTGTCTGTAGTTGACATAAGAACCATCAGAAGCAATAACGTTGTACACCTCCTTGTAAAGAGCAGCACGACCAGCCTCGATACCCAAGACAGAGAGAATGTCAATGAAGGAGTTGGTGTAGATACGGGATGCATCAACACCTGTGACACACATAACATCGGCCAAGTTCACACCGTCAGTCTCCAAAACCCATTCTGGAACCTTGGTGAACTTACCAGTCTCATCTGGCAACTTACGGTCGTATTTCATCATAACGACACGAGTGATGTCAGTGACACCACGCAAAGTGATAGCCTCCAACATGTTGTTCTCGATTCTCTTCAACATCTGATCCTCCTCAGCCTCAGACTCTGGATCCAAGTTCTTAGGATCACGAACAACACGACAACGGACAACCAATCTTTCAGCGTTATCTTCAGACCAGATCACGAACAAGTCATCTCTGAAAGTCTCCTTGATCTTCTCACCAACTTCCGCCATGGTCAAGTCCTTATCGTTCATGGCAGCACGGTCAAGCTCAATACGCAACAACCATGGTGATTGCTTGTCGATGGTAGCTTCTGTCTCTTCATCTGGAATCTCAAAGTGCAAGTCAACCATCTCTCTATCCTCGTCAATGACAGTAGATCTTGGATCTGGATCGTAGTAGATCTCAGAAGCAACTGTAACACTCTTCAATGTTGTGTGCTCAATAGCAGATCTCACCTCCTTAGCCTTCTCCTGGTCAGAAGCGTATTCTGGCTCCAAGTAGACGGTCAAAGATGGGGTCTTCATGGTCTTTGCAACGTTCAAAATTTCTTTCAAACGTGGAACACCAGAAGTAACCTTCTTGGAAGCAACACCAGCGAAATGGAAAGTATTCAACGTCATCTGTGTAGCTGGCTCACCAATAGACTGGGCGGCAACCACACCAACCATCTCACCTGGATGAACAACAGCTCTGTGGAACTGAGCCTCAATCTCACCGAGAACCCAGTGGTAAGCGGTTCTGTTAAGACGGTACTCTTCAATAACACGACGAGCAGCCAAACGAGAACGAAGCAAGCACTGGAACAAGGTAGTGGCATTCTCTCTTGCCTCTTGGATCAATGGTGTCTCACCACGCAAGACATACAACTTCTTACACAAATCCTTCACTGTGATGACAATCTCGTCCAAGGTCAGGTCAGAAGCCTTAGAACGGTCAAGATGGAAGATCTGCTGAGAGTTCTGGATAATACGGCGGATGTTGACAGGCAATGGCCAGTTGTGCTCACCATCAACGAACACCTTTCTCAAGAAGACACGGTCCTCAAGCAACTGGTTGTACTCTTCATCCAAAGTGGCTTGCAAAGCAGTGTCACCAACGATCTCACGACCAGTCTCCAAGAGTGATGGCTTGATAGCGAACTTGTCACCCATCAAGTCGATACGGTAACGCTTCTCGAATGCGGCATCTTCACCTGGAAGAGTGTCGATAGTTTGCTTCTCGACATGCCCAGCATCAAGACCATCCTCACCGTAGATGAACTGAATGATGTTACCCAAGGAGTTTCTGGTGGTACCATCGTAATGAACCATGATATCTTCCAATGCCTTGACAAGACGACGTTGAATATAACCAGTCTCGGCAGTCTTGACGGCGGTATCAATCAAACCCTCACGACCACCCATAGCGTGGAAGTAGAACTCTTGTGGTGTCAAACCTCTCAAGTAGGAGTTCTCGACGAAACCCTTAGACTCAGGAGAGTAATCATCCTTGGAGAAATGTGGCAAAGTACGATCAGCGAAGCCAAATGCAATACGCTTACCCTCAACGGACTGCTGACCAACACAGGCAGACATCTGGGCAATGTTAATGAAAGAACCCTTGGAACCAGCACTGACCATCTGCTTGACGTTGTTAAGGCCCTTCAAGTTCACCTCAGCGGAACGACCAGCCTTATCACGAGCCTCGTTCAAGTAACGAATAACGTTATCCTCGAAAGATTCTCTCAGTGTCATACCGTGCTTGGCAGTCAACTTGTTTTGCTGAGCCTCAAGTGTAACTTCCTCAACCTTCTCCTTGGCAATGGCAATGGCCTCAGTAATTTCCTTCATGGTAGAAGCATCGGCAATAGTGTCACCAATACCGATAGAGAAACCATTGTGAAGCAACCAGAAGTTCACCACCTTCTGGATGTTACCGAAGAGGTCGGCACAGGATCTTGGTCCCTTCTCTCTCATGACAGTGTGAATCAGACCACCGTTGGTAGCACCAACAGTCTTCTTGTCAACAACACCGAAAAGAATCTGACCATCAACGATGAGCATACCGTTGTCCTTAGGACTAAGCATGGTGGTACCCTCATCGAATCTCTGCAAGTGGATACCCTTTGGAATCGTCATAGACAACATCTGTTTACCCGTCCAAAGTGGCTTTGGCTTCAAGATCGTAGGTGGAGGAATTACACCGTCCCATTCTGGAATCCAGTAGCAAATGTTCATCATCTGGTCATACTCGATGAAACTGTCACGAAGGGTCATCTTTCTGACACCACACAGCGTATCCTGGACAATACCCATACATGGCTTGTTGGACTGTGGAGAGACAATCTGAAGTGGAACAGCACAGATGTTCATCAACTCTGCTCTAGTCTCCTCAGACTGTGGAACGTGCAAGTTCATCTCATCACCATCGAAATCGGCATTATATGGAGAAGTGACAGACAAGTTCAATCTAAATGTCGAGTATGGCATAACCTTGACTCTGTGGCACATCATGGACATCTTATGAAGAGATGGCTGACGGTTGAAAAGAACTGGGTCGTTGTCCATTAAGTGACGCTCGACTTTCCAACCATACTGGAGAACGACTTCACCAGCACGCTTGTTGTATCTCAAGTCGATACGGTCACCAGTATCACGGATAACGTACTTGGCACCTGGATGCTCGTTTGGACCGTTACGAACCAGTTCAGTCAACTTCTGGATGTTGTACGGCGTCACTGTCTCTGGATAGGTCAAAGTTCTAGCAATGGACTTTGGAACACCAACCTGATCAAGCTCGAGGTTTGGATCACCGGAAATGACGGTACGAGCGGAGAAATCAACACGCTTACCCATCAGGTTACCTCTGATACGACCTTCCTTACCTTTCAAACGGGCACGAATAGACTTGATTGGACGACCGGACTTTTGAAGCGCCTGTGGCTGACCGGCAATATCGTTATCCATATATGTGGCAACGTGGAACTGCAACAAGGATTCAAACTCGTTGATCACGTGCTGTGGGGAACCGTCCATCTCAAGCTTCTGGACGTTGATGTTGGCTTTCATGATATCAGACAACTTATATGTCAAATCATCCTCACCTCTCTGTGTATCGTTGAAAGAAATGGATGGTCTAACAGGTGGTGGTGGGACTGGCAAGACAGAAATGATGAGCCACTCTGGACGAGCGTAGTCTTCATGGAAACCAAGTTTACGGCAATCCTCCTTGGAGATGTGCTTGAAGACGTTGAGGATCTCACTTGGAGTCAACAAACGTCTCTCCGGTTGCTCACCTTCCTCGGCGTTACCCTTCTTCCAGGTACCCCAAAGCTTCAAACCATCACGACGGACGGAAGGCTGTGCATTACCACAACCACCTCTCGAACGGACGGTTCCATCATCATCTGGCGGATAGTTTGGCTCACAGATCATCTTGGTCTTACAAAGGTTCCAAACAGCGTTGAATCTCTTCTTCGGATCCTTGATTCTGATGGCTTGCTTGAACATGTCATTGGTCTCATCGAGAAGGAGCTTACCACAGTGCATACATACACACTCGCAAACCTTCTTGATCTTGTTGATGAAACCGATGTGAAAGACTGGCTTAGCCAGTTCAATGTGACCAAAGTGACCTGGACACTCATTCATACTTTCACCACAAGTTTGACACTTGAAGTTACGGTCGATAGAGCCCAGTCTTGGATCGTTAAGACCACCAACTCTTGGTTTGGTCTGGGTTTCATCCATCGTCTCTGGGAATTCAATCTTGGCGACGGAGATGGCACGCTGTAATGTTTGTTAGTAATCATCCAGGAAAAGTTCAACAGTCCAGTATAATTGCGACTCACAATCTCATCTGGTGACAAGAGACCAAATTGGACCTCTTTTACAGTACGCAGAGGCGCACTGGAGTATGGGAACTGCACCATTGTGGATTAATGTGTTGTATGTGATGTGTTAGAGGTTGAATGCAAAAAGATGGAAAGGGAATGGATCTCTTTTTTTAGTGTTTTTGTAGTTTGTGAAGTTAAGTAAACTTCTCTTTCCTCTTTAAGAAATGTGTTTAACTGTTTCAAAAGTGTGATATGAACGATGAAAGTAGCCTGTACGTTCGATGAGGATATCTCACTCTTTGGAACTCAAAAGTGTGGCGAAACAAGGAAGCTTCTAGCGAAACGAAAATAACAAAAAAACAGCAGAGAACAGATTCAGAGGGGAAAGCCGATGGGTCTTTTCTCTCGAGATGCAAATATGTGTTAAGGCGAACTTGGAAGTAGCGTCTGTAGCGGTCCTGGACTGGTTGCTGGTGGGAACAAGCTAGTTGTTCGGGCGGCAAAGACTGGGGAACGAATTAAACAACCAAGATCGGGGGGCAAATGAAGCACGAGCGGCGGTTCAAAGAAGCCTGTAGTGGAGTAACGTCAATCGAATGAGTTTCTCCTGCAAGCGGATAGCTTTTAGTCGTCCTGTGGCGGGTGGCGTTACGTATGAGGTGCAGCCTTGTGACGGTGGACGATGGGGAAAGAAACAGCCGTTTGCAGTCGGTTCTTCAAGCGGATTAGGCACGGGTGGAGTCTGTGGAGAGCCTTGTGCTTGGAGATACTCGTGAGCGATACAAGGACACCAAGAAATCCAGTGGTGCGTGTGCTGTGGATGTAGAAAAGGTCTTCTGTTGTGCTTCCTGCCGCCTTCGCTCGCACCAATTTTTCAAAACAACGAAAAGTGGACGATAGTTCGCGAATGTTCTTAGTTGGTGCTGAGATATACGCTACGGAGCCCCACATAGCTATATGCACGTTCTGAAAGTTACGCGCTTTGATGGGATACAATTGCGGAGTGCAATAGTGTTAAGTCGGAGCTACGAAAGATAATGATTAGTTTTGAAAAATGCTGTCTATGTGTTTTTAAAGTATACATGAATGAGTGGGATATCCATGATCAGGCAAACAACTTACTGAATGCCTTCTTCTCCTTCTCCTTTCTCAGCTTTTCACTTTTCTTAACGTCTTCAATTCCCTTAAGGATGGCAGCATCACCAGGTGAAAGCTTCAAGGCCTCTTCAAAGTCCTTGAGAGAATCTTCTTCATTCTTAAGTTTTAAGTAAGCAGAACCACGACGGTAGAGAGCCTTGGCCTTGGACTTGTCGTCGATCTTCTCCACATCGAGAGCATCGGTGGCGGCCTTGAGAGCCTCAGAGTTTTTATTTGTCTTCAAACTGACAAGAGCAATGTTGAGATTTACAGAAACCTTGAGCTTGTAAAGCTCATCGAGCTGTTCGTCAGTGAGATCGTCTGGGAAGTAGTCCTGCAAGTATGACGCCGTCTTGGAGTACTTGAGGAACGCCTTCTCGAAGTCACCAGCCTTGAACAATTTTGTACCGATGTCCTTAAGCTCATTGATAACCTTGAAGACAGAAGCTGGGTCTTCAATGTCGACATTGTCGTTATCAGCAAGCACCTCTTCGTAGATGTCGCCGGTACCATCGTCAGAAGCAGTAACTGGCTGGACGATGTAGTCATCTGGCAAAACACCACAGTCTTCAATGACACAGTCTTTCAATGGCTTGTCGCCGGAGGCGGTAGGCGTTCTCTCAATGGCTCTAATGACGGATTTTCCAGCGATGAGACGACCAAAGACAACGTGCTTACCGTTGAGATGTGGTGTTGGCACCGTTGTGACAAAGAACTGGGAACCGTTGGTACCTGGGCCGGCATTGGCCATGGAAAGCAAGAATGGCTTGTCGTGTGTAAGCTCAAAGTTTTCATCTTCAAACTTTTCGCCATAGATGGATTCACCACCGGTACCATTACCCATTGTGAAGTCACCACCTTGGATCATGAAGTCTTTGATGACTCTGTGGAAGGTGGAACCCTTGAAGTAAAGTGGGACACCGGCCTTACCGAGCCCCTTTTCTCCTGTGCAAAGAGCTCTAAAGTTCTCAGCAGTCTTTGGAACAATGTCGGTGAACTGTACTATTGTGTTAGTGTCTAATAGCTAGTGAGGAGGTATGATGGAGGGAACGTGGGGATGAGCCCTGACGATACATACGAGCTCGAAGACGGCTCTGCCCTTTGGCTCGCCGCCGATTGTGATGTCAAAGAAGACTTTTGGACGCTTTGTGTCAGCCATTGTTTAAGTATGATTTTGTATATCTGGATGAGGCTTCAGTACTGTGGTAGAGTTTAGCATAGAAGTGGGATATGCTGGGCTTTTTGAGGGTGGCCGCTAGCGGGTCAACTCTGAAGGTTTCGCGGCTTCTCCATGATTCGATGGGGTTCGATGGGCGTACCGATGGCTATCTCTATAGGCACACAGACAAGGTTGGTCGATCGTAAGTCATGAATTTATGATACTTTATCTATGCAGACAGAATGGTGTTTATTATGCCAAGGCGACAGCATTTTTGTAGGCATTGCTGACACAATCGGGAACACCGGCGCCATCACCGAATGACATACCTCCAAAAGTGAGCTTTCCATTAAACTCCTCCTTTACAGCATCTCCAAACTGCTTCTTCAAAGATTCGTATCCAACATGGTACTGTGGAAGACATTGTGGGATGTAGCTATGGTCGATGTAGCAATCATTGCTGAACTTGACACCGAGATGCTTTTCAACTTCCAACAGTGCATCCCTTGTAGTCTTCTCCAGATCTGTTGGTCTTCCTGATTCGGACCAAAAATGACCACCCATCATGACTGTGAGCTTGGTATAGTCCTGATCCTTATAGTCCGGATTGAGTTCTGGATGTGTACCATCGGTCAAATGCGTAGTGTTTTTGAACAATGGGATCGAACCTTTCTCGACATCAGAATCGAAGATCACACCAAGAATGCTTTTTGGATTATCATGTGCCCTTGGGACTAGATATCCGAACCCCGTATGCTTCAAGATATGTGAAGGGACGTAGATATTAATCATATGGATATCGATGTACGTTAACTTGGATGCTAATGATGCGGTTTTAGTCTGTGGGATGGCATTGGAAAGACCAGATGCGTTGATCGTTGTGTGGATGTGGTCATAAGTCGTTCCGTTGATGCTGATTGTACCTTTATCAGTGTTTGAGATGGATTCCACTGGGGTGTTAAACTTGAAGTCAATATTCTTGTCAGTGGCGAGTTGTTTGTAGATGGTCTTCGGGAATGTCTCTAACCCACCTTCAAACGTTAGCATTGGAAACTTTTTGAGTATCTGGGAAAGATGTGAGATGCTGTAACGACTTGGAAGTCTTGATTCGTAATCTTTTAAAGTCTCCGAGAGATCAGCTGGGGGTTTCTTCTGGAATGTCTTAACAAGCATGGACTTGACGATGGATCCATGTTCCTTTTCAGCCTCAAACATGGACTTCAGTGTTGTTTTCGCACTGAGTTTCCCAATATCAGCAGCATAGACACCATGGAATACTGCACTTATAACGTTCTGTGGGAGACTTTCCCCAAATCTTCTTCCAAGGAAGGATGAGACACTTTCATCATTGTTGTGTTGTGACTTCTGCAAGGGCTCTTTCACAAATCCGGAGACTAAGCCCTTACCGAGTGGACTCTGCACAAATCTTCTGAATGAGGCAAAACTGTTGGGGACCTGAATTAGTTCATCCCGAGGCGAGAGAAGGTATTTCTTATTGGAGATGGAAGACGATGGGATGACTTTTATCTTGTCATCTTCGCCGAGTTTAAGCAATGTATCAGCGATCATAACTGTACCATCACTTGCACCTCTAAGAGTTCTTGGTCCTTTCTCGAGTAAAACATTATTGCCGTTGATGTTATGAAGTTGTGAGTAGATGTAACCTCCAGGCCTTGAAGAGGCGTCGTATAATGTGATGTGAAGATCAGGTCTTAATTGTGTGAGGAAATGGGCAAATGAAAGCCCTGAAACACCTGTTCCAACAACTGCGATACGAGCACCGTTGCGAAGAGACATGTCAAGGGGCGGAAAGTACACTTCCGATAAGGAATATGAGAGATTTCAACTGTTATTTAATAAGAGAGGGGAGTGAGTACTAAGAGTTGGTGCTTGTACGACCACCAACTGGTGATGTCCGGGTGTGGGGGAAGCAACATAGTTGTTAGACCCTTTGTTCTAATCACCTGAGGGGCATTGTCTCTTCACAGATCTATTGGATTATTATTTATTTTTTCCGTAATAGATGTAGTATCTAATGCATTGAGAGCTATACATAACTCCGCATTCGAGAGATCCTTGTTGATGAATGGCGGAGGGTTGGTGGGGATAATGTATGAGCTTTACTGGGTGCTGTACTAAAGAGCCGAGGTTGCTCTTGTGGAAGGAGCCAGGCAGAGCGCTAGGCAGAGCGCGGGGCACCCCAAACAGACTCTAGGCAGACTCTAGGCAGACGCTAGGCAGGAAATGCTTGTGTGCGTGGCCGCACCAGCAAATCTTATACCCCGCCTTTCAACAACGGCTCGGCATTGAATAAAGTCGGGGGTGAAAGGTTCTCCGGATTCACCGAGGTCACTCAAATCCCACCTTCCCCGTTATCTTCTAGGAGTATAAATGAGAAGCAATTGCATCACTAGGATCAATTGTTACACGAGCCGAAAACACCACTTTTGACCCAACTTAAAGAAGTATCCGTCACTTCATTCCACCCCCTTGCCCCCCTTACAGATTACGCGTCCCACACCACCTCCCCGCACAATGCTGCAAGAACTCAACGTGGCCACCTCGAACCATAACAGGGCATATGATTCCCTCACAGACTTCTTCCCAGCTGAGGATTACCTTAACAGCGATGGCAAGTTTGACCCAGAGAGATTTGTTTCGCAGTTCCCACTTGTTCGCCAGGACGAGCAGGGTAAGTCAGCCAAGAGGGTGCCGAACTCAGATGACAAGACGCACTCTTCAATCTACAGAAGCATTCACACTAAAGATAAGATCATTTCTCGTGTTTATCACGAGTATAACAGTGTCCTCGATTACTTCAATAGAGCCGTCGAAGAGTTTGGAGACCGTGACTGTCTCGGAACAAGACTCACCAAACCAGACGGTTCAGTCGATGATTTCTTCACTTATGACAGCTACACCACCGTTGGTGAGCGTAGAAACAAACTTGGATCCGGTTTAAGAACCCTTGTTGGTCAAAGAGACAAGTTTGTTGTGTCAATTTACTCTGCCAATAGACCAGAGTGGGTCATCACCCTGCTTGCTTGTCAATCACACGACATGATCTACACAGCGTTGTACGATACTTTGGGTCCACAGACTTCGAGTTACATCCTCAATTTGACTGAATCACCAGTGATTGTATGTTCTAGAGAGAAGATTGTCAAATTGATTGAGTTGAAAAAGACAGCTGGCTTGCCACATCTCAAGTACATTGTCTCTATGGATCCACTCAACTTGGACAAGGACTTTGGTATCGTTCAGATGGCACAATCCCAGGATATCAGACTCTTGGATTTCTCACAAGTTGAAACCATTGGCCAACTCAACCCACTCCCACAGTGTAAGCCAAAGGCTGAGGACGTTTATGGTATCTCCTTCACCTCTGGAACCACTGGAAACCCAAAGGGTGTTGAGATCACTCACAAAATGTCCATGGGCCATCTCACTTTCTCCGTTGCTAACGTTGAGATGAAGTTTGAGCCAAACAAGACTAGAAGAGTTCTTTCTTTCTTGCCATTGGCACATATTTATGAAGTCACCAACATGGCTATGCAGCTTTGCTTTGGTTGTTCTATTGCCTATGCTCCTGATCCATCACCACTCAAACTTGTGGAGAACCTCGCCATTGTCAAGCCACATTTCGTCGCCTTGGTACCAAGAGTCTATACAAAGTTTGAAGCTGCTTTGAAGGATGTCTTGTCGCAGTCCTTTATTGGTCGTCAGATCCTTCATGGAATTGAAGCCAAGATGAAGAGCTCGACTGATGATGGTCCTAACACATCTTTTATCTTGGATAACCTTGCCCTCAAGGGAGTTGCCAAGAAGCTTGGTTTCATTGAATGTGACTTGGCTGTCTCTGGTTCTGCTCCAATCAATGCTGAGACTGTCTCCTTCTTGAGAAACGCACTCAGTTGTGGATTTGCACAAGGTTATGGTTTGACTGAGTCAACTTCTGGTATCTCAATTAGTGGTCCATGGGATCAAGACATCACCTGTGGTGCTGTGGCTCCAAGTTGTGAAATTAGATTGAGAGATATTCCAGAGATGAACTATCGCTCTCACGATGCCAATGGAGTTGAACTTGAAGAACCACATGGTGAGTTGCTCTTGAGGGGTCCACAGATCTTTGAGAAGTATTACAAGAATGAAAAGGCTACTAAGGAATCCTTTGACAGTGAGGGCTGGTTCCTCACTGGTGATGTTGCCAAGGTGGACAAGAGAGGTCGTATTCTTATTGTTGACCGTGTTAAGAACTTCTTCAAACTCGCCCAGGGTGAATACATCACACCAGAGAGAATTGAGAACACATATTTGTCTTCTTGCTCTTTCTTGACCCAGATGTACGTCCACGGTGACTCTCTCAAGACATATCTTATCTCTGTTGTTGGCGTTGATATTGCTGCTTTGAAGAATCATCTCGGTCATCACAAGAGACTTCGCCACTTGACTAAGCTTGATGAGACGACACTCCTTGACAAGATCAACTCATCTCCTGAGATCAAGAGGGCAATAATTGTAGAAATGAACAAGGCGGTGCAGAGTGAAGGTCTTCATGGATTTGAAAAGATTAATAATGCTATCTTCATGGTTGAGCCATTGAAGGTGTCTGATGACACTATCACTCCAACCCTCAAGTTGAAGAGAAACATTGCCTTCAAGTTCTTCAAGAATGAGCTTGAAAAATTGTATGAAGAGGGATCACTGATCCAGAAGGATAAACTATGATATAAAGAGCTTGTTTTCAAATTTTAAAGTATTAGTACGTTTTCAAACTCATCTCGTAACGTAGAGTGTAGCTTCGCCGTCCTTTCAATGAACTCATCACCAATTCAAGAAGAAGCTAATATTCACTACGAGAAAAGAGTAGAGTTGAATGTAGGATAGTATACAAAGTAAATGAAATGTACTCACAACTTATGTCTCTTGATAAGAGATCCCTCTTTGTAAAGCTCCTCTAGCTTGTTGGAATGAACCTTCTTAGCACTTGCTCTCTTTAGCTTGTAGGATGGTGTCAAACTCTCATTTTCAATAGTCAAAGGCTGAAGTTCAAAGTGCAAGTTATGAAGTTTTTCAAAACCTTGAAGTCCCGTATCTCTCAAATTCTTGTTCAATTCGTTCAAGATCATGGTCTTCACTCTTGGAACTTTCAACAGGGCCAACAAGTCTTCATCGGCCCATTCCTTACACTCGAGTCCCAAGGCACTTAGATTACGTCTGAGAAGAGCAAGATCAACACCAGCGATTCCAATCAAGAAGTTGGTATAACTATCACCATGCACAAATAACTGAGTTAAGACCGGGTTCTTTGACAAGTAAACCGTCTCCACTTTCTCTGGTGTGACATATTCACCTTGAGCCAACTTGAAAAAGTTCTTGACACGATCAATGATGAATAAATTACCATCTTCATCCATTGCAGCAACATCACCAGAATGATACCAACCATCTGGATCGATGGTGGAACGTGTAGCTTCTTCATTTTTGTAGTAATGAGAAAAGAGACAATGGCCACGCATGAGAACCTCACCACGAGCATGTGGCTTATCAGCTGAGGTGTATCCCATTTCTGGAACATCTTTGAGTCTTATCTCAGTGCCAACTGATCCTGGACCGGAAGATCCAGAGAGAACGTGGTAAGGATTGGAGAAGGAGATCACGGAGAAGGCTTCAGTGGCACCGTATGAGTTCATGAATCCACACTTGAGAGTTTGCTTGAAGAAAATGATGGATTCTTTAGAGATTGGAGCAGATGCACACATAAAGTATGACAAGTTTGTAAAGCCAAAATGCTTACGAACCTCAGTTGGGATGTCAGAGCCTGATGGAAGTGTCGAGATGTATTGTTTCATCTTACTCTCAATGACACCAAAGACACGAGGAACACCAGTGAATAGGGATGGATTGATGAGTTGAAGATCTTCAAAGAGGGTCTGTGTACCCGGTTTGGATGGGAGGGCAAGTGCAATACCGTATGATAGCTCAAAGTTTGTGACGGACTTTTCAAGATTGTGAAGTAATGGCAAGAAGCAAAGTGAGCGTAGTTGACGCCCCTTAGCATCCTTGTTGTAAGAGAAATCAGCCTCGTGCTCTGGAGAGAGACCAACTGCTGGTCTTGGACAGTGGATAATAAACCCAGTTACGTTGGCACACGCATTGGCATGGGTTAAGTAAACACCTTTGGGCATACCAGTTGTTCCTGAGGTGAAAGCCAATGTATATAGAGTGTCTGGCTTTGGCAGATTGAAATCTTTTGCAAGAGGATTCTTTTCACCGTGCTTCTCAACCGAGGAGAAAGTGAGAACATCAATACCTAGATCCTTTGCCTCTTTGATCATGGCAGCGTCAGCCTGTGTGTGTTCTTCAAAGGTGATGGCGAGGAAAAAGTATGGGAGACCCATCTTCTTGATTCTAAGGAACTTTGGGAGAAGATCCTTATTGATAACAACCACTGGAGATCCTGAGAGTGAAAGGATATGATGAGCTGCAGTCTCAGAAAGGGATTCATATAGACCGGTATTTGGAATGGAGAACGACCGAGTAGCGAGGTCAGTTAGGATCATCTCGACACAGTTGACACCCGACACTGCAACGACAAACTTTGGCTTACCATCGGCACCAATAGAGGACTCAGTCTTCTTGAAGCTAGGATGACCCATAGTAAGCTGTATAATCCCCGATGCAATCGAGAGTCTGCGTTGATCAATACGGGAATAGGATTCGTAGGTGTAAAAGTTATCGATGGAGCCATCGGCTCGTCTCTTACGCTCACCGAGACAGTCCGAGTCTCCAAAGAGCTCAACGGCATTTTCAAAGAGTTCATGGAGAGTAGAGAGTCCCGGGGCAACGTAAGGAATAGTTCCATCTGGGTGTGCTGCGTTGCGATAGACTGGGGAGAAACCAGGCTCTTTTGAGCCTGGAACCGGGACGCTCTGGTAGAGCTTGTCCTTCGGGAAGCGTTTGCTTAGCGAGTTGAGGGCTGTGAGGTTGTCCGAAACCATTGTCGATATACTTTGGTGGTACCATCTATACGTGTGTCTACCTGTTTATATCTGAAACTGGTGTTATATATATATATATATATATATATCTAAAGTAAGAGCTCCACCCCACAACCCCGCGCGCCCTTTACCATTAAAGACATCTCGAGCACATCCCCTCAGCTTCAACGGTAATAAGCGGTGACGGGCGTGACAGGGAGTATCCACTTGTTGAGTGGCGACTTTCGGGCACCGGGGGGAAGCTCTATTGGATGATCTTTACTCTTGGAGTCAGGGGTTTTTAGTGCTTTCGAGTATGCGGTATCTTCCCTTTACAGTGCGAACCTCTTTACCCCAGCTTCCCCGCGTTTCTCTCTTAAGCGATGGTATTTACTACTAACACACCACTAGTTCCCGTTGATCCATGAGAGGAGATGTGCATGATGAAATTCTTGGTTCAGGTGGAGAGAAAAGAAGTACTAAGAGAGTTTAGACCGATACTGATAGCAATGAATGAATACGAACATAGTGTGTCCATAAGCCTACTAGCCTAGTCATACTATTTCCACTGCGGAGTCTACCATGCGGCCATTAATCTCGTCTTTATTTGAAAAGCACGCTTGATTCTATAAACATTGTCACATAAGATACATCTAAACCGGCAACTCTATAAGAAATATTGTCTATAAGTGGAGACACTTGCAATAGTTCACAATAGGTCCCCACTAAATGTGGGGACAAGGAGAAAAGGTCATAAGAAACCCGGACACCACATGTTTTTTTTTTTTTTTTTTTTCGCGGTAGGCAGAGCTCATATACAGACAAGGAGGAGATGCCCTATATGTCTCTATTGTCTTGTCCTCTCTGTACATTCTTTGACCACTGAATGGCCGCCATGTTTCCTCAAAGGAAAGGTTTGGGTGTGCAGTTGGCACATGGTCTTCCTGGTCCAGCGATTCCGCTGCTTCAGTACGACTCAGATGAGCCATGGGTCTTTGCAAGACAGCGAGATGGTGGGATCCCACTACGGCCTGTCCAAGACGCTCTCATTCAGATCGTTCCACCACAATTTGATGACGATGTCATCGTCACTAAGCTAAAGAGAAGAGATGACCCGAAAATCGTGGGCATCACGCGAGAATTCATCGATGAGATGCAAAAAAATGAATACATCATTGAGAAACATCCTTTGATCTTTGACCCATCAGAGGGATCATTGTTAGATTTCCACACATGCATCCAAAAACGGAACAAGACCGTTCCAGTAATTGCATTTGTCACTAATGAGTACAAGAATAACCTTGTTGTGCAAGAGCTAATGGAGGTGACGGAGAAAGTTACACGAACTGGAACCACTGGAACTACCGATGCCAAGGTTAAAACATATACACTCGGGACCGGTGTATCACTACTATTCCCTCATTCGATCAAACAAGTTCACATTTCGAAGCTACTGATAGGCTCGTCGACCCATAATAAAAACAGTCTTGCTGTATTGACATCACACTCTATGACACTCGTTACGTTCTTCAATTTTAACAAGTACACCATCGAAACAGGTGCCGAGATTACATGTGACGAATTTGGCGAGCAAATTGTTCACGTTGCCTGCAATCCATATGATATTTCACAGTTTGCTGTTGCAGGTGCCAAGGGTCGTTGGGCCATTCTTAAGAACACTGGCAAGAGGTTAAAAGTGATTCATACTGGACACGTCCACAATGCTAATGAGTTGTCAACTTTCAAGAGAATCTCATGGACAAATGATTCAGACAAGATTGTGTTCATGGGGAGAACTTTCTTGAAAAAAATTGACTTTGAGACTGGGAAAAGTACCGATATCATTAGTGCTACTCATTGGTCACAGATTAGAGATTATCAGATGTGGTTATCAGACCCCAAGTTTGCCTTCTTACTCACTTCTAAGGAACTGATTTGGTGTGATACATCAGATGGTATCAAAAGAGTACTGGCATGGAAACACAACATGCCCTCGAATGATCCTAGTCTCAAGTTATCCTTCCATGATTCGGAAGATGATACTAAAATTGTGATGTTGAGTTGTCTAACGACCCCAATCGTGCTAGTTTATGAGTTCAAGCTGGATGATGATGGCTTACCAAAATCTGTGAGGGATCCATTCATGCTAGAGACCGGTACTGAGGGAAAGACCCATGACATAGTGCTTATTCCAAGTAGTACATCCGACGAAGAAGATGATGATAATGATGACGCATTTGATAAGTGCTTTACGACGTTCCAACTCTCTCAACGTCTGGAACTCACCAAGTGCACTTTGTCAAATTTTGAGGCTTCTCTTCCAAAGAAGGAACTTCAACAACCAGTGATCACAAATGACATGAGTTCACCTGACGTCAGCCAGTCGAAGACAGCTAGTGCCATTTGTGAAGCCCTTTTCCATGGTCCCATGCCACACAAGGAAAGAATGGTTGATGACTCTCTCATCCTTCAAGAGTACGCATCCAAGTTCCACTTTGACAAGTCTGAGGATTTCCAACCAACATCCCTGTTCAATGCTGCTCCACCCGCTGAGAATGTCTATTCGCTTGAGGAGTTTGATAGCATGATTGAACAACTCTTGGAATACTGCAGGGGAAATGGATTCGATACCATCAATATGAGATCTTTATCCAAGATACTATTCAAGGAAGAGATTGAGTCCATGTCTGAGTTGTATGACAAGATAACCAAAATCTGGACGGATGATCGTGTGGCCATAAGGGAAGTTGTTCGTGATCTTTGTCTCTCCTTGTCAGTTGTCTTTGATGCCCAAGTCGAGAAGAATGCACTTATAGAAGAAATGGATATGATGCCAACCAAGACAAGGAAACTGGTGAGGGATTGGGATGAGAACTATGATGAGTCGGATGACGAGTTTGGCCTTTCTGGTCGTTCAGCCTCAGAGAGTGAGGCACCAATGGTCGAGGAGCCAGTGATCAGATTGACTCAGACACAGAACTCTCAACCAGCCTCCCAGCAGTCTCAGATAATGAGACCATCACAGAGGTTTGGTTCTCAAAAGATGGGATCTCAGAGACTTGGGTCGCAAGGAGCCTCCCAAAAGAGGAAGAAACGCAAGGTTAAAGGCTTTGCCTAATATGTTTGATAATACGATACGATGTAATGACGTTATGACGATTAAAATTTTGCTTGTAGACAACCCAAACTCTCTAGATTTAGCCTACGACGAAGTGGCAGATCAGATCTCCGATTTACCTTATCAAAGTCCCGGACGACTTCCCAATACGGAAGGTTCCCGATAAGGAAGTGCTCCGGAGCTGGTCGATCGTACAAGAAGGGCGTAATTCCGCCCCATCACTTGCTAGAGGACCAGTTCTCTGTGTCAATGGCACCGCCATACTATCATTACAAAGATGCCACAGCAATTGCTCTTTGATGAAAAGTACACGGCCCGCAAGAGGGGCTCATCCATGACCAAGACCCTAGTGTGTCTTGCCGTCTCTCTTCTCGCATTGGGATACACTGCCTACTCGGCATACTCTACACAGTACAGTTCGCCATTCACTACCATTGGGCAATCCCCATTGGACAAACTTTCCCAAATTGACCTCAACGCACTCATCGAGTCCAAACCAGAGGTTTGCCCAATCCCACCAAAGCTAGTCCCACCAAAGCAGGACGGCCTTGTTGATCTCTCCTACTTCGGTACACCAGAGTACAAGAACCACTCTCTCACAGTGTGGGCAGGTGCTGTTAAGCTGTACACTCCAAGTTTTGACGACCTTGGTGAGGTTGGCGTTGACCCAAGATGGGAAACCTTCTATGATCTTGAGCATTACTTCAAGAAGACGTTCCCAACTTTGCACAAGGTTGCCAAACTGGACCACGTTAACACACACGGTCTCGTGTACACCATTGAAGGTTCAGATAAGGGTTTGAAGCCAGTAATGCTCACTGGACATCAGGATGTTGTTCCTGTCCCAGCTGAGACTGAGTGGAGATGGAAACATCCACCAAGAGACGCCTACTTTGATGGTGAGTGGCTCTGGGGTAGAGGTGCAAGTGATTGCAAGAACAACGTTGTCGCTATCTTTGAAGCTGTTGAGCAGTTATTGTCCAGTGGTTATAAACCAAAGAGAACCATTGTTCTTGCGTTCGGATTTGACGAGGAGTCAAGCGGTACTCAGGGTGCCGGCAAGATCACAGACTTCCTTATGGAGCAATGGGGCGAGAATGGCCTCTTGTTGATCGTTGATGAAGGTGGTTTGGGGATCGCAGACTTTGGAGGTGCTCGTTTCGCATTGCCTTCAACGGGGGAGAAGGGTTATATCGATGTTCACATCAAACTGACTACTCCAGGAGGTCACAGTTCTGTCCCACCAAAGCACACATCCATTGGTATGATGGGTGAGCTTGCCGTACTGTTGGAAAAAGAGGAGTACCCATTGGACGTGTCAGAAATCAGTCCTTATTACCACACGTTGCAGTGCCAGGCCAAATACTCGGATGCTCTGGAGCCAGAGGTGAGAAAGGGAATCTTACACTTGGATGATCCAAAGATCAAAAAGTTTGTGTTGGAGGAGCTAGCTAAGGACGGAACCAACAAGGCCCTACTTTCGACCACTAGAGCCATCGACGTTGTTTACGGTGGTGTCAAGATCAACGCTTTGCCAGAAGAGGTAGTTCTTAAGGTTAACCACCGTGTGAGCTACGAGTCTTCTCTGGATATAGTCAAGGACCACATTCTCGACTGCGTTTCCAAGGTTGCTGAGTCACACGGCCTGGGTATCACCGCTTTCGAGGAAGAGATAAAAGGTGCCACTGCTGCTGGCAACTTTGTAATCACATCTGACGGTGACCTGGACCCGGCTCCATCAACGCCAGTCTTCAATAACCCAACATGGGATGTTCTCTCCGGTACCATCAAACATGTTTTTGAGGACTTTGCCGTGTACCCAGAGGAACTATTCGACCCGGCTATTTCGCCAAAGGTTCACGTTGCCCCATCATGCATGACAGGTAACACTGACACCAAGCATTACTGGGATCTTACCAAAAACATATATAGATTTTCGCCTGTTAAACAGCTCAGCAGGGAGAACGCCCACGCTATTGACGAGAGAGTGCAGCTCGATGCCCATGTTGAGGGTGTCGCCTGGTACTATGCCTTCTTACAGAACCTGGACGCCTACGTTTCTGAGTGATTATTCTCGCGGCAGATGCTCAGAATACATATTGTGACTCATTGATGGTAATCGATCAACATAATGACACACATTGTGTCTTTGTAGCAACATGAATAAAAGAAATAAACGGAAAAACATGCGGCGATGCGCAAAGCTTTACCCGCTACACCCGGACACCACACGTTATCGCTGTGAGTCAAGTGAAAATTCGGCGATCTCGAGCGCTCGGAGACATAAATGAGTCGAAACCCGCTACTGCTTCTCTCCACAGATACTCAGAGTAGTTTGATCTCTCAGAAATCCACAGTAATGAGCGCCCTTATTAGAGAGGCATTCGCCCAGTGCGCACAGGAGAACCGTAAGGCTCTCGTCACTTTCACCACCGCAGGCTACCCAACCATCGAGGACACAGTGCCGATTCTTCAAGGCTTTCAAGAGGGAGGTGTTGATGTGATCGAGCTCGGTATCCCATTCTCTGACCCAATTGCTGACGGTCCTACAATCCAGGCTGCTAATACAAAGGCTTTGGAGAACGGTATCACAGTCTCTAAGACCCTTAAGCTTCTCAAACAGGCACGTGACTCCGGTGTCACTGCTCCAGTGGTGCTCATGGGTTACTACAACCCAATTCTTCAGTACGGTGAGGAGAAGCTTATTGAGGAAGCCAAGGCCGCTGGTGCCAACGGTTTCATCATCGTCGATCTCCCACCAGAGGAGGCTCTCAAGTTCAGAGGTCTATGTACCAAGGCTGGTCTTTCCTATATTCCACTTGTGGCCCCATCTACCACTGACGAGAGGCTCGAGATTCTCTCAGAGATTGCCGATTCTTTCATCTACGTCGTTTCAAAGATGGGTACCACTGGTGCCTCCACAAATGTCTCATCCGGCCTCTCCGAGCTCGTTACCCGTGTCAGAAGGTTCACAGGTGACACCCCACTTGCTGTCGGTTTCGGTGTCTCCACCAGAGAGCACTTTGTCACCGTTGGTGACGTCGCCGATGGTGTCGTCATTGGCTCCAAGATTGTCACATTGATTGGTGAGGCCGAGCCAGGTAAGCGTGGTGAAACCGCTAAGAAATACGTTCAGGGAATCTTGGACAAGTCTGGCGATGAGCCACAGGAGCCAGCTCAGAAGAAGCAGAAGGTTGAGGCCAAGCCAGTGGAGAAGAAAGAGGTCAGCGAGTTTGAGGAGCAGCACAAGTATTCTCCAAGATTTGGCGAATTTGGTGGTCAGTACGTTCCAGAGGCCCTTCATGCCTGTCTCAGAGAGTTGGAGAGAGCCTTTGAAGATGCTGTTGCCGATCAGTCCTTCTGGGATGAGTTCTACGGCCTTTACCAGTACATTGGCCGTCCATCTTCCTTCCACAAGGCTGAGAGATTGACAGAGCACGCTGGTGGTGCTCAGATCTGGTTGAAGCGTGAGGATCTGAACCACACTGGTTCCCACAAGATCAATAACGCCCTCGCACAGGTGCTCATCGCTAAGCGTTTGGGTAAGAAGGAAATCATTGCCGAGACCGGTGCCGGTCAGCACGGTGTCGCCACTGCCACTGCCTGTGCCAAGTTTGGTATGAAGTGTAAGGTGTTCATGGGTGCTGAAGATGTTCGTCGTCAAGCTCTTAACGTTTTCCGTATGAGAATCCTCGGTGCTGAGGTTGTTGCCGTGACAAATGGTACAAAGACTTTGAGAGATGCCACATCTGAGGCCTTCAGAAACTGGGTCACAAACCTCGAGACCACCCATTACGTTGTTGGTTCTGCTATTGGCCCACACCCATACCCAACGCTTGTGCGTACCTTCCAGTCTGTTATCGGTAAGGAGGCTAAGGAGCAGTTCAAGAAGCTCAACGATGACAAGTTGCCAGATGCCATCGTCGCCTGTGTCGGTGGTGGTTCCAACTCCACTGGTATCTTCTCTCCATTCGAGCACGACACATCCGTCAAGCTTCTCGGTGTTGAGGCTGGTGGTGATGGTTTGGAAACTGGTATCCACTCTGCTACTCTTACCGCTGGTGAGCCAGGTGTCTTCCACGGTGTCAAGACATACGTTCTTCAAGACACCGATGGTCAGATTCATGACACTCACTCTGTCTCTGCCGGTTTGGATTACCCAGGTGTCGGTCCAGAGCTTGCTGCTTGGAAGGCATCTGGCCGTGCTCAGTTCATTGCTGCTACTGATGCCGAGGCCCTTGAAGGTTTCAGACTCTTGTCTCAGCTCGAGGGTATCATTCCAGCTTTGGAGTCATCTCACGCCGTTTTCGGTGGTGTTGAGCTCGCCAAGACTATGAAGAAGGACCAGCATATCATCATCAATATCTCGGGTAGAGGTGATAAGGACGTGCAGAGTGTTGCTGAGGTATTGCCAAAGTTGGGTCCTAAGATCGAATGGGATTTGAGATTCGAGTCCTTTGAGTAAGACACTATCTCCCTCGTTTATGACGTGATTCAAAAAAGTATATATGATGACATTTAATGCAGCGCGTTTGGTTATGGCTACATCGTTTTCATGTTTGTAGAAAGAAGGACTAAATCATACTGGCATTAAAAGGTGGAAGTAGGCGATCTGTATAGCAAACAACGAGGCTCAGAAATAGTAAGTGTAACACTTTGAGTCCTCATGAACTTCCATCTCAGACTTCAACTGGTTCAACTCAGCTCTGATCTTCATAGCCAATTGCGGAGTCAACTGATTACAAGTGGCAATGTCTGGTTTACGATCGTATTCATCCTCAGCATGTGCATCGTAGACTGTAATCTGGGAGGAGAATACCACACGTCTGTCAGCGCATTTCTTTGCAGATGTGATTGATGATCCAGTTGAGGAGTTCATAATTTGGAATGAGTCGACTGACTCCATTGAGTCAGTATCGTGGTATGCAGACAATGCAGGGGCCTTGAGGCCACGGAATGACATAGAAACTGGGCGTTGCAATGCTGGAACATATTGTTCTTGTTGGAGGAATGGTGATGATAACGGTGATTGGTTAAGTTTTGGAGATGGTCCAAATGACTCTTGTTCATCTCTGATAGAGCTCACTTGGGGAGAGTTGACAAGTGCCGGTTGCGACAATGGGGATCTCGAAGCCTCATCAAACCCAAGATCGAGATCAAGGGCACCACCAAAGTCGATGTAGTCTGCAAATTCGGCAAACTGAGATGAGAACTCATCTTCATTTTGTTGTGGCAAGTGGTTGTCGATAATGTCGTCAAATTCAAGCCTTTGGGAGAACTTCTCAACGTTGAACAATTCATCGTCATCTTCATCATCGTCGTCCTCGTTGTCACCAGACAGATAGTCTCTTCTGATGCGCTCCGGAGAGTAGCTGCTTCCAGATTGCAAACCACCAGGGCTCATCTGGATACTGCTCATACTCAAGGATTCCATTGATGGTTTACGTGGAATATTTTGGTCAACATATGAGTGACGATGAGAACTTCTGCATGATAAAGAACGGTTACGTTCAAGAGAAACGATATCCTCAACTTCCTGAGCTGAGAGGTTCTTTGGGAAAATGGCCTCGCCCTGAGAGATCTGTGAATAGCGTCTGCTCTCTGGTTGTGAGAGTTGAGAATGACGTTTTTCCGAAAGCTGAGAGTAACGTTTGTTATGCAATGGTTGGGACTGGGATGGCTGTGGTGGAATCGATGACACTGGTGGAGCCATATTGTCGACAGTGATGGCTGGTGGAGATGGCGCTTCTTTCTTTGTCTCGTTGAAGCTCAAGTTATTGAAATCCTCATTGAACCCGTCAGAAGACAATGAGAAGGCATCATCTACAGTGGTCTTCTCCTCCTCTGGCACTACCTGCTCAATTGCCTTGATGTCAATGATCGGCTCTGCGGCAGGTGGTTTTTCTAATGTCTGGGAACTACTCTTACGCTTGAAAGCGGAGAAGAGTGATGTGGAAGATGCAGAGCGTTGAGCTGGCTTAACGTCCGGGGTAGGAGTCTGTGCCGTGGATGATTTGGACAAAGTGAATGACTTTGATCCCTTCATTGTGAAAGGACTTTGTTTTGGAGAATCTTGAATCGAAGGAGATGGGATGACAAAGGAGTTGGACTTCTTAGGAACACTTGGGGTGGAAACAGAACGCTTGGAGCGGAATATGTTCATGAAAGAACGTCTCTTGTCGGTTTTCTCCTTTTGTTCCTTTGCCTTTCCCGTCTTACTGGATGCAGCAGTCGCAGGGGTAGGCACAGGCGTTGGCGCTGGCGATGGCGCTGGTGAAGGAATAGCAGTCACGACAGGCATTGATGCTGATCTCTGTTTGTATTGATTTGATTGGAGTGGGGACTTCTTTGGTAAAGGGAGTGGTTTGATGTTATCGATATCCTCGGCATCGGCCCTTGCCTCGACTTTGTCGGAGGATGGGTTTGGAGAGACATCGACTGGACCAAGCATTGATGTATACTCCTGATGTGGGAATCTCTGTGGCTGAGTGACCTCCGGGGTCTTGAATATATCTGTGTTTTGGTGCGAGTCGGTGTTATTTGTGTTAGATGGATACGTGCTAGTGGTGTTGGTGGAGTGGATGGTTGTTGAAACGTCGTCGTCATCGAACTGTATGAGGTTTGGCGACTCTTCGGACACAACAGTGGCGGCTTTCTGCTCTATAGACAGAGGAGATGGCTGATATGATGGGCTCTCCCCTGTCTCTGCTGTCTCCTCGAGGATGGGCGTGATATCTGTTGGTTTTTTCTGAAACTTTGCTTCTTTACGTTCGAGAATGCTGGCCAGAGCCGAGAATGATGGTGAGTTGGTCATAGCGAGCTGTGTAGTTTTCTCGGAAAATTCTTGTCCCTGGTGATCCTGAAGAGCCACTGAAGCAAGTGAATCAGATACAACGATGGATTTGCGCATGGCCGTAGCATGGTCTCTCAACGACTGAGAGTATGAGAAGTCAGCTTGTAGCAGATCCAGATCTGGCGACTCCTGCTGGTAATGGAAACCATGCTCATCGACTTGAGGGGTCTTTGAGTCGTACCATTCAAGACTTTCAGCTGCCATTACTGCATGGTGGTTTGGTGATGAGTTGGCAGAAGTGTAGTCCGTTTCCTGGGAGTAGGAAAGCATGTCGTCAGGCTCTGTGGTTGCAGCTGTGGAAGTAGGCGACTGGTTTTCGGCCATGGTACGCGTGGCTCCGGTGTGTAGGTGTGTAGGGGAGGAGAAAAGAGGTATGCTTTGTGCTATGATAAGAAGGTGAGGTGAAAGGAAGGTAGTACAGACACGAGTTGAAGCTCCTAGACACGACGAATAACTGCCAAGATGATGCTTTTGCTTCAAAACAGTCCACAGGTACCTCTGCGCCTTTGGCCTTCCCCAGCGAGCATGAAACCTTACGCGAAAATGCACTGATCGGGTAATTTTTTGTGCGGCGGTTCCTCCTTTCGCGTTTTTTTTTTTTTTTTTGCTTCGACGCGTCGCGTTTGAAAGTTTCGCGAAACGCGCTTTGGCGGTTAGGCCACACTGTGATAGTTAGCAGTTCAACTTAACGCTGTCTTTGTCTTTCTCCGTCTCTGTGCGCCCATTGTTAATCAATAACTGTTAAATAAAAGCTACTACTATAACCGCCAAGTATCCTCAACTCTGTACCCATGGTGTTTACCGTGGTTTCCGAGTCTCACACACGAACCGCCGTAAATGGCTCCGTTCTACTCCACTTTGTCGTCAACTTTTCTGACGACAACGAAGAGCAGAACATCAGCAGCGGCTGCCCAGCTCTCTTGAGAGATGTACAAAGGAGAACCGACTTGGTATTGGCCGAATATAACGGCATTGACACTCAGCTCGTCACTATAATTCTCTCCCCTGAAACGCCCTTGAGGGACAAATCCTTCTTCAAACTTAGCGCCGAGTATGCCGACACCACCAGCTAATCGTACCGAGTAGTCAGCTTAAGCTCACTAACACCAATGATTAGGATCTACAGATATACCAAGGAGAGCATGTTTGTCTATAGGGTTCAATTGTCGCCAATGAGCCCAGCCTCGAAGACCTTTGCCGGTGTTCCTATCAAGGACGCAGCCTCATCTGTCTCCAACCTCTTTGGAAAGCACAGAAGCTTAGTAAAGCTCATTCAGGCTTATAAAAAGAGACAACCCACCACAATCACTACAGAGCGCTTGGTTCCCTTGTTGGCTGAGCTTCTCCAACTTCAAGACTCGTTCGTATTGGAGTGCGATGAGGACATTGTGAAGTTCACTTCCCGCTACAAGAACTTGCGCGAGGTTGCACACTTTCTCCAGACACACCACACCTCACACACAACCACTAGCACAAAACTTTACAGGGACTAGGCTCCGATGAGCTCAGTTTAGATCCGAAAGAGATTGTTGTCGTAGCCTACCGGTGTGATAGGACCCTGTTTTACGCCACTCGCCGATCCCTGCGTAACTTTCAGAATCAATGCCTGCCCTGACGTCTTATCTCCAAAGACCGCGCGCACGTGTCTGCCCATGAAATTGAAGTCTGCAGAGGACCCCCATGCTCCAGGCTGGCACTCTCCTTCTGTCCAGCCCACGCTCTCGCTCCAGCGCAGGAAGCATTCTTCCATCTTCACCGTTTCTCTCTACACGTGATTCGTTGCCGTACAAATCACCCTTACGACATTTCCGTTTGCCGAAGCACACGGGGTGATCAACTGAATAATTGCACCGCTCATCTTTCACTCAGCCTTCACCAACGGGCTCCTTTGCACCACCTCATAAGGTTCACCAAACTCTCCACCTAGGTATAAACACATCTCCAAAGCCACTTTCAAGTGTTGCTTGTGTTTCCTTGAACCGAATTGACTGGCCCCACGTTCCCCATCCAAGATGTGAGTCAACTCTCTCCGACATGTCAAGCATCCCTCTATTCAAACAAGCAACTAACAACCTTCGTCCAGGAAATTTGGTAAATATTTGGAGTCCAGGCAACTAGAGCTTCCTGAATATGTTGGTCACTTCATCAATTACAAGGCTCTCAAGAAGGTATGTCTTCCATTGTTCCCAGGTCCCAGTTTGTTGTGATGACAAGTACTAACAGACCCTCCTTCCTAGCTCATCAAGGCACTTGCTGTACCGCAGGGGAGTGCTACAGTGGTCGATGTCGAAAGACTTCTACAGGAGAACAAGGCCTCATTCTTTTTCAGGCTGGAAAGAGAATTGGAAAAGGTTAATGCATTCTACCTCGAGAAAGAGGCTGATCTCAAAGTCAGATTGGACATCTTGGTTCGTAAGAAAAATGATGCAATTGCCAAACAGAGACTAGGTTCAAAAACCTCCATTGCATACATCAAACTCTACGATGGATTTAAGAGATTTTCTAGAGATTTGGAACGACTTGAACAGTTTGTCGAGCTAAATCAAACTGGTTTCTCCAAGGTGTTGAAGAAGTGGGATAAGAGATCCAAATCCCATACGAAAGAGCTCTATCTCTCCAAGGCTGTCTCCGTGCAACCTGTCTTCAACAGGGCTGAAATCTCTCAACTAAGTGATCTCTGTGCCAACTCTTTGGTAGAACTTGACGCTAATGCCGAAGGTGAACTCGTTGTCAGATTTGACTATGAGAACGACTCGACCAAAAGAGGCAGCTCCATCACATCAACCGATATGTCCAAATTCCAACTCTCCAATGACCAAAATACTACAGCGAGACATCCTTCCGAGGCAGGCACGACTGATGGTGTTTCCAGCAAGTCCATCGTGGACGACACGGAAGTTGATGATGTTTACAATGAATTTCTCAATGTTGCATATTCCTCCACTGCCACTGCTCTCGTTGTTCCATTCGTTGAGAGAGTCAAGAAGGCTCCAAATGCGGAGTTCAAGCTTACAAAAATATTCTTTCTTGCGATCACCACAAAGATCCCTGATCAAATTCTACAACAGTTCTATGATGTTTCTTCTGGCTTAGTCGCGTTGTCCTACGCCGACGATTTATCCCGAAGAACGGTGATACATGAAGCATGCTGCAACCCTAACGAGAGTAGAGGTTTCATCATTGAGCTTGCTCTTAAAGAGGGGACAACTCTATTCTCAAAAGATATCAGTGGAAGAACTCCATTACATTATGCCTCTGAGTTGGGCAAAAACGGTTTGGTGAGATTGCTCTGCTCTTGCAAAGGTGTCCTCGAACATCTCAACGACTTGGACTACGATTCGATGTCTCCATTGCTCTTGGCCATTGAAAGAAACCATCTCGAAACCGTGAAAGTCCTTCTCGAGCTTGGTGCGGATGCTGCTCCTGTCAACTCTGAGGATCACCCACAATACCTTCCATTGAACGTTGCTTGCAAGTCGGGTAATTATGAGGCTGCTGAGTTGCTCTTGAAACAGCCAAAAGTGAAAGAGTTCCAGAAAGATGCTGAAGGTCTTCTACCACTTCATGTTGTTGCCAAGACTGGAAGCTTCAAGCTTGTTCCTCTATTGACTCAAAATGGTGCAGACCCTAACGATGTTGATGGGTTCAACAAGTGGCCACCAATTTTCTACTCTGCAAGTGAGGGTCACCCAAGAACTACCGATGCTCTCATTAAGGCTGGCGCCAAGATTGATATCAAGGATGAAGAAAACAACACACCATTGTACTATGCCTCTTGGGAAGGTCATGTCAACGTCTTGAACGTGTTGATTGATGCTATCCAACAGGTAAAGGGTTCCAAAAATCTGCTATCTCCACTGAAGTTCAACAATGGAACCATCTCGTTGTCCCCAAGTGTTGCTCCACCAAGCTTCTCATTAGACGCTGAAACCTTCAATATTGACATGATCCCGGACCTATCTCTTCCTCCACCTATCATCCCATTGAGAAGATACGGTCATAACTTCTTGGAAAAGATGATTTTCCTTCAACTGCGCTTTGCCCTTGGTAAGGACTCCATCCTACTGAATCAGGAGGAGGTCCTCACATCATTACCAGGAAGAGTCGTACTAAGTTCTAAGATCAGTGATGTTGTTCCACGAAACATCTTGCTCCCCGTGACTGAAGGTGAGAGCACTGTTGCATTTCAGGTTGATTCCTTGGACCAGTTCTCTATCGACTTCGAGATTTTCCCCTCGTTTGGTACCAAGCTCATTGCCAAGACTTCTGCCCTGTCAAATGTCTTTACTGATGTCACTAATGACGGTCTCAACAACTCAGTGGTGTTACCTCTCTTTGATGGAAGACTGAAGAACGTTGGTGAGTTGAAATTCCAGTTCCAGGTGATCCACCCATACTCAGGAAAGCCGTTGGAAATCTCCAAATATGACACATATTGGAAGTCTACGAGCGGTAACAACTCTGGTGTCCAAAATTCCGTGCTCAGTTTCGTCACGTCATCGTCCCTTTCTGGAGACTACGTCAAGATCAACGTCACATTGCTCTCTGATGGTACACCAGTTGTCTGTCCAGCTTGGTACCTGAATGTTCTTGGAACTCAAATTCCACTCTCTCAACTTTCTGTTCAGCAACTGAAGTCATTGACGCAGTATGACATTGACAGCATTGTCTTCCCTGAAATGACTACCAAGTCTGAGTTCTACAAGGGTCTCAATCACATCTTGGACAACAGCTGCATCCTCTTTGAAGATCTCCTTAAGAACATCCCAGACTATGTCAATCTCAATGTTGAAGTCCTCTACCCAACTGAGGCCGAGGTCAAGGAAATCCCAATTACACTTCCAGATAGTGCTGATCTCGACACCTTTGTCGATGCCATGTTGACCACCGTCTTTGATCACGTTAGGCAACTACGTGCTAAAAACAGCAAATGCAGCAGGTCAATCGTCTTCTCGTCTAACAATCAGTCAGTGTGCTCCATCCTCAACTGGAAACAACCAAACTACCCAGTCTTCTTTAACGTCAGTGGTATTCACTTTGCCGATGATAAGTTCGAAATCAGTTCTGCTAATGGATTCCCAATCGATGTTGTCAAGTCTGAAGACCCAACAACACACTCGATCATGGAAGCTACGAGATTTGCCACACTCAATAATTTACTAGGTATCATCGTGCCGTCCGAGTTACTTGTCCTCGTGCCTGACTTGGTTGAGAGCATCAGATCCAGAGGATTGGTTCTTGTTGCATCGAAGAAAGGTGAAAAGAATTTTGATGCTGAGGATATAAATGCTACTGCTGTTAAAACCGAAATCAATGGTGCAAGATGGAATGACATTCTCAGCTTCAAGGGTGATATTGATATGTGATTACGAACTCCTATGTACAAAAGAAAATTTAATGTTAGGCTCTTGTTTCCAGCTGAAGATGCTACTAAACAGCATTGTTCCGTATGACGAATCGTAAATTATTACATGCAAATGAATACAAATCACTTGAATCTTGCCAACGCAGGACCCAAAAGCTCCTTCTCCTCTGGAATACCCTTCTCCTTTCTGACTCTCTGGGCTCTGAGTTCCTTCTCCTTTTTCAAGTTTGACTCGATTCTCTGCTTTCTCTGATCGATGACATTCTGCTGTTTCTTTCTCAAATGACGACGTAGGGCAGAGTTCTTTCCTCTGACATTTGGTCTTGGTTCCAACTTCTGATCTTCGTCCTCCTCCTTCGATCTTGTGGAGGCGGCCAAGTCGGCTGGCTTGAGTCTCTGGGCGTTGGATCTCTTGTCCACGGTACCAATGTAGTTTGGATCCAGAGAAATGGAGTCTGCTGGAAGCTTGTTGAGCAAAGAGCGAACCTCGGTCTCCTGTCTCTGTTTGGCTGTCTCGTATGGGTTGACCTCGAGAGAATCGTAGTTGGCCTCACCAGAACCTGGGATGATGAGAGAAGAGACACCGTTCTGGTGACCAACACCAAGCAAATCTTCAAATGGAACGTGTCTTATCGTGTTAATTCTGGATCCTGGGATCATATGGTTCATGTATGGTGAGTTTTGCTTTGTCTTGAATGCATCTTTCCAAACTGTAACGTGTGGCCCCCATGACACGGACATGATACCGGTATCGGAGATGTCTAAACTTGATGCTGGTGTTGGAGTGAAGTATGAATATAATTCCTTGTAGTTTCTGACGTCCCAGATCTTGAGCGATTTATCGGCACCGGCTACAGCCATATAATTTCCAGATCTGTCAATGGCAATGTCCTTAACAGGGCCTCTGCAACACTGGATCTTGACAAGTGGCTCATTAGCAGCTGGGGACCAAAGAGAGACGGTACCGTTACCGCTTCCGGTATGAATAATGGCATTCCATGGGTTTTGTGTCATAGCCTGTACTGGACCTGTCTTTGTTCTAATCTCGTTGACAAGCTGACCGGTGGAAGTGTCTTGATATTTGAGGAAACCGTTATTTCCACTTGTGGCGAGAAGGTAGTGGTATGGCAAGAATTCGAGGTGCTTGACTTCGATGTGTTGCTTCATTCTATGAAGCTCTGTACCTTCGTGATCGTAGATGAATGTGTACTTCTTCTGTGCGACGGCAAAGTACTGTTCATTATGAAGGTACTTGACTGCATTAACGGTTTCTCCAAGGTGTAACTCGGCTCTAAGTTCTCCCTTTCTCCAATCCATCGAGGCAACATGACCCTTCTCACCTCCTATCAGAACATGTGTACCATTTCTAGAATAGTCGAGAGTGTATGGTCCGAACTCTTTAAGCTCAAGGTTAAAAGCCTTATTTGCAGTGGCTTGATCAACGTGCTCTTTGATCTCATTTTGCTTAAACTTATAAGTTCTCTCCATTCCTTCAGCCTCAAGATAACCAACATCTTCCTGAAGAAGCATCTCTGTAGCTGCAGCTGACCTCACGGCATCCTTATACTGGCCATCGATCTTTCTGAGGTTCTGTTTAAGCTTTTTGTCCTTAGAGTACTTACTGCTCTTCTTGAAGTCTCCTCCACGTTCGAACTTCCCGGTGTTTTCACGCTCCATGGAGCCATTCTTTCCTGTGAATTTTCCCATGATGACTGTGTTAATGACTGAAGGGAAACAGAGGGGGAGAAGTGGTTTTCCCGGTTGAAATTTAGGCGTATGGTTCTGGTAAAATACTACTCTGATCTTTAATAGTGCGATGCGATGGGGCGTCTAGAATTTTTTTTTTTAATCCTAGTGACGCTTACGTAAGCCTTCAGTATATCTCGGCACGCCACCATACTTATCACGCGTAAAGATAGGAACGGTCGAATGTGTCAAAAGTCCATATCTACAATGGTAATAAGGCCAATAGTTGGTTTGTAATAGTACATCTATTGTTCTTGTACGCCATTTGTCTCATGAAATTGTCAGAGCTTTCACAGATGACGATAATGTAACCACAGCAAGCTCCAATACGTTTGGTTTTGAATCATCGACAACGACACCGTCAACGATGTCCTCATCAACATCCACATCTAGCGCAGCTTTAGTGGTCCAGCTCTTGGAGGCCTTGGTGAATTGAGAGATCTCAATGTTCCCACCAGAAAGGACAATACAAATCTGCGAAGACTTGTCTAGCAAGATCTTATCAACGCCGTAGTTCAATGGGATCTTGGATGAGGAGCCCTTTCTCAAGTCCCACACTAGCACGTAACTCTCATCACCAGCCTGATATCCACCAAATAGCCAGTAACCATTACTACCGAACCTGATTGTGGTCATTGTAGAATTTTGGCCTTCATTGGCAAACGATGCGGCAATGTCACCAGTTTTCAAATCAATAACAGAGATGGTACCATCGACACCAGCAGCAGCGACCAACGCACCGTCTCCATGGATGTCAGCAGTGACAACAGGACCTGGTAGTGTAGTTGTAAAGATGATCTCTGCTGAGTCTGTGTTGATAAGTGCCAGACTTCCAGACTTGTCTAACGAGACAGCAAGGTATGGGATGGATGGGTGTGCACACAGAGCAACAATTGGGGACTTGTGTGCCTTAATCAGGGAATCACCACATGTTATTTCACCATTCGAGAAACCAATGATTGTGGTTGTGGCCACTTTAGTGATGTGTGTGATTTTGGTGTTTTTAGTAATGGACTCGTCCTTGGTGTATGTCTGTGATTGTGGATCATAGACAGAGGTAATACCTGTGCTTGATGTGACGTAAATCTTATTATCAGATGTTATACTTGTAGTGGAGATTTTCTTGAATGGTGCCTTTGTAGAGATCTTTGACTCTTCAAGTGATGAGAGTGGAGCATCAACGGCAACATTTGGCTTGGACTTCTGAGACTTGTGGATGGCCAGAAGCTCGGCATTGGCTGTGGCAATTGCTGATGATATCTCCTCTGGAACACTCGCACTTCCCATCTGAATATCGTTCGAATCGTCTTGTATATCTGTTGTAGTGATTGGTTCTCCTCCACTGATCGATGTTGTGAGCTCCTGGAGAGCCTTACGTGCCTCATCTCGCTCCTTGATTGCTCTTGCAGCGACTCTTACAGCTGCATCATGGTGATACAGGGCAGTAGACAATTCTTTTCTCGTGTCATCAAGCTGTTTCCTCAATTGGAACAGTTCAAGAGCAGTGGCATCCCATTCATTTTGTAGAGCTGATAGAAGCGACGGCACAGAGTTTAGTGTAGCATTGCGCGGTTGCTGATATGCAGTTGCCCTTAGCGGTATCAGATCTTCCACTGAGAGCTCATCTGATGTGATTGGATCCTTATGATGCTCAGCTATGTATGCTTCAACAAGGGATCTTTCAAACAGGGCACCGCTCTTTGGCGAAACGACTGGTTCCTTCGGAGGTTCTCCTGAGACTATAACTCGGGTGTTAGTTGTCAGACTTTCACAGATTCTTGGGTAAATCGTATGGTACTCACTTGCACACTGCATTCTAAAAGAGTGTTTCCTCAGTTATTGTTACTTGAAGACTCCTTCGTTTAAGATATATAGTTCCCATGTTTTGATTACCCGCAAATTTTACCGCTAACAATTCGCGAACTCGTTTGATGAAAGGTTTCTTGCGGTTATTCAACTTCTAAGCCACTTTCTTAACACATAGAACTTGAATTGAGACAGATTAAGAGTTTGCTTGTGGCAATTTGTTTGTTTTAATAACACTTGTTTTACTCCCGTCTTGTTTGTCTGTGGGGTGTTAAGATTCTGGTACCGTAACGACCGCAGATCAACAGACACATCTGTCAATCTAAAACATGGGAGACGTGAGTCCATTGTCTATCAACTCTTCAATTGCTCGTCATTTAGATACTAACATGGTCGCTTCTCAGCTTAAACGACGCAGGCTTGACATTCCTGACATCCCAGATATTGAAAAGGAGCAGGTGACGATCGACTTCCCATGGCTCAGCAAGATTGTGGGAACGATCACATCAACACTGGCTGAGAACTCTACCCAGAGGGACAAGTATCCCAATGAACCACTCAGGTTCCTCGATACTGAAACGGCACTGTATGCTCAAGTCAAGGAGCTTTCGAACATTACCGAGAACCCTTCACTTCTTGAAGATCCACAATTGCTGATCAAAGTGCTCCCAGATCTATTGAGCCATCCAAACGAGGACATTGTGGAGCAAAGTACCATTACACTCTCAGATTTTATCGATCATGAATACGAACCTTTCTCGGAATCATTCATCTCATGGCTTCTTTCAACAAAGATCCTTCAAAGTCTCCTCTTGAAATCTCCCTCAATCCAAAAATTGTCGTTACAAATGATTGCAGAACTTTGTGAATACGAGTCATACAAGGAGCAAGTACAATTACAACTAACAGAAGACGTCTTCCTCTTCCTTTCACGAAGCAATGAACAAACATCCACGCCAGACATGATTGAAACACTTTACGATGTGATATATCGTCTTGTATCCATCGATATATCTACTTTTTGCACAAAATTCCCCTTTGCAATTGAAATCTTACTAGTGACACTCTCCAAGATGATTAGTCGAGACTATACACCTGATCTTGAGCCAATAGAAGACATTGTGGATTCTCTTGGGTCTTGTCTTACAGATCATAATGGATATGACTCTATTGTTCACTATGAAGGGTTTGAACTGTTTGTGCTTTTGATGAAGAAGACTGGTGAATGGGGGTTCCGTACTTTCTTGAAGCTTGCTGGACTTGCTATGGACTCTTTAAACAAGAGAAGTAATGTCGATTTATCTCTTGATATTGTACGGAGTAATCATTTCTTGAAGAGTGTTTTCAAATTTTATAATTCAGGGAATGAAAAATCGGTGATTCAGGTGTTTGTTGGACTAATGGTGTTTTTACCCTTTGGATCCGATGAAAGAGTTAGGGTGATTAACAGACTTGTTTCAAAGGAAGGGAAGGGCGTGAAAACCATCTTGAAGACAACTTTAAAGACAGATTCAGCTGTTCTGGGGGTTAATGGGACATACGACTTTGATGACTTATACTTGGAAAAAATTGAAGCTGGTTTAGATCTCATTCAAAAAGTTGTATTGTTATTTGCTTGGCTATTGATTGAGGATGATGAATTGAAAGCTGAGATTGTATCGTATGGAGTCGATATCAAGAAGATCAACGTGATATTGAGATCATATGAGGCTGAATTAGTGTTTAACTATGATAACGCTCAAGATGAAAACAAGGAGGATTCGCTCGAAACTTTGTCAATGGTGAGGGAGCTACTTGCCCATTTGGAATGAAAGAGTGATTCACCTATCCATCGATTAAAATTGAACTTTTATATAATATACTCAAGTAGAGTCGATTAGAGAAGCAAAAAGGCAGCGACACCGGCAACGAATGGGGCAGCGGAGCCAGCTATGTGAGCAGCAGCGTTAGAAGTTGTATAATCGGAAGTTGTGAATGAATCCCAGTCACCAGTGAGAGTCTTGGTATATGTCTCATAGGAGTCTGAGATGGTTGTTGTTCTGATTTCTGTAGTGTCTGTGTCCGAGGAGGATCCAGACGAGGAATCTTTAGTGTTGGAGGAGCTACGTGGGTAGTAGGTCTGGACCACGGTCTTGGTGTAAGTGGCAAGCGAACCCGAGACGGTGAAGACAGTGGTAGCAACACCAGAGGTTGGGATGGTGGTGACCTGGCCGGTGTAAAGCTCGGTACGGGTCTTTTCGTACACAACACCGTTACCAGTGATTGTCTCTGTGAGGGTGATGGACTGACCGTAGGTAGCAGATTCTGAAGACTCTGCTGCAGTGACAGAAACCATGACAGCGGCGATAGGGCCCAAGGTGAAGAACTTCATTATTGTAGTGAGTTTATTTTAGCCCCTTGGGTATAAAACTACAGGGAGCGAAGAATGAATTGGGAATATTACAGCTTATAAAAGATTGGCTATTGATTCTTAATCGGCTTCATAGGATGGATATGTGTGACAACAGTGAGTCAAAGCCGAATCCCGTGTCATGAGAGGGAAATTGTCTTATGCTTAAATGTTTCGGGTGTGTCCCGAGCTGGTAGTAGGAGAGAAATAGAGAAAGGGAATACAGTTGACGATGGACTATGGACGATGGCAGTCCCCGAAGGATTCGCATGAATAAGAGATGAACAAACATGCAGGCTGACGGAGTTCCACTGCGAGTGCATCTTGTATAGATGGTGGGATTCAGACTCGAGAAAGAGCCAAGTATTTTGTTTGTCAGGCCAAGACAATGAGAATACAGCTATGTGTATCAAAGATCTTGGCTCTTAGCACCTTCTCTCGTGCAAGAGCTCAAATGGTGTGCTTGTTTAGTTGTCCCGTCCCGTCGAGCGCGCCGGCAGAATAGACGTCAAGTCATTCTCCCGAAACCGACACCCCAGATGTCCTGACTATTCATGGAGATCTCTGAAAGGATTTGTTTCTGGTCCTGGAGCTGGACCACATAAAGCAGATAACATAGACCTACGACCACTAGGAAAGCGTCAGTGGATGAGAGTGGCCCAGTGGAACATACTCACCACTCACTGCTCAGCTTATTATCCATGTGCTAGTATACAGAATTGACGAATCTTCAATGAACCGTACCTCTGTGATTTGCATTTAGGGACCTTATTGTGACGCAACCCAGTCCAGCAATCCGATCCTCAAAGCCTGCGTCCTTCATTCTTAGACTCTCTTGGGACAAATGCCCTCCGGTGTCTGTCCACTGTAGATTTTCTAGATAATCGAGATTACGGCATCTCTGGTCACCGAGGACAGAGTCAGCAGACTTACACGAGTACATACATACATACATACATACATACATACATACATACATACATACATACTTAAGTACTCACATATTTATAGGTGCTATTCTATGCCGTAGAACTCCGTCTTTCGTATGGTCATCTCGTGTAGACATCTGTGTAGCAAATTATAGACCAGTATTATCACATACTGAGATATTAAGCGCTAGAGAGTTCCAGTTGACTGTCTGACCCCTTGAAAAGACGCATCTTCCCGACTGCCGTAAGCATATGCTGCATACAGAGATATAAAGACTTTAACTCTCGCACTACACTTGTGTCAAACACCCCCAACTTCTTTTCTTCATCTTCTACACAAAGAAGGATAAACAAAATGCAGTTCTTCACACTCAGTCTCATTGCAATTGCCATCGCCCCAGCTTTTGCTCAGACCGGTTCTGACTGGTTGACCTACACCAAGAATCTTGGTTCCACCTCCATCACTGTCACAAACTACGTTGGTACCTCCACTGTCCTCACCGGTTCCGAGTTTGCTACCCAGACCGTTGTTGTCTCTGAGAATGGTGCAGCCGCTTATACAAAGATTAACACATACATGAAGACTGCTGGTGGTTCTGAGTCCAACTCTACAACCACCGCTGCCGCTGCAGCTGGTGGCTCCTCTTCTTCTAACTCGACCGGTTCCTCCTCCACCAGTTCCTCCTCGTCGGGATCCTCCCCTTCTGATTCTTCTGGATCCTCTTCCTCTTCATCCTCTGACGTCTCCACCGGTGCCGCTAACAATGTTGCCGCTTCTGTCGCTGGTGTCGTTGCCATCGCTGCTGGTCTTGCCCTCTTCTAAGAGTCGTATAGGACTCCATTTTGGGTACTGGAATTAAGACACAAAATTTGTTATAATAAACCAACCTTGTTGTTATTCAATAAACCTGTAGAAATCTCAATATATTCATGGAAATTTATAGTCACAATTGAGATGCTCTTCCCCCTGAGTGCCATCCCAGGATCAGATCTAAGCTTACCTTTTCGAGCCTTCCTTTGTCCCCTGTCACTCAGCTCCAGCAACCAGCAACCAGCAACCAGCAACCTTCGATCAGCCAACACTATACAGCAGTGGTATGACACAGGGCCTGGCAAATCCCCCCAATATCATCAAACAACATCAAAACAACAGCAACAATCCGGTTATTTATCCGCATGTCCACCTGAAAAGGGCAATTGTCCCCGGCCGAAATACCTCGTGGTCCGTGCTTCACACAGTTTTTCACGAGTAACCGAAACAAACCTCTATGTGCAGTCCAATGCATCGCCTCGCGTCTGTCTTACTACAACAAGACATGAAAACACCCTTTAGAAGCCTCTGTTATGGCATTCAACCCTATCACCCATTGGCATATAAAGGTGCTGTTTCCTCCACCTTCCCCATCTCTCCATTTCCATCACATCCCTCCTCTTCTTTCCCCATAACAAAACTTAACTACAACAATGCAGACCTCCACCCTCGCTTTGATCGCTGCCTCTCTCGTCCCAGCTCTTGCCCAGACCGGTTCTGACTGGTTGACCTACACCAAGAACCTTGGTTCCACCACCGTCATTGTCACCAACTACGTTGGTACCTCCACTGTCCTTACCGGTTCTCAGTTCGCTACCCAGACCGTTGTTGTCTCTGAGAATGGTGTAGCTGCTTACACCAAGACCAACACCTACGTCAAGACTGGTGAAGAGGCCGCCGCTGAGACCACCACCGCCGCTGAGACTTCTTCTACTGCTGCTGCTGAGACTTCTTCCACTGCTGCTGAGGAGACCACTGCTGAGGAGACCACTGCTGCTGCTGCTGCTGCTGCTGAGGAGACCACTGCTGCTGCTGCTGCTGCTGCTGAGGAGACCACTGCTGCTGCTGAGACCACCTCCGCTGCTTCTGCTGAGGAGACCTCTGCTGCTTCCACTGAGGGTGCTTCCTCCACTGCTGAGGTTGAGACCTACTCCGGTGCTGCTGCTAAGGCTGGTCTTTCCCTCGGTGCCTTGGCTGTTGCTGTTGCTCTTATCTAAGAGTAGTATTTCTTCTTCAGTACACTATAACATCAACCTTCCATCCTGGGGATGGTAATGAATATTTTTCTCTTTTGAGATTATAGTTGAAGATTCTTTATGATTAATAATACATTTGCTTTATACCCAGTTATTGTAGACATTTCAGATACAAGATCTCCCAAACATCTAACCCGCTAATGTGCTCTACAGCCTGTCAAATGCCAATCCACTAGCACTTCCTTCGTTTAGGATCCACGTAAACAATGCTAGTATGCCAAATATATACACAAATCATCGTGAACTAGGAAAATGTACCTATGGTTAATGCTGGAGAGTGAAAACATACAGTGTAGACAAAGAGTAGACAGCGGACCCATATGGTCATTTGTAGAAGAGTGGCTCCTATTACTATACCAGTTTCATGCCTTTCAACTTCCGAATGATGCTTTGTCCAGTCAAGCCAGAAGAGGTGTTGTTGTCACCATAACCGCGAGACCTGTCTCTGCTGCACTACAACGCTGCACGCTGGCTCACCGCAGTCTCACACAATCTCTTGCGCCCAAAACGGAAGCCAAGGTTCCCCTTTCGGCATTAGTGACTAGAAACGTGGCTTTGCACATCCCTTCTGGCCACTCGTACAAAGATTGAAAGTCACCTTTACCAAAAGCAGGCCTATATGCACGCGTCTCGGGAAAGGACCGATTACCCGTGAGAGACGCAACTGTTCATTCTACCGGGCGACGTCAAAATAGTCTTGATCGACCTCTATGCACACCATTTTCTACCAAGACAATTCGTACACACAAAAAGGATCCATCCTGCATAGATAAACAAGCTTAAAAGCCCCTCAAGTTCCCGGTTTCCCCGGTCCAATAATCTTCTTAGCTTCTCCGCGTGTCTCACTCCTTCAAAGCAGGATTCACTGGGACACTGCTCTAGTAGCCAAAATCATGTCTTCCTCTCAAGAGATATCCCCAGGATTAGCCCAGCAATCTCCTTTATCTAATCTATCTCTCCTTGACTGACAGGGAAGTGCTAATCTCTCTTTTATCCTATAGGTGCCTCACATGGAGAAGTTAGCCATTCATCGTCAAAGGGTAGGTCCTATAGGAATACCATAGTCACGGGCTTCACTTTTCTCACTAGTCAATTTGATACAGGAAACCCAAAAAGCCCCCATATAAAGTGGAAATCTGGTCAATTAAGTACAATAGCCTACACAATGAGTTCTAATAGCTCAGGACATTACCAAACGTTGTACGCAAGTGGTGCATTGTGGGTTTTGAGGTACTAACACCTGGACATCACACTATCCCGAAACCCGGACATGCAACGCTCCAATAAATTCATAAAATGCAAACATTAAATTCATTTAGTCTGCAAAAATATGGAATAATAGTCTTGGAAAATATATATTCAGCTGCTTCAAGTCATTATTTATTAGATTGTATGTTTGAAACCCAAAACTTGATACATTTTGTTTATGCACGTTAGAGCTTTGATGTTAGGCTCATTTGGAAACAATAAAAGTGAGAAATTAAATGAAACTAAATAGAACTATTCTATTTGGCTTGAAATATATAAACAGAATCAATACCTCAATTTTAGATCATACAACTATTGAATACTCAAATGTACTTAATCAAAGACCGATTCTTTTTGGAGAGTCGGTGTGATATTAATCACTCCAAGTGATCGGTTGGCTCTCAGCTGTAGCACCTTCAGATAGCACACTAATAACGTACTACACAACGGATGGTGCAAAAGGAAGCATAACATTGAATATACAAAATAAATTATCATAGGTAAAGGATTCAGAAAACTTCACTAACCATACCATTTTTGGTATTATTAAAAACTTAAAAAGACTTTGCAAATCGGGGCTATGGTTACGCAGCCCTGAGCATTCCATCTCCCATCCGCACATCGCCGTGGAGGCAGCATGATAAGTACAAAGGGCGTTTCATCATCTGACTTGTCTCATCATTTGAACTACCTAGTCAGTCTAGCCACAGGTGATGCCCCAGAGATACAGAGAGAGTGATACGACAGCTGACTCAGTTCACAGCACACGCTCGGTGGTATCAATCAACAGGGACGCGTACGATTACCTCGCCAAAGTGATCATCGTGGGGCCATCATCAACTGGGAAGACGTGTCTACTCCATCGTTTCGTTAAGGGTGATTTCCCAGGACACTCTGCACAGACTATTGGTGTAGAGTTCAGCTCACGGGTTCTTATAGTTGCTGGTGATGTGCCCTTTAAGCTCCAATTATGGGATACTGCCGGTCAGGAGAGATTCAGATCCCTAACGAGGTCATATTACAGGGGAAGCGCAGGAATTGTACTTGTGTTCGATATGACGGATAAGACAACTCTATACAGATTAAGAGAACATTGGCAAGATGCACGGGCACTAGCAAGAGATCCAAGTGCGGTGATTGTGGGGAATAAAACTGATATGGTATCGTCCTCAGATCCATCCGTTGTTAGCGATGAAGAAGTTACAGAATTCTTGTCAAGTCTTGAAGGTGGTGAAGATATCAGATACGTAAAGACTTCAGCTACAACAGGAGAGAATGTGGATCAAGTTTTCCAAGTTATTGCAGAAGCTATATTGGCCAAGATTGAATTTGGAGTGATTGATCCAGAGAATCAAAGCTTTGGAGTTCAATACGGAGACATTCCAAATTGGGGTGCTACGATTTCATCAAAGTCATTTCAGGGCAAACAGGGCAAAGTGGTACGAAGAAAAGCCACTACATTGAGTCTTGTTGAACGAACAGTGGAAGACAATAACAGCATGTGCTTTTGTTGAATGAATTAATGAATTAATTAATGGGAAGTCTTGCATTTTTGGAGCATTAATGTAGTGATCATGGGAATGGGAGCGAGAAGCGTAGGTGAAGGGGAAGGTCATCAATTCGTAGAGTTTCTTGTTGGTGCAGTTTGATCAGTGTGATCGGTCATTTCGATAACTTCACCAGGCCCACGGGCCTGACCCATCTCTGCATCGGCTAAACCTTCAAAGAAAGTATCTCTGAGTTCTCTCCACCTTGATGTGTAAGTACCTAGAGAAACCAATATAAGACTTGAGGCACCTTGAACAGCCCACCAAATCAACGTATTAGGGAATTTCCCCGAGTAGGCCCATACGACAAGCAGATTTACGGCATGAATAGTCAATGCAAAATCCCATGCGAGCTTAGAACGTCCAACGATGATAGTCATGAACAAGACACACACAAACGCGTCGCAGAGCCACATAGTAATGAGGGCAAACCCAACAGAATTCTCCAATGTAACGGGTTCCCATGAGAAGACCCATGCCCACTCCCAGACAAACCCTTGCAGCCACGCCACAAGGTAACACGCGATGATGGCGGTGGCGTAGTAAAAGCACTGGAGCATCACGATCTGCTTCAGGATGGTAGCAGGGGCAAGCTGGTCCGCTGTCTTAAAGGCGAACTCGGTGTAGTGCGGCAGCCGGGTGAACCCGGCCGCAAAGTTTCTCACCGTGTTCATTGGGTATGGATGAGGTACGTTCGATAAGTGTAGAGACCTAAAAGTCCATGTTGACATTTTGTTCGTGTGATCTTTGTCCTTTAGACTGAGGCTGAGGCTGAGGCGCCCCGCGAGTCGCTTTTTCGCTATATTTCCTGATTTGGATGCACCGTTGTGGCCAGTGCGCCACTTTGTGCCACTTTGGCGAAGAATGGCGCATCCGCGAAACGGTTTGGCGCACTAAGAAAAATTTATAGCGATGAGCTTGTCTCTAAGCTGGGGAACATATGTTGGTAAAGTTCTATCATTGGATTAGAAAATCACTATTGGAAATGGCTAAGTTCAAATTAATTAATGGTGATGTTCCAACCATCTCCGATTCTGACTCAGACATCCCGGATCTCGACTCCGAAGACGAGGTGAAGACCGAAGAGCCAGTGCAGAAGAAGGCCCCAAATAAGACAAAGAAGAAAGGTAAGAAAGCTAAGAAACAGGCTTCTATGGACTCTGACGAGGACGAGAAGGCCATCGATTTCAACCCAGCATTTAACTTCGATCTCGATGACGGTGAGTCTAAGACCGCTTTCGAAGGTTGGGATTTCAAAGGTGATGAGAAGGATGAGTTGAAGAAGGATGTTGATCTTGATTCCATCATCAGAAGAAAAGGTGGTCTCGGTCAGCTCGTTGGATCTAAGCAGGACATCAGTGATGATGAGGACGAGGATGAAGGGTCTGAAGGTGATGCTGAGAAGGAGGACGATGAGGATGATGATGATCTTGCAATGGATGGCTTCGGTATGGGTTTCCAGAAGAAAGCTCAAAATGATGATGAGGAAGAGGAAGAGGATGATAAAGAAGAAGAAGAGGAGGATGAGTCTATGGATGATGGTGAAGATAATACAACGCCCACCGGTGCAGAAGCTGAGGGATCAGATGAAGAGGAGAACGACGAAGACTCTCCAGAGGAGATGGCCAAATTTTATGCTCCAGAGACAGAAGCTGAAGATGCCAAAAAACTTGTACACAAGACATTCCAATCCCTTGATCTTTCCCGTCCAGTGCTAAAGGGTCTTGCAGCTCTTGGATACCAAAAACCATCCCCAATTCAAGGTGCCACTATTCCAATTGCCCTTTTGGGTAAGGACATCATCGCCGGTGCTGTGACAGGTTCAGGTAAGACAGCTGCTTATTTGACACCAGTCATTGAAAGACTTCTCTTTAAGCCTTCAAAAGTTGCTGCTACCAGAGTTGTTGTTCTCGCCCCAACGAGAGAACTTGCCATTCAGGTTTCAGATGTTGGTAAGAAGATTGGTAAGTTTGTCAATGGACTTTCATTTGGTCTTGCAGTTGGTGGTTTGAACTTGAGACAGCAGGAGCAGGAGTTGAGACAGAGACCAGATATTGTCATCGCTACACCTGGTAGATTTATCGATCACTTGAGAAATTCTGCTAGTTTCAGTGTTGATACAGTTGAAATTTTGATTGTGGATGAGGCCGATAGAATGCTTGAAGAGGGTTTCCAAAAGGAGCTTACAGAGATTCTTGAACTCTTGCCAACAAAGAGACAAACCATGTTGTTCTCCGCCACAATGAACTCCAAAATTAAAGATTTGGTTCAACTTGGTATGAAGAAGCCAGTCAGAATCATGATTGATCCACCAAAACAGGCAGCTACAGGTTTGGTGCAAGAGTTTGTGCGTATCAGAAAGAGAGACCATCTCAAGCCATCGGTGCTATTTAACATTCTCAAAAAATTCTCCAAGGATCAACGAATTGTCATCTTTGTCGCAAGAAAGGAACAGGCACATAAGCTCAGAATCATCCTTGGTCTGTTGGGTCTCAAGGTGTCTGAGTTACATGGTTCTTTGACGCAGGAACAACGTATCACATCCATCAATAACTTTAAGAACCTTACTGTGCCGATCCTCATCTGTACCGATTTGGCTTCCAGAGGTCTTGATATTCCAAAAATTGAAGTCGTCATCAACTTTGACATGCCAAAGTCCTATGAGATTTATCTTCACAGAGTTGGTCGTACAGCCAGAGGTGGTCGTGAAGGTAAGTCTATCTCCTTCGTTGGTGAAGGTTCCGGTGACAGAGCCATTGTGAAGGAAGCAATCAAGAGCACAGAGAACAATCCAAACAATAAAGTGAGTAAAACCGTTGGTCGTGAAGTCAATTGGCCAGAAGTTGAAGAGATCAACAAGCTCATTGAGGCTAAAGGTGACGTTGTGGAAGAAATTTTGGAAGAGGAGAAGGCCGAGAAGGAGATGCTTCAGGCTGAAATGGAACTTCGTAAGGGTGAAAACATCTTGAAGTATAAGAATGAGATCCAGTCAAGACCAAAGAGAACATGGTTTGAGACAGAGAAGGAGAAGAAGATGAGTTCTAAGGATCAAAAGGAGCAAAAGCAAAAGAAACTCACGAGCAAGAAGAGAAAACAGCAAGAGGCTAGAGAGGATATGCAGGATAAGAGAGTGTACAGAAAGACAAAGGCGGATAGAGCCGCTGACCAGGACCGTTTCTTTAAGAAACAAAAGACTCCAAAGAAGCTTAAGAAGTTCTGATTGCATATATACCTTGTTATTTTTATTGAAAAAAGGGATTAATTAATGGCATTTACTGATATGGCTGAAAAAACTGTAGAGTAGTAATATCAACTGTCTATACTCAAACTTGTTAAACCATGATGAGTCCGATCAACAGACTCAAAGAGATAAATGCCTTAGGTGTAATAGAAGTTTGTAGCCAACTTCTCCAAGAACTCCAAACTTTCACCTTCTCCACCAATAGCTGATTCTGGAGCATTAGCAGACTCATCAAAGTTCAGCAATTGAATTGTCTTTCTGACTTCGAAAAGCTTATCCATCTGGAAGTTCAAATCATCTGATAAACGATTGTTATTACCAATCAACAAGTTCAACCCATCCAACCAGATTAGCGAATCACTCTTCTTAGCATGGAAGCTGAAGAGAACACGACTTTTGCGATTCAACAGTGTGATCTTGTTGATGATGGTCTTGTCCACTAGGTTAATCAAACGATGTGATTCCTGTTGATGCTGTTGTAAAGTCTGATCAACCTGATGAATCTCTTCAATCTTGAAGTTGGCAATCGAGGCAATGTCTATGGCATTACCGATCTTGTCAATATTTGGAGTATTTGAAGTCTTAAACTTGTACTCTTTGAACAACAACTGTTTGAAATTTGGTGAAAGGATGATAAAGTAATAGCTTGAACTTGTCTGAGATGAGTTTTTGAAAGATGGAAGATCAGCATAAACCCATGACCCCTTTGCCAATTGTAAGAAACGCTGGTTCTTAACAAAATCAAACACTTGCTCTTTAAGAATCAGGTCGAAACTGGCAGTCTCATCACGGGTATAGGTGTTCACTTTGGCCTTGAAGTTGTTAAGTTGGATTTGACGAAGCTCATTGTATGTGACAGCCTTGAATAGCTCATTGATTCTCCCCACTAGATCCAATTCCTCAGGATCGATATTATCATCGATATATTTGTAAAGTATGTCAACAAGTGGTAGCACTGTATCCAAATCATCAATCTCTGCCTTGGATTCATTCCAGATCTCTAGTAGTTTGGCCAGAGTTGAGTAGTCAATCATGTCTCTGAGGAATAAACTTCTTCCAAATTTAGGATATGGGTTTGGTTGAGTTGAATGGATTCCAAGAATCTTGTTTGTCATCTTGTACGAGACTTGAGTAACTGGGAAAATCTGCTCTTTATGGAGATTGAAGAGCAATTGCTCATGGTAGGTCTTTCTAAACGAGATGTTTGGATTCTCAAAGAAGAAGTAGAGATCTAAGAGTTGAAGCATCGAGTAATTACCCAGAATGAACTCCTTCTCCTTGGATCTAGTTAGATTTGGAAGTTGTGATAGGGATTTATTGACAAGTTCTTGTTGGAATGAAGACGATTCATTGATCTTGACACCGTTGAGCATTTGATACATCTTGAACATGGATGCGAGTAACTTTGAAGCCGGTTCTTGGAGCGAATCTGAAAATCTTGGGTCCTCATAGTAGTGGTTCAAGAGAAGTGGGAATTCTGAGTTTTGGAAACAGAGAAGAAGTTCAAGCATGTGTGATGTAGAGTTGAGTTGGATGTGATTGATGGAGACGTATGCGTCGAGGAATTCCAATGTGAAGACAATAAGGTCAACATTCTCCACGTAGAGCTTTGCAGCCAGGACATCGATAAGAGTAAGATTGGAATTGATGGAGTTAAGGAGCGGGATAAGGTAGTCATCGGGTGTCAGTGTTTCAAAGATCTTTCCCTTCATGAAGAGAAGCAGAATACGGAGCACGGCGATGATCACGTCTGTTGTGAGGGACTTGTTGACAAAGCCAAGGATACGAGAGAGCAATGTCTCATCAAGAGAGTCGAGATAGGCATCATTACGCTTAGAGAGCCTCAGTACAGAGGCCAAAACGATCGTGGCATGGGAGATTGTATCGTAGTTACCCTCGAGAATGTGAGTGCGGAGGTCGTTGAGACACTGAAGCGAGTGTGCCGGATCCAGATACGTGTTTTTGGTCCTGTTTTTCTCAATGCTTTGCTCTATCTGCTTAATGGACGGAGTGGCAGTCATCTTGACGTAGTTATTTGACCTAGAGAGTGTAAAGAGGATCTCTACAAAGTAAATGTCGAGATAAGTTATGGCCATTCTCTCAAAACGGTATGTCGCGTAAAAGATCTGGTTCTGGCACACCTTCCTCTTTTGGCAAGATTACTTGCGTACTCTTCATATTACTACTATTAGACGATATGGACATAGAATTCGTTATAATTGGACATGAGGTATTTATACATAAGCGTGATCAGGAAAGACGTCTCTTGATTTTCTTGTTCATAGTGTCTAGCACCGTGTGCAACACTGTATCTTCCTTAGTGTATCCTCTCTCGTATGTGGCTTCAACTCCCTTTGCTTCGCAGAAGGAGCAATTGCGGAACTTGATGAGCTTTCCATTAGAGAAAAGCATCTTGAACCCATCATCTTTTTCATCTTGTGTAATGAACCTGGATATGAGGGATTGGTCCAAGACATGCGAAGTCTCCACATCGAATTCAACACAATCTTCATCGACATCTTGCTCGACAACTTCGATATAGGCATCACATTTAATCTTCTTGCGTCTACACATGTCACATGAAGGACCAACTCTTTGTCGAGATGATTTACCTGTGATATGTTGTTGCACTTTTCTCGACCGTGGTCTAGTGTGGGGCCTACCTTGTGGCTTAGTGATCTTTGATGGTTTAGACCGTGAGGTAGGTCCTGGGGTAGGTCCTGGAGCCAAGGTCACTGTAGGTGTGGATACAACAATGGGTGTTGATTTGGACGTTTGTTTACCCAATTTAGGTGAAGTAGATTGAGTTGGTGGAGCTGGTTGAATGTTTAGCAGGTTATTCATGGACATTGACATTGCCACTGATGGTCTTGGAGTGACACTCACTGGTGGGGTAACGACCGATGTAGATCTTATTCCCTTTGGATTAGTTAGACATGAGACAACTTCAGACTCTAGAATCTCAAGGGATGTTGAGCGTGGTGCTGATGCTGGTGCACAGGAATTGCATCCACAAGATGTTGACTCTCTGCTTGAGGATATGGATGAGTTTGATTGGGAAAAGACATCACTTGAAGTTGAGTTTGATCTCTTGTATTGCGAATATAGTGGCTCAGAAGGTTGGAGAGAAGAGAAAGAGAAAGATGACGAACGACTGAATGGGTCAAATATGCTTGAGGGATGTCTTGAGTGAGGCACTGTGGAGACGGAGGAGCGACTGTGGCTTTCTGTAAAGAGGGCGTTCCAAGGGGAATAAAACGAATCATTTGTTGGAGGATTAATTCCCATTTGAAGAATCTGCTCAACGGATAGATTCTTAAGATGGCTTCTCTCACATTCTGAAGAGTACTTGAATGAGTCGATGGGTGGGAGTTTGGCTCGTGGGCCTTCAGGCTCATCGAGTGATGGAAGTAGTAATGTCTTATTGCGTGTGGAGATGGTAAAGCTCATATGATAGTTGCTTTTTGCTAAACATACAGACTACGAACAAGTGAAAGAATACAAGGGGCCCATGAGCATTTTAAATGGAATAATCTTTAACACTGAGTCCGAATTGTCGCTTGTTTTCCACTGAGTTGGTTATCGTTTATCCGCGTGATACGCATATGCAACTCCGGCCAACCCCATGAAAGTCCGACAAGCGACCCTTGTGGTTACACATACCTAATCAACCACCTTGAGGCCCGCCATAACCAAACTCTTGCCCCCCTCCTGCCCCAGAGCCACACCTGTCAACTGTGATTCGTCATGTGTCAAGCAACCAAGAGGTACGGACCACGGAGCACATTCCGTTGTCTAGGAAACACATATACACATAGACATAGACACATAGACACTTAGACACATATACACACCTCTCGGGGCGAAACACCCCACTTTCTATAACATTAGACATCAGTATAACACAAAGACAGAACAACCAGTCAGCCACAGCTCCGGAGATATTAAGTTTAGTCCGGTGGGGCACATAATGTCTATGATTGTAACATGATATTTGTTAATGTATAGGTGAGCCATCACGTTCCTGCAGGACAAACCTCATACACAGTAGTCACATTATGGTCCTGTCTTCACCTCTTAGGCATCAGGCATCGGTCATGTCACGTCACGAGTCACCCTTACGTTTCCGCAGAACATTTAGACGTTTGGTAAGAGGTGGTCCTGTAGACACATATCATGGTGAGGATAAGCAATCTACTCCATCTGCCATTGACATCTCTAATGAAGATACATTGGACCTCAAAAGAGATCAAGAGATTACTGAAGCTAATAAAGATATCTTAGTAACCACTGGTGAATCAGACACACTGCTGGAAGATATTAATCATACATCTCCCTACACCACCAACATCAACAATCAGCAAATCATCGAGGATGTGCAGTCAGGCACCGAATTATCGATAACAGGTGATAAACAAGGTAATGAATCTGAGGATTCACAACTTATCACTGCTTCTGAAGAGGCACGTCTTCAGGAGTTGATGGTGTTACTGGACGAAGTTGATGAAGATGATGAACAACTCGAGGCAACTACAAACGTTTCGGAGACCCCATCAGAAAAGGCAAATTATGAAGTGACTAGACGTAATACATTGGGTAATCAATCGATCCGTGTCTCAAGTAATCAAACAAGTTCAATCAACTCTGCACCCAAAAGGGGTAATCCTTCTACAAACGAAGAGATTGAGCAGATGATATCAAAGGTTAGGAAGACCATGGCTAGTAAACCTGTGATGTTTTACATGCCTGACCGTAATGGTCAACAACAAAAACCAACAAGATATAAGTGGAGACTATGGATTACAGAGAGTGTTGAAAGGGCATTCCCACAACACATTGCAGAACTCTCTAGATTCAAGAGTTCATTTCATCTTCCCAAGTGGTATAAGTATGCTGCTTGCTCTGATTTTGAAACCTTGAAAGAGAACATGGAGTTCCTCACAGAACTCTTGGAGTCCCAAGAGTCCTCAGAACCTCATATAACACATTTATTCAAGAAAGATTTCTATCCAGGTGGTAAGAGCTCAATTCAAATGAAGAACAGTTATTCACTCTTTATACCAGTGACAAGGTCAGAGGTATTGATACTGCTATACTCTATAACCAATATCATTGCTAATGAGAACGATTATGTATTTGATCAAATGCTCTTTGACATTGAAGATTTGAGAAAGGAAATCATTGGTGTCACTTTTATCAAGGAGAGTGAACATATAACACTCAACATACGTATATGTCTCTCTCGTAAACGTAAACCAGCATCGCATCTACATCAAGATGAGATGCAGAGACTTTTTCAAATGTGTCAACTGTTATATGACGTTTCTGGTGGTGAACTTGTTCAGGCTATTGTTACATCTCTGTTCTCTGATAACAGAAGAGGACCACCAGCAGAGTACCTCTTTTTTTGAGATTAATACTACAAGATGTGATATAGAGACAGTTATTAAATAAATAGTGCTTTGGATGAAGCGTCATAATCTATCATTTGTCTTCTTAGTTCTCCAAGGACATCTTAGCCAACTTGAGGACAGCTTCCTGAGTCTTGGCACCACCGATGAAACCAGCAGCGTGAATGAAAACACAACCTGGAACACCAGTAGCTTCACTAAGAGCATCATCTCTTAAACCTCTCCAAGCTTCTGGTAATGGTTTTCTGTTTTCAAAAGAAGTGGATGTAATTGGAACAGTACTAATTCTCCAGTTTGAACCAGAATCAGCAAACAGGACATACAAGATCTCACCTTGTTTACCATTCTCCTTTTCAATGGTGTATAAGTGTTCTTTCCATGGGACAAATTGTTCAAGGATGAGAACCTTTCCAGATGGATCAACGTCAAATCTTGAAGCAAATGACTTTTCAACAACATTCTTAGCTGGTAACCATGAAAGACCTAAGCTTCTAACAACGTTTTTGAAAGCATTACCCATAAGTTCAGAGGCAACGAGGAATTGTCTATCGAAATCAGCAGGTGTATCACTCTCAGTCCAGAATGGGTTCAAATTTGCAACGATTGATGGCAGTGAGATGGACTTATCTTTGAATCTCTCTTTGAGATCCTTTTCAGCATACTTGTTGATACCGTTATCGTTAGCATCGAGAGCCTCGATGAAATCGGCATACACTTTGGAATAGAGCAAATCCTTAACAGAATCATCTTGAGTGTTAAGGATTTGACCAATGGCTTCTTTACCAAAATGCTTATAAACGAGACCAGCAGATGAGAGTTTTGTCTTGAAATTGAGTCCATTAACTTCACCAAACACTTCTTCAAACCCACGTTGGTGATGATCAAAGAACTTTGTACCATCGTATTGACCACCAACATCAACTACAATATCAGCAGCTGCCCAATCATCTGGGTTTCTTGAACGGACGAGGTTAGCATTAGAGAACTTTGGGAGGAGACGTAAGATGTAAACTGCGAGGGCCTCATCGGCGTGGAAAGAACCGTTATGGGTACAAATGGTCAATGGAGAGTCAGACATGTTAAGTTTGGCCTTCTTAAGTTCAGGAGACATGAGTAGTTCCTTATTAGAGGAGATTAATCGTTGCTGTTTATGAAGGATGTGATGAGATGTGTTTGAAGAAAAAATTGTATGGATGACGTAAGCATGAGAGATGATAGGGTAACACGTTATTGAAGAGGTTATGCGCAAGAGGGGTCGAAGTGTGTAGGGCATTTAGTATCTTATTGAAGATGTATGAGTCCGTGTATCATGATTATTGGTTTATTAGAGAGTTGTAAGAGTCTTAAGAGTCTTGGTGGAGTTATGGGTGATATGGTGATAGTTTTTTTTTTTTTTTTAACCTTTCTTTATCTCTATCTCTGATATAGTAGTTCTTAAGACAGTTCCATCGCTTATACTCGGGGAAATCGGTTAATAGTACACAGATACAGAGAGAGAGACACAGAGAGAAAGAAAGAGAGAGAGAGAGATGTATACACCGAAACTATAGCATGTCCAACTCAAGTCCATCATACGTTGAACGTCTACGTACGTATTGGCTTCAAGAAGGGATAGTAACACCTGTCACTACATCGATCCCAAGAGACTGTCTCCAAGCTGAACGTTCATTATTACTCTATTGCAAACTTAGTAGTATTCTTGCTATGATCTCATTATCCATGTTTGTTGATTTCAACCTTTTGGGGACTACCATTGAAGGTCATGCCCCACACTTCTCATCAGAGGGATTCTCTAAGGCTGTTGGAGCCATATTCTTTGTGTTATCCATTGGTGCATTGACACTGGGAGCACTCAACTACTTTGAAAACATTCATCACTTTATTGGACAAAGAAGACTCTCTGGACCGAGACTCCCTACTGAGTTCTTTGTTGGTATAACAGTGGTTACATTGTTAGCGGTGAATATTGCTTTGTTAGTTGACTCAAAGTACTGGCAATAACCGATTATTTAATGATATATGTACCCATATGACCTATATTGAATTATATGATCATAGTAGACAGATAAACCACTAGACTAACCATTAACTAACCATTAGACTAACCTATATAGTAATACACCACGCCAGGGCTCATAACCAAATTTTTATAAAGAAAAAAATGACGCCTTAACAACAACAACAACAACACAACAACAACACAAGCTCTTCCAATAACTAAGACAAAGGTTATAATGACCACAATACAAAAGCCAAAGAGAAAGTGTAAAGGTTGTGGTTGCACAGAGTTCACACGTGATATCCTTTCTGCGTCTTCGGACCTTGCGTGCTCATCATGTGGTCGAGTATATGAAGATGCTCCCATTGTGTCTGAAGTTACATTTGGAGAAACTTCAAATGGTGCTGCTGTTGTTCAAGGTTCCTTCGTTGGTGCTGATCAATCTCATGCTACATTTGCCACGGGTCCACGTGGTAACTCTATGGATTCAAGGGCAAAGACTTTAGCAAGTGCAAAGAGAAAGATTAGAGCTGTCTCTAATGCATTACGTATCCCAGAATATGTGGCAGATGCAGCGTATCAATGGTTCAGTTTAGCTTTAGCTAATAACTTTGTTAAGGGAAGACGTTCACAAAACGTTATAGCTGCATGTTTATACGTTGCGTGTCGTAAGGAGAAGACACATCATATGCTTATTGATTTCAGTGCAAGATTACAAATATCTGTTTATTCAGTTGGTGCAACTTTCTTAAAGATGGTTAAGATGCTTCATATTACCAATTTACCACTTGCAGATCCATCATTATTCATTCAACATTTTGCAGAGAAGTTAGATTTTGGTGATGATAAAGTTAAAGTTGTTAAAGATGCTGTTAAACTCGCTCAAAGAATGTCAACGGATTGGATTCATGAAGGTAGACGTCCAGCTGGTGTTGCAGGTGCTTGTCTTCTCTTAGCTGCAAGAATGAACAATCATAGAAGAACTCATTCAGAGATTGTTGCAGTGGCACATGTTGGTGAAGAGACATTACAAAGAAGACTTAATGAGTTTAAGAACACACATGCTGGTAATATGACAGTTAAGCAATTTAGAGAAGGTGTTCCTGCAAATGCTACTGCTCCACCTTCTTTCTTACGTAACCGTAAGAGAGATGTCGCTTTGGTACGAGAAATGATAACTGGTCCTACTAATGACTTGGCTCCATTATTGGAGAAACTGAATTCTACTAATCATAGAGATTCATCAACTGAAGAGAACAGTGATTCCAAGGAGCTACGTCAGGGTACAATGGATCGTAGTGATGAAGATGAATTACAAAAACTACTTATTGGTGTTGATTTGGATTCAGAGGAGATCTTACAACAACTTGAAAGGGTTAAACAAAGACAAAAACGTGATTTGGAAAGACGTGCACTCACTAATAACATTAGTGTTGAAGGATCAAGAGCTGGAACACCAGGAAATGGAACACCAATAGGTAGATCAGGCTCACCACAGACACAGATAGAGACAGAGACACAGACATTGTCAAAACAAGAGAGTGGTGATGGTGATAATGACAACAACAACAACAACAACAACGACAAAGTGGATACATCTAAACCATTTGAAGAGATGGACTCGGTCGAGTTCACTAACTATCAGCTAATTTCTAGTGGTGAGAAACCATTAACTGATACAGAGAGACTCTTAATGATTGATCCAGATCGTCCTAGAAATTTACATATGCTTCCAACAACTGCAGAAGTGTTAAACAAGATCTTGGATGATCCAGACAACTTTGAAGATATTGATGATGATGAAATTGATACTTTCTTATTAACAGAGGAAGAATCTAAGTTCAAGGAAAGGGTATGGATAGGTCTTAATGAGGAATTTTTACTTGAACAAGAGCAAAAGAGACTTAAAGCTGAAGCTGATGAAATCTCTGGTCATCAACAACCTCGTAAAAAGAGAAAATCTCCTACAAAGACTGAGAAAGATGCACTTGATGAAATTGATGTTGATGGTATTAATGGTGCTATTAAAGATCTTGCTGGATCTTCTGCTGCTCAAGGTGCTAGAAACATGTTATCTAAGAAGTCTCAGTCTAAGAAGATTAACTACTCTGCTTTGAATAACTTGTTTGAGGAACACTAAATTGGTTAGACAGGTGATGACTGTCTATGGCTTTAGGAGTTAATGTTTAGGATTTGAAGTTAATGAGACTGTAGATATATATATAAACTTATAAACTCATATATAAACTTATATATAAGCTCATTATAAACTTATAAACTCATATATAAAATCATATATATCCATATATATATGTGTCCCCTACTATATATGTATATATATAAAAAGTCATATATATATATATATATATGTGTGCCCCTACCAAGTAATCTCATCCTCGATCGAACTAAAACTTATAGAGGGGACCATTTGAACACTCTTCATCTCATTATATTCTAGGGTTCTCCAAGGACAGACGATGTTACTACGAACAAGACCCCTTAGTTGTCAAAGACTGCACTGTTTATTCCAAAGGTCATTCGCCACACTTCCTGAACATGCACCGGGACAAAGTGAGAATGAAGCATGGTTAGATTCTATTGATCAAAGTAGTGATGATGATATCTTTAATGAATCATTTCATACCCGAATGGATGAGATCAAGAGTGATACACCACTGACATCGAAACGTCAAAAGACAGATTATAAGTTCATTCGTGATTATGAAGATGGTACTATGGATATTGCATTACGTATTCGAAACAGTTCAATAAGGTCAAGTGTCTTTTCTGGTCTTAGTGCTAAACAAAGAGCTAAGGCTGAGAGTCAAAGCTTTGCAGATATTAGAGTGATACGACTTAAGTCTGGGAAAGGTGGTAATGGGAGTGTTTCGTTCTTTAGAGATGCCGGTAGAGCTATTGGACCACCAGATGGTGGTGATGGTGGTGATGGTGGTAATATCTATGTCCAGGCTGTTAAAGGTATGACCAGTTTAACCAAGTTAAGACAGAATTATCTTGCAGGGGATGGTGGTAATGGATTAGGAAGACAACTTGATGGGAAAAGGGGTAAAGATATTATCATTACCGTTCCTGTGGGGACTTTAATCAAATGGTCACCAGACCCTAAGATGTTGAAAGAAGAGATGGAAAAGGGTAAAGATGATGAACAAGTAACCGAGGTTGAAGTTAAGGCCCGAGGTGGATACATGGAAGATATTCATCCTCAATACATTCAACTGATGAGAGATTCACCTGGTGTCGGTGAAGGTTGGTATTTCAAAGATAATGATAAAGGTGAAGAATGGCATCGCCAAAAGGATTATTTCATTAAACTTGATAAGAAAGTCCAGAAATATGATCGGAAAGTCATTCAGGAGGAACTTGCAGGCGATTTATTCCCATTACATGGACTTGATCTAAGTGAACCAACGGAGACACCCGTGTTATTGTTAAGAGGTGGTATTGGTGGGTTAGGTAATATGCATTTCTTAACTGATGAAGTTCGTAATCCAAGGTTCTCCAAAGTTGGAAGATCTGGATTAGAAGGTCATTTTATCTTTGAATTGAAACTTCTTGCTGACTTAGGTCTTGTTGGTTTGCCCAATGCTGGTAAGTCTACACTGCTAAGGGCTATCTCTAATGCTAGACCAAGGGTTGGTCATTGGGAGTTTACAACATTACAACCGACAATTGGAACTATTTCTATTGGAATTGATAAACCTTCATTTACCGTTGCTGATATTCCTGGACTTATTAAAGGAGCTTCTCAAAATAAAGGTATGGGTATTGATTTCCTTCGTCATGTTGAAAGATCTGGTGGTATTGTATTCGTGGTGAGTTTAGGTAATGAAGACCCAATTGGAGATCTTGAGATATTGTTAGGTGAAATGGGTGATCGAATGGAGAATAAGAAAGTACTTGTTGCTGCTACAAAAGCAGATTTAGAAGGTACAAGAGAAAGATTTAAAGAATTAAGAAGTTATGTTGAGAATAGAGGATGGAAGATTGTACCAGTTTGTGCTATGAAGAAGGAGAATGTTGAACAGTTGGTGTTAATGATGGGTGAGTGTGCTGGCAAGTTGTGAACTAAAGATATGAGAGATGATGAACATGACTTTAAAGTTCTATACAAAGAGTGTATCATGTATAATTCTTGAAGAATTGATGTGTAAGTTCAACACCGACAAATGTAGCAGCATTTGCCGGGAAGGATCTAAGTAACGCTGGACCTATACCTGGGAAGAATCCATTAATACCACCTTTTGCATAGATAGATTTGATTGCTTGACCCATTGAGATCTTTTCCGAAATAGTATTTGTCATTCTTGTCTTGATTGTATCAACTGGGAAAACAACAGTCCACATACCAATACCAGCAAGACCACCAGCTGTTGAAATGGCCAATAAAGACAATTCACCATCTTTAGCACCACTAAGCTTTGTTAATTCTCTCTTTGCAACTTCATAAACTGCAAAATAGATTGCAGAACCTGGACCATCACGTGCCAATGTAGCTAAAGAACCACGAAACAATGAAGATAGACCACCATCAGCAAGGATACGTTTAACTGCACCAATGGTAGATTTTGGAGCATTTGCATCCTGGGTTTGTAAGACAATCTTAACTCTCTCCATTGGAGCTGCAACAAGAGTTGTTGGAATGGCAGAGATGAAACCAGCTGAAGAGATTTGAGCCGTGGAGAAAGTTGTAGTATCTTGTCCCGAGTAGTAAGATGATACGATTCTCTTTCCCATATCATAACCCCAAAAGGAAACGGCAAACATCGGAGTAACACCAAGTAATGGAGGAACAACACCTCTATAAAACCCTGTGATACCACTAGTGGAGATGATATTCTTAACAGCTGAGGACATTGTTGGGAATTGACCTGATTGAAGACGAACTTTAACGAGATCAAATGGGTGACCAGTGAGCACTGCTGCTACACCTCCAACACCGCCTGCGGTGATGGATTTGAGGTTTGAAACTAGGACAGAGTCCTTTGTAGTGATTGTATCTTCGAGTGCCGTATCCTGAGTGTCTGCCATACTTGTAGAGACTAAGATCTAATACTATTGTGAAGAGTAAGGGTAAGAGTAATAGTATGTGCAACCCCACCTTCTTATAAAATAGCCGCGCGTGGGGAAACGCGAAAACTTGAGTTTTTTACCGGTGACCCACCGCGAATCTGTTATGTAAGATCAATATAACATGGATAGTCACGCTTATATTGTTAAAACTTCCATTGGACCTATTGATTGATTAATATATTGATTGAATATGCATTAGATATATGACTATTGATCATAAATAAAACATCTATATGAAGTCTTTATGACAGTTATATAACATCAATATGACATCTATATAACAATCACACAAAGTATTGTAAGAATCTATGCATCCACTCGACCGATCGTCTTTCATCTTCATCACTCTGTGTGGGGGTAGTACACTTAGGAATAACACTCAATACCGAGGTTGGTAATTGACGTAATTTTTCTAATGATGGTCCAGTATCTGAAAGTCCATAGTGCATCAGAAGCGCATAAATATCCTCGGCAGTTAATGTTTTGTTGTTGTTTTCTTTGTTTTCTTTGTCTTCCATTGGTTGACGTAATGATCCGTCATCTTGCTTCTCATTATCCCTCGGCTTAACTTCAACTTTACCCTCCATACGCGGAAGAAACCTCTTAACCCTTTCAAGTTCTTTTAACCCTTCTTTTAATAGTTCCATCGTTAATTCATTAGAGTCAAATACATGACTATCTTTGATCTTCTCCTTTAGATAATTAAATACATCATCGATATTCAACTTTGTCCAGTTGTTGTTACCATCATCTTGTCCATTGGCAGTATAGTTGTCCAACAAAGACCTTAGTGTATAAAGTCTAAACTTATCCCAATACCTTAATGAGTACTCATCATTTAAAGTAGATCCTTTCTTAGTCTTCTTCTTAACACTAAGTGGTGTTCCCGATTGTGATGACTTTGTGATAGAGTTGATTAAACCCGATGGTGCCTTATAATCAGGATCTCGATCCGTTGTATTGACATTTCGATTCTGTTTCCGTCTTTTACGTGGTGTCTGTGTAACCATTTCAACTTTATCTAATAGTTGACTCACTATCCTAATACGCCATGTCATCTTATACATAGATCTCTACTTGAACAAATTTACGCGACGCGACTGGTGATGTCGGCACCTGATCAATCAAACCATATAGAAAACATATAGAAAACATATAGAAAGCATATACAAAATATATACAAAGCATATACAAATATATAGATTCAATACATATTAACTAGATCCAAACCTTTATACTAGAGATTACCTATATACAAGTACATCCCCATATGTCTAAACAAAGTAGAAAATAATGCAATCAATACCTCACAATTAAACGACCATCGTTATCATTCTCAAACAATTCAATAAACTCCCCCGTCTTAATACTAAATCCATCCACATGTAATCCATAATTATAACTATCATTCCATTCATAAACCCCATCCTTTGGTGGTTCAAGCAAACCTTTCTCAAGTCTCACTTTCATCTCCATACCATGAGCCATCTCCACATTTGATTGCCCTTCAAAGATACTTGTAGTATGTTGTAATACAGGTTTCATCGTAGTAGAATCCACCAGAGATATGAAAACACGACATGAAGTTTGTTCTTCGGGCATTAACAAATCTAAGTGAGTCTCATTTCTATAAGTATCTTTAAAATTTGGTGCAGATTGTAATAATGATTCCTTATGATGCATTTGACCCAATGTTATCTTAGTCATGCTTTTAGACGTTGATGAGACACAAGTCTCATAGAAAACTTTCTTATGTGCATCTCTTCCAAATGAAGAATATATCGATACAAGTAATGGTTTTTGGTTTAGATGATATTCAAGTTTTTTAGCTTGAATGTAATGCGTTAGATGTGTCACCTCGCGGGAAATGCAAAATGGTTCAAGTGTATGGGTGTGTGATAGTAAAGTGAGCTTAAGCTCCGTCGGTAGTTTTTCAAATGACATATCTTTAAGTCAACCAGTTTTAAGTGTTGTAAGCAATAAAGAAGAGGTATAAAGAAAGAAATAAATAACCCGGGGGTGAAACACCTTTTATCCATCACCATATCCCAACCCGGATTAAAAAGACTTCACCCGAGTCACCGGGTCTCATCACCCGGTTTGCTCCGATTTTTGTCACATAAAAGAAAAAGAAAATTTCGGCCATTTCCGATTCGGCAAATGCGTCACCTCCGGGGCGTCAGATCTATTATTCATGCATATATGAATAGATTTGAATCATATAGATAGATATAGATATAGATATAGATATAGATATAGATATAGATATAATGTATATAGAGATATAATGTATATAGAGATATAATATAGATATATATATATATCACTTCAAACCAACAACTTTCTTATCAGCACCATATGATTTGGTGACATATTCACCATCAAGCAAGATAACATCCTGTGGTCTATAATCAAGCTTACCGGTGAAGTAAGAAGTCAAAATGTTCTTAACACCTTCAGAATAACGAGCCTGTGCATCCAAGTTGGAACCGGAGACATGTGGAGTCATAGCATTACCACCACCATACTTATTAGTGAAATTTCTCCATGGATGATCAAGAGGTGCCGGTTGTGGATACCAAACATCACCACCATATCCTCTTAATTGACCAGATTTAACTGCATCAGCAACTGCTTGTGCATCACAAATGGCTCCACGTGCAGTGTTAACAAGTAAAGAACCTGGTTTAAATTTGGATAAGAGCTCTTTGTTAACTAAACCTTTAGTACCAGCATGTAATGGAGCATTAATAGTGACAATATCAGCTTGTGAAACCAATTCTTCAACAGTATCAACCCTTCTAGCATTGACTTTGGATTCCAACTCCTTAGATAATGGTTGATAATCATAATATAACAACTCCTTTGGCTTAAAAGGATACAATCTTTCCAAGACTTTGTAACCGATACGACCAGCACCAATGGTAGCAACGGTTTTACCTTCTAAATCATAGGCTTCACGAGAGATCTTGGCAATGTTCCAACCACCTGCAATGGCATCTTCATGAGCTGGAATGAAATTCTTAACCAGGGCCAAGATTGTAAGTAAAACGTGTTCTGCCACTGAAGTGGTATTTGAACCTGTAACTTCCAACACTGAAATCTTACGACCAGATTTGTTAATGTAATCCAAATCAATATGATCAGATCCAACACCTGCAGTAATGAGGAGTTTAAGATTCTTTGCAGATTCAAGTCTTTCCTTGGAGATATAAGCTGGATTGAAAGGTGTAGAGATGATAATTTCAGCATCTTTTATATGTTCATCAATTTCAACACCTTTATCAGATGTTGAATAAAGGGAACGACCATTATCAGCAAGGAATTTTTGAATACCAAGTGCATTCTCAGCTGATCCAAGAAGTTTTGGAACGTTATATTCTCCTCCTTTGAAGAGGATGGCAAGTACTTTCCCAGCAGACATGATTACTTGATTGTATATAGGTTTGATATATATTCAGGATTCAAGGGGGGAACAAGGTCAATATATATATATATATATATATATATATATGCCTATATATACATATAAGATTTAATAAGCTTTAAGATAAAACACCCGTGGAATACACTACCTTCCGTGGGTCTCGGAATAGTCATCTTTCCATACCATACTCCACGGATCGAGCGAATAATGGAATGATATGGGTGAACTTGCTAAGTGTGGGGCTGAAACATGGAAGGCTTAAAGAGGGGATAGTCTATTATGCGGGGAGTAGAGTTATAGAGATTGGGGAGATAGAGAAGTCTAATATGATGAAATCCGGGGAAGACAATATTGATAGTGAGACGACGTAGGGGCAACGCTGTGAGTCAATGGAATAGTTTAAGTTAACCGAGTCAATTGATCTCATACAAGTAAAAACACAGGATAGCAATGTATGACGTATAAAACAAACGGTTTATTCGGACAGCGAGTTATTCGGTTATTGTGCCCTTCGCTTTACCCCCCACCCCCTTGTCATATACTCGCGGAAAGCTGGGGAACTGCAATATGATTGGCTCGGAGCGGGTATACCTTAGGCAATATAACAAATTTGTACTTTATTCATATGGTTGAGTCTTATATTGATTATCAATATGTTCTTATGAATGATTATGAAGAATATGTTATATTGAAGTAAAGAATGTATATATTGTTTACTCTGGTCTCTTATAAACATGAGAAGCACTAGCTTGATCAGTTGGGAACACTAACAACTCAGCAACGACAGTGTTTGATTTTCTAGAAGTTGCAAAGACAATCAATTCAGCAATATCATCAGCATATAAAGGTTTACGACCTTTATAAACTTCATCTGCTTTATTTTTATCACCATAATTTCTCACAATAGAGAACTCGGTTTCAACTGCACCAGGTTGAACTTCAATAACTCTAATGTTTGTATCAATAAGTTCTTTTCTTAAAGAATCAGTAAATGCTCTTAGGGCAAATTTTGAAGCACAATAAATGGAACCACCTGGGTATGCATCCCTTCCAGCAATTGAACCAAGTTGAACAATATCACCAGAATTCTTCTTCTTAAAGATAGGTAAGACAGCCTGGGTAATTGCAATCATACCAAGGACATTAGTATCAAAAGTCTCTGTAACATCTTGTTGCTTGATGGTACCAACTTTATCATTACCAAGGGCTTTACCTGCATTATTAACAAGGATGTCAATGTCTTTAAAATCATCTGGTAGAGATTCAAGGAATGGATCAATAGAACCAGACTTGGAGACATCAAGTTCACCAACATGACATTTTAAAGATGGGAATTGAGTCTGTAATTGATTTTTAACCTCCTGTAGTTTATCAAGTCTTCGAGCTGCAAGAATCAAAGAAACTTGACCATCAGCAGCATTAGCATATTCAAGGGCAGTTGCCTTTCCGATACCACTAGAGGCACCAGTGATAAAGATGGTCTTACCTGCAAGACGTTGAAGAGCTGCTTTACCCATAGACATTTTGTTAAGGTTGTAGTTTATTCGATGACTTTATACACCTATGGTTATAACTGGATAAATCATTTCCTATAAAAAGATTAATTGTGGTGCTGACGCCCCACACCCACCACAGCCGCAAGTGGGTCAAAAGGAACTGACGAAAGGAGCAACTGAAGCGATAGTTAAAACGGGCACGTGACTATATTTATGGTGTGCGGGTGTTTAATAGGAGAGATGATAATAGTTTTTGATTACATAAGCAAAAAAGAAATTGAAACCAGGGGGGCGAGAGTGTGTGCGCCTACCAATACAAATGCTTGCGGGTCGTTTAGGGCATACAAGTAGTAGTAGTAGTAGCAGTAGTATAGAGAGAAGAGACAGTTTAACCGATTTATATCGTTCGATATGATTACATGAATGATTACATGAATGATTATATGAAAAGTGACTCTTGTAGAGAATGTATGTGCACCGCCCCCTCTCTTGTTTAAGGTGGTACGTGGGACGTGGTACATGGTACGGTGGTACGACGCCACCGTGTACCACCGTGTGATATCTAATGCGATCTGAACGAGAGCAAAGCAAACCTCCTGATCTGTAGTGTGTCTTCAAATGTGTCCCCCTCGTATAGCAAAAGCGTAGCAAAATCTAAACGAGAAGTGCGCGACCCGAACGTCGTATAGCCAAGATGCTCGTTTAACTTCATAAACATCGGCTCAGCCTGAGGAACAGCTGAGCAGCTGAGCTGAGCTGAGCGCCACGCGCCTTTTTTTTCATCGTGCGCGTTTTTCCTCTTATATATCAAACCACCGCCCACCCAAAGATTAGCCGCCCACTTCAACAACAACAATTCTCTTCTTTAGCCACAAACATTAGCTCTATCCCCTTCCCATCCTTCACCTCTTCTTCTCCATCTCTTTCTTCTTATCACAATAAGCAGTCCTTCAACGGTCCGCTAACTCCAAACTCAAATCATGTCTCTTGTATTTGCAAACACTACACTTTCAGAGGCACTCCCTGTTGCCGCCAACTATCGTGAGTCCCTCTCACTTGTGGCTAAGGCCTTCCCAGAACTTCCTTATGTCGAACGTTATTGGTCTGCTTGGTACCACTATATGCAGAATGATGTTCTTGCTACTGGTCTTATGTTCTTTTGTCTTCATGAGTTTATGTACTTCTTCCGTTGTCTTCCTTGGTTTATCATTGATCACATGCCATACTTCAACAAGTATAAGATTCAACCAACAAAGATCCCAACTAATAAGGAACAATGGGAATGTCTTAAGTCTGTTCTCATTTCTCATTTCCTTGTTGAATCTGTTCCTATTTGGACTTTCCATCCAACATGTCAAAAACTTGGAATCTCAATCACTGTTCCTTTCCCATCATGGACAACTTCTTTCTACCAAATTTGCATCTTCTTTGTCCTAGAAGACATCTGGCATTACTGGGCTCATAGATTGTTCCACTATGGTCCATTCTATAAGTACATTCATAAGCAACACCACCGTTATGCTGCTCCTTTCGGTCTTACCGCTGAATATGCTCATCCAGCTGAGACAATGATTCTTGGTTTCGGTACCGTTGGTATGCCAATCATTTGGGTCTATTTCACTTCTAACTTGCACTTGTTCACTTTGTGTCTTTGGATCACTTTGAGATTGTTCCAAGCTGTTGATGCTCATTCTGGTTATGAATTCCCATGGTCCCTTCATCATTTCCTACCATTCTGGGCTGGCGCTGAACACCACGATTTGCACCACCACTATTTCATTGGTAACTACGCTTCTTCTTTCAGATGGTGGGATTTCACCCTCGATACCGAGGCTGGTCCAGAAGCTAAGGCTGAAAGAGAAGAAAGAATGAGACTTAAGGCTGAAAAGAAGGCTATGGCTTCTAAGAAGACTCAGTAAGCTCTCTCTTCATCACACATAGACACCTGAAATGAAACAACAATCCACCAACACATACCATACAGAAGTTGTCCAAAGAGAGACCTATGGCTGTGCCATTTGCTCTCATCATTTGATCAACGACTCTGTGCTTTTTTATTCACCTTGTTTGTTCAACGATTCTTAATCCTACCTTATTGCTTGTTTCGTTTTGCTAAACACACTGGGATTTAATCCCACATACACATACAATTTCATAATTACGTTCAAATATTGCCTTTTTCTGTAACAAAAGAGAACTTTCATATAGTGCTAATGACTTATGTTGAATTCTAAAGAGAATACCTTAATGTAATGATGTATTGTCTGCTCATTCCAACTGCGCAGCATAGATTCTATCAGCAATCTCACAAGCTTCATTCCAATATCCATCTTTTTCAATGGTTACACTACCATTGGCATTAAATGATCTAACTTCCTTAATGTCAGATGTCCCCCAATCAATCCCTTTCATACAAATGAAATCAGTGTATGGCTTAATGAATTCCAATACACATTTAGATTCATCTTCATCAATAGAACCAGTAGCGGACACGGCATAGAACCACAAGGGTTGATCCATACCATGTGTAACTCCATTAAAGACACCATGTTCTGCAAGAGTTGCCTTTGACTTCTTGGAAATGAAATCAATGTGATAACGATGAATAGAAGAGAGTGGGAATCCACCTTTAATCAAATTGTTAAGATATCCACGTGTAGATGCAGTAACTTGTGTATCAGCACAAATGAGTCCAAATACATCTGTTAGTCTCTTTTGGAAATCAGGATCATCTTCAGTCAAGTCCTTTGGGTAATACATCTCCATGAGATCATCAAGTGTAGATTTTGGATAATAGTTCTCCAATTGAATCACAAGCTCAGATTTGGTTCTTGGTGTGTTTAAGGCACCATAGAGTGGAGGTTCATTACTCACTTGTCCAATGATCATCTTAATGTTACGATCAGTGAGCTTTTTAGCATAGACACCAGACTTAATATCAGCAAGAAGAGTCTTGGAAATGAAAGAATCATCAGTAACTGCACGGAAAGTGTGAAGTTTCATCTCTGGAATCATCTTAACAATCTCATGCTGGTCAATCTTCTTTAACTGGGAGAGTTTAGTAGATGCATCTAATGTCTTATCAATACCAAACTTGTCACAAAACTCTTCAAATTGAGCCATAGTCTCCTTGGTGTCCTTTGGCTGTACAGCAAGTGCATTAGAGAAATGAACAACTTGTTTAATGATTTGTTTCTCCTGAGGGTGATACATCTCATATGCCAATTGGAAAAAAGTAGAATATGAACCAGCACTAAGACCAGAAACGGTAATCTTATCTGGATCACCACCAAAATTGGATATGTTCTTAGCAGTCCATTCAAGAGCTGCTCTTTGATCCCATAAACCAAAATTGGAAACTTCGGGGCCCAGCTCTTCACCACTTAGGAAACCAAATGCATTCAATCTATAACCAGCAGATACAATGATATACTTAGATGTGAGATTAGGTGTAGACATCAAATCACTCGGATCATAGACTGGAGATTGAGAAGCTGCACCGTATTGTAACCATCCACCATGGATATAGAAAAGCACTGGAAGAGTTTCACGTGGCTTCTCAATTGCAGACAATGGTGTCCATATATTGAGATAGAGACAGTCTTCTGACTTATCAGTGTAACTGTTCAGATAGTCAATGTTGGGATTCGAGACGTGGGGAGCAGGACACGGGAGGCCAAACTCTTCATAGTTATAGGAGGAATAATCATAGTCGTCTGGCACTGGACGGGGCTTCTCCCAGCGATAATCACCAGTTGGTGGAAGTGCATAACGAATGTTTGCAAAACGATAGCACATTGGCTTTTTTGTCTTGTCATCAAGGACAAGTGTGCCCTTAAAGGACACTAATGGAGACTTGTACGTGTATGGTGTACTCGAGAGCGAAGACACTGGCTGACCCATTGATGCGATGAGTTCTTTAGATAACTTGACAAGCTCTCATATCAAGATGGAAGAACATAGATAAGAGACATTTGACATACACATCACTCCTTTTATACCCAGATCACTTGTAGATTGTCGCAGGGAAACCCCGATAAGGAAAGCGCCCCGAGAAGATCTGTACGAGGGCCTCGTGGTGTCCGGGTGTGTGTTTTTTATCTTAACACAAGACTCAAATCTGTTCGTCTCATAAAGAGAAGACTTTAGAGAGTGGAGACACATCGTCGCTAGATAGCACAAACGATGACAGAGACAGCATTGAATACACTCTATGTCCACAATCTCAATGACCAGGTCTCCGTGACTAAGTTGAGAGAAAATCTATACGTTCTCTTTAGTACATATGGTGAGATCTTGGAGGTCAACATGTCACCAGCTCTCCGAGGCCAGGCATTTATCGTCTTTACAGATGCTACGGAAGCCAAGAAGGCACTACGAGCAACACAGAATCAGATCATCTTTGGTAAGGAACTCAAAGTTGAGTACGCAAAGACAGAGAGTAAGAAGGTCGCTGTATCATGAGCTTGGTATAATAACTACTTAGTTCAGGTTGTCTAATATCTCACGAAGTTACGAAACCCCCTCCTCCCTACCCATACTACAGTTTCACCACTACAACCATACTTGAATCTAATATGAGGTTAATTGTATTTACAAGGTGTGAAATAATGCATACATAAGGCATGCGTGGTGGATTGACAAAAAGATGCAACGCGTAATCAAATAACCACACGATTAAAAAGGAAAGACAATCATAACGGAGTCAAAACAAACAAATACAACATAGAACACGTATCAAAAAACCTGAATATGCGTAAATCAGGCAGTAGCTGGGACAGGGAACGGTTGTTTTTCGACATCCTTTCTGTCATCACTGTCTGGTGTTCCCACAACGGTATTTGTTCTCTCCTTAGCCTTATGCAATGGCTCACCATTCACAACCTTGATGATCTCCTCTTTAGTTAACGTCTCGTACTCAATCAATCCCTGAGCGAGTCTTTGCAATTCAACGCTCTTTTCTTTCAACATCTTTCTTGTACGCTCTTCAGATGCCTTAAGCATATCAACAACCTCTTGATCGGCAACATCACGAAGCTTTGGTGACCAAGAGTCCCATTTTTCAGCAAGACTGATTGGACCAACCTTCTCAGACATACCATACTGTGTAACCATGGCACGAGCAGTACTTGTAGCCGATGATAAATCGGAACCACATCCAGAAGTGGTGTTCTCTGGACCATAAGTCATCTCTTCGGCAATCTTACCACCCATACACACATCTAAACGGGCAATGCACTCCTTCTTGGTGATATCAACCTTATCCATCTCTGGAAGCTGGAATGTTATACCAAGTGCACGACCTCTTGGAAGAATAGTCGCCTTGTAAAGAGCTGTGGCACCTGGTGTGTAGAGAGCCATGATAGCGTGACCAGCCTCGTGGTAAGCAGTAGCTTTTCTGGTAGCCTCAGTCATTACCATAGTCTTTCTAGCAGCACCCATCAAGATTTTATCCTTAGCCCACTCAAAGTGGTTCATATCGACAGAAAGAGCATTCTGCTGGGAAGCGTAAACAGCAGCTTGGTTAACCAAGTTCATGAGCTCAGCACCACTAAGACCTGGAGTACCACGAGCGATGATGGTTGGGTCAACATCCTTAGCAACTTCAACGTTCTTCATGTGATGCTTCAAGATATCAGCACGGCCACGAACATCTGGGAGGTCAACATTGACAATCTTGTCAAATCTACCTGGACGGGTAAGGGCTTTATCAAGGGACTCTGGGAAATTGGTAGCACCAATGATGATGATACCAGAAGTCTGGGAGAAACCGTCAAGTTCAACCAATAGCTGGTTCAAAGTCTGTTTAGCATAGGCTTGATCACGTGGGTTACGCTTTCCTCCAATAGCATCCAACTCATCAATGAAAATGATAGCTGGTGAGTGAGCTCTAGCCTGAGTGAAAAGCTCACGGACTCTCTTAGCACCAACACCAACGTACAACTCATCGAATTCAGAACCTGACATGAAGAAAAATGGAACACCAGCCTCACCAGCTGTGGCACGGGCAAGTAAAGTCTTACCGGTACCTGGTGGACCGGTTAAGAGGACACCCTTTGGAAGCTTACCACCAAGACCTGTGAACTTTGTTGGATCTTTCAAGAAATCGACAATCTCTTCGAGCTCAGCACGGGCTTCATCAGCACCTCTAACATCTTCAAACTTGACAGTGACCTTGGACATGTCAACGGACTTGTCAGTTGACTCAGAACCCTTGAAAATGGTACCTGACTCAACAAGGTATGTGAAACCTTCCATGGCACCCCATGTTAAAAGACCAACGGGGATCAACCATTTGAGCCATTTACTTACCATGGTCCATGTGGATTCTGTAACAACAACATGTACTGGCTGTTGACGAGAGCCATAAGAACCAAAGCCAGCAGCACCATTTCCAGCTCCAAGACCAACGGTGTTGAGAGATCCCTGGGCAAGTTGAGACTTTACAGCTTCAGCCTCTTTGAGCTTTCCGAGCTTCTTCAAGGCATCAGCATACAGCTGGGCACATTCACTGGAAGATGAGATACCGGGTGACTCGTAACGAGAGACGACGTATTGTGGGTAATTAGCTTTGAGGAGAGCACGGTAAAATTCAGCCTGTACTTCTGGATTGTGTAAATCGTTATTGGCAGCTTGTTCTTTCGTGGCAAGTTGGGCTTGGACAGCAGAGGAGGCTCTTCTCACGGCGGTGAGAAGCATGGCTCTGGAGGGCCCCTGTGTGGCGAGACGAGCCAGCATCGGCGTTGTGGTTCTGAGCATTGGTCAGTGGCGTAAGACAGTGGCGGAGTGTGACGGCAACTAGGGGAAAGGTTCGGAGCTGTGGGTCGACGGGGACTCCGTTCGATGCGTGGAAAAGTTTATGAACGGTGGCTGCTGCTGTGATGAACAGAGACTTTTGCCAGTAGTATAAGTTTTTGTTCTCAGGGGAACGGTGATGAAAAAGAAAAGGGGTTAAGACTATGGAGATGTCTCCGCCCAAAAGTGTTGATGATGGACGTCACCAAATTCTGGAAAGACCCCGCGAATTTTTGGTGTGGCCGTACCATTATTGTGGAGTCACCTCAATATGGGGGCTTTAATATAATGGGTTATTCGTACATTACCACCATTTTAGAGACTAAAGAACTGGTCTTCCTACTCCTAGCAAAAAGGTTTCTAAATCATCATCTATTTGGTATCGTGAGTGTTATATCCGCATTTTTTTCATTCCGTTAGCGTCTTCGGGTCAAACCCCGTCACTTTCAAGTCCTTTAACTCTGTATCGTTTTCAATCGTGAGACCATGCTCGTTGGCCAAGTGAAGTAAACAGATGAAGCATAACGACGTAGAGAGATCTTTCTTTTGTTCACTCGGATACATCTTACCGATATCACCAACAATGTCACTGAATTGTCTCTCCTGGGCATCCTCCTTCTTCACTTCAACAGACTTCCACATATTGTCCTTGAGCTTTTTGATGTTAACATTTTTAGCCTTCTTCGAGTATGTGACATACTCTGGTTTCACCTTAGCACCACCTGCAATCAACTGAGTACCAAAGTCCACCTTACCATCGGCCAGAGTCTCTGGGAACGGAGCATCGTCCCCGAAATAATCAGCACCACCGTCATCGTAGAATAAATTGTCATCATTATCATCATTTGCACCATCAAGCAGAAGACTGCGTTCTTGTTCCACCTCCTTATAATTCTCAGCCCAAATTGTAGCCTCAGACTGTCTCAAGTCTTCGGGTCCTGATAACGGCTCAGAACTTCCTGTTCTTGAGCGAGGATCAAGCTTCTTACGGAAGATATTCATTCTCTGAGATGGCTTCAAGAACAATTTTGTTAAATGCTCAGAGGAGAATAACATATCATCTGGAAGCAAATTGCTATCTGCAGATTCCCATTCGGCCTGGGGTAATGTAATACTTGTTTTGGCCTTAGCAAACAGTTGTTTTTGCTCCGCCATATAATCATCTTCATCCTGATCACATACACTCAAGAAGTCAATCACAAATGCTTCCTTCTGCTTACGCGCTTTCGGTGCTGGGTTTGCACCACCCTGAGTAGCTTTCAACTCTTGTGCCTTCTCTTTCTTGAGCTGCCTTACCTTCCAATGTTCAGGGCCAGCCCAGTTACGTTTCATCGCATCATCAAAGTAGGCCATCAAGTCTTGATCAACAACAGTGTTCACAATACCGGTATCTTCACCTACATCATCGTTATCATCGTTCTCGTCTTTGAAGATCACTGCAGCAGCTTCACCATCAAGCTCACCATACGAGTTTTCATTAGCACCAAAGTCGAAGTCATCTCCACCATCTCCACCGTCATAGTAGTCATCGTAGTCGTTGTTGTTTTGCTGAATGTCTTTACCCAGAGTGATCTTACTTGTATCGATATCATCAACGTGAAACTCGTTCAAGATGGACTTGGCCTTGTTAATATCCTTCAGCACTGTATCTAAGTGACCAATGGATGGACAGAGTGTGACTCCAGTAAGATCAGAATCATCACCATCAAATAAAAAGTGTTTCAACGATGAAATATCCACGTCTTCTTCATCCATACCAGACATCTCTGTATCTTCGATATCTTCAGCATCTTCATCACTAACATCTTCGTCTTCGGACTTATCACCGTTAGCGTTGGTCGTGCTAGCATCAAAAACAACCCTGGAGTGCTTATCCATGCCCAAAGTGTTCAACAATAAACTCTTAGCACCACCTTCGTCGAACTCAGCGAGTGTCTTCTTGAATAATGGATCTATACTCAGTTCTTGGGACAACTTTTTGACTTTGAGTTGATCAAAAGTAGTTAAGGTGGAACCACTGTCTTTGGATTTGTTTTTGGATTTACCTTTCTTGCCCTTAGATTCGCCTGAATCCACATCCATGTCCCCATCTAGGGAGTCATCATCATTATGTCCGTCTTCTTCGTCCCCACTTTCTTCATCTTCTTCGCTTTGTTCTTCTCTCTTACGCGTTGCCAACCCACTGAGCAACCTTCCTGTCTCTGTGGCAACAGAATCAACTCTGGATGAGTAGATCTTGACACATCCATCAAGGGTGGCACTTGCCTTTTGAAAGTTGATGTTGTTGTCACCCTCTCTCAACACGTTCAAGTCGTGAAAGTAATCAATCAAGGCAAAGTTCCAACTGTTTGTGGTATTAATTTTGTTATCTGTAGCCATTTTAATCCACTCTTCAAAGTTGGCCATCATAACACCCTTATCCTTCTCGATAACGGGCAAACTGTCAAAGAGAGAAGTACTGGTATTGGCTGCGTCGGCATTGAGCTCTTCACGAAGGAGAGCAGCACCGCTCACACGGCGCTTCTCCTGTAATCGCTTCTTCATCACCTTGGACTGCACATAAGCCATCTTGTCGGTAGTTTGGGCTTATGGGCAGGCGAGCAGGCAGTTGCTGGTGGAAGTAGAAACGCGTGGTGCTAAAGTAGACTTTGTATAACGCTTGTTTACAAATTGCGGATCCGCTGCCCGCGAAACCCTGTACAACGTCGTCACGACAACTGAAATTGTAATGTGGCGCTTACCGTTGTCTTTTTAGCGTGGTTCTCCTCCTTGGCTCTCTTACAAGTTCTTCCATATGAATATCGATTCAATTGTACAAATTCAATTATTATAATATACATGAGTGTTGTGCGTTTTCGATTGCTCTTTTGTCTTTTTTTTGAAGTTTTAGGCGTTGTCCAACAAGTAGTTGGTGGCGGCCTCCAAGTTCCACTTCTCTCTTTCGAGAGCCTTCAGGGCCTCTTCCTCAGAGAAACCCATACCGGTCAACTCCTGCACCGCGAGTGAATGTGGTGTTGTAGCAATTCTTGGTGGCACAGATCTTGAAGTGGCTTGAGAAGTAGGGGTCTGAGTGGCAGGAACGGCCTGTGGTTGGATGACTGGGTGTTGACCAGACTGGTTACCAAAGCCAGCAAATATTTGCTCCCACTCTTCATTGTCTTGACCCGGCTGAGCAGCACCTGGTGTTTGAGCTGGTGGGAAAGCATTGTCAGAATTACTGAGTCCATCAGTGCCGAAGAAAGTGCTACCTTCAAGTTCCTCTTGGTAGTTCTCTGGCTCGATATCTTCATCATACTGAAGATCAGCCTCTTTCGCTTCTTCCAAACCATCAAAGTCATCAGCAAATGCATCTCTCTCTGCAGGAGCAGATGTTGTCGTTGTAGGGGCAGTCGTTGATGGGAATGTACCAAGACCAGCAGCAGCGTTTACAAGCGGAGAAGATGCGGTAGGATCGTTCTTGACTGGCGATTTTGGGAAGCTGTCAGATGTCTCATGGAACTCATCAGAATCACTGTCACTTTCATCAATTTCAAGCTCCTGGATTGGCGGGAACTCATCATTACCAGTTGCTGTGGTAGAGGAAGGACCTGTAGCTGAAGCGTACGTTGGTGGATCAACTGAAGCAGCATCGGTAGAATCAAATGCGTCCTGTCCATCGGTGCTCTTTTCCTCAGTAGTTGGTGTGAGACCAGCAAAGTCACCACTCTCACTGTCACCCTTGGAAGATGAGAGACCAACGGCAGCACCAATAGCTGCTACAGGGGCCGCCACGGCAGCAGCAGCGGTACCCAGAACAGAAGGATTTGACTCTGGAGCAGAAGCGTCAGCAGCGGTACCCTTAACAACAGCATCCTCAGATGAGATCTCAGGCGTCTCAGCACTTGGCTCAACAACAGTCTCATCAGATGGGTCCACAGATGAGTCAACAATAGGCTGAGAAGACTGTGACTCCAAAACAGGCTCTGACAACTTGGAACCTGAGACGGAGGTAGCCACTTGCGGTTCAGCCCAAGCACCTGGAATTGACTGTTCGATGCGGTCAGCCGTCTTAGAAATAGCACTGTTGTCAGCAGCGCCAGGGGCGGAAGCAGAATCATTTCCTCTCAAAGTGTCATGAGTATAGGCAGCCTCACCAGCATCAGACTTCTGGTCATCAACGAATTCAAATGAACCAACACCAGAAGATTCACCTTCAGCCGGGTCAGTTGGCTCTGGTGCTCTGGCATTGTAATCTCTGCTCAAAACATTTGCAGCAAGAGCTGGCTCTTCCCCGACGAGAGCATCAATGTTGGCTGTTTCCTCAATGTCATCGCCACGGACAGACTGTGGAGCATTGTTCTGGACAGAAGAGGTAGCAGACTCTGGTCTTTGAATGTCCATGTGGTTGAATTGCTGAGCGGCAGGGAACTGATCGTACTGGTCCGAGCCAACGGAAGCGGTCTGCTCGGTAGTAGCAGCAACTGGAGAGTCGAATTCAACGTTCTTATCACTGTCAGCCTTGCTGAAAGTATTAGCATAAGCAGCAGCTCCGGCAGCACCAACAGCGCCCAGAGCACCAGCCAAAACACCCTTGGATGCAGAAGATGATTCGCTCTCATTAGTAGAGGCAACACCTCTCTCAGAAGAGTGGAATGCCTCACCAGAAGAACCAGCACCGTAACCAGTCGTAGCATCATTAATCTGCTTCTCAGTGAACTGCTGGATTCTCTGGGCGTACTCAACCTGTTGCTGTTCAAGTTGTTCTTCAGCAGCATCATGTTGTCTCTGTCTCTCCTGAAGGTTGTTAAACAATTGCTGGAGACGCTGCTCCTCCTGTTGAATAGCCTGCTCATACTGTTGCTGTTGCTGAATTCTGGCTTGAAGTTCCTGTTCCTTAGCAGCAAATTCGGCCTCAGCCTGCTGGTGTTGCTGCTGACGAGAAGTCAGGGCACTCTCGTTTTGTTCAACTTGTTGCTTAGTGAGTTCAAGATCAGCCTGTTTCTTGGTGTATGTCTCGTGATGACCATCTAGCTCCTGTGTGAGGGCCAACAAGTTAGCAATTTCATCCTTGATACTGGAAGACTGAACCTCAGCAACGTTCAACTGCTTAGAGTTGATAGCAACGAGACCCTTGGACTGCTTAACCTCAGCTCTGACTTTCTCCAACTCCTTGGTGGCCTCGGATTGCTGGGAATTCAAAGTGGCGAGACGTTCCTTCAAAGTGGTGTTCTCCTGCTGGGTTTCCTGGAGTTCAGCTTGTAAGCTCTGCAACTCAGTCTGGACTTGGTTGAACTGAGCCTCAGCGACAGAGGCCTCCTGTCTCAATTTCTCAGTCTCATTACGAGAAGTCACCAACAATGACTCAACCTGCTTCGTTTGCTGGACCTCCTGATCGTAAGAAGCTCTCAACTTGGTCAACTTGGACTCAATTTCCTGTTTCAGATTTGTGATCTTCGCCAGTTCCCTCTCAGCTCTGGTACGTTTGTCATGAATTTGAGAAGTCTGGTTGCTTAAAGAGCCAATCTGGTTGGACAAGTTGGCCATGTCAGTAGTAGCCTGCGATAGTTTACCAGAGACTTCAGGGTTGGAATCAGCGAGCAAGTCGTCGTTTTTACCGAGCCCTCTAGCGGCAATTGCACCACCAGCAAGACCAGCACCGCCGAGGGCACCACCAATAGCGTTAAAGGCAGAAGAGCCCGTTGATATGTTGGACATGTTTCTGGCGCCAGTGGAGGCTGGGACTTGCGTTGGAGCTGGTGGGAATGGAGAGGATGAAGACTGTGCGCCTGTACCACCCGTTGTCTGTGGGAAAGCACCTGGAACAGATGCCTGAGCTGCGGAAGGAGAAGTCACAGCAGGAGAGGAGGCAGCAGGGGAGGAGGCAGCAGGAGCAGGAGCAGGAGCAGGAGCAGCAGCTTGTTTGTCCACCATGCTCTGGCCAAAGCTTGATGATGGCACAAATGGTTTTGGAGCACCACTTCCAGTTGGTGTGTAGTTGACAGTGGAGTTGGAAACGTTTCTCTGATCGGCCACAGATGGCGATGGTGTGGAGAAGGCATCGTTGAGGTCAACCAGGTCATTCAAAGAAGACTGGGGCTTAGTGTCTCTGGAAGGAATCTGGGGTCTTGCAGGGGCAGCGGCTGGAGAGGACTTCTGCTGGGTTTGCTGCGACTGTGGTGGAGCAGTGAAGAAAGCCTGTGTGTTCTGCTGCTGCACTGCAGGATGAGAGTGTGGCAAGAGAGAGTCAGGAATGACGTCTGGCAATTCAGAACCAGCAATTTTTTTTTGAACAAGGAACATTGCAATGGCAAACTCATCCTTTGTAAATTCACCAGTGTTGTGAATGTCAGCAAGATCCCAAACGGTAGCCAATGTGTCCTGTGGAAGTTTGGATGTCATCAAAAAGCCAGCAACCTCGTTTGGACCAAGAACACCCTTAGACTCCTTATCCAAACCTTCGAATATGCTATCGAATTGAGCTCTCTTTTGAGGTGTTATGACCCAATCGTTAGAAGCATTGTTGAATGTAGATGGGACTCTAGAACCTGTAACGGATCCAGGTCTGGCGGCACCTGTCACCTGTGGACTGAAAGAAGCTGAAGATCCACCAGTGGCCAATGGCGATTGGAAACCTTTGAGTTGATCCCAGATGGACTGTGGTAAAGTTGGAGGCACCTGCTTGATGACACCATTGAGAGATCCTTGGATCAAGTACATGGCAACGATGAATTCATCACGGGTCAATTGACCAGAATTTTGACGGTCAACGAGAGCCCAGATCTGGCCGAGAACATTGGTTGGCAATTTGGCCTTAAGGAAGATGTTTCTAGCCTGTTGACCGTTGATGATACCGGATGGGGCATTTTTGGCGAATAGCTGAGCAAACTTTGAGATATCGTGATTAGTCAATGGTGGCAGAGAGGTGAATTGTGGGGTGAGCTGTTGAACACCAGCACCACCAATAGATGGAGACCCAGTGGCAGCTGGATTCATGGTAGGGATGCCGCCAGTAGTGGATGGGGCGTTGTTGAAGACAGCGATTGGGCCTGCAACATGGATCATGGACTGGTCCGGCTTGACACCTGTCTGGGCATGGCCAATGAGTCTAAGGGCAATTGCAAAAGAGTTCTGCGTTAGGAATCCAAGGTTGGTAGGATCAGCGAGTTGCCAGATCTCGCCAAGGGTAACAGGTGGGAGCCCCGACTTTTCAAAAGTTGATCTTGCGGCTTCGCCGGTAACGACACCGAGGCTCTCCACGTCGAGCTGGCGGAAGATTGCGCCGTAGACACGCTGCTCCTCAGCGGTAAGCGGCTGATTAAGTGTCTGGGGCAGGGCGCTTGTGCTCATGATAGACAGCGGTGACTTTGATTGTCTTTTGCGAGTTTGTGCTGTGTGTAGAGAAGGAGAATTGTGGCAATAGCACCCACTGGTGGCGGCTGTTTAGGAGGTGACCCATTGACGGGTGTGCGCTCCTGATAAATAAGCGCGGGCGGTGTGGGCTACTGACACGGGCGGAAATGGCAGCCAAACAAACAAAGTATCGCGATCAGTAAACAAGCGGCGCGTTCGCAATGATGGTACTCTCTTTCCTCTGAATGACAGGTTAGAAGCTTATAGTTTGATCACTGAGTGATCATCTTCATTCTACTGTGACTTACTTGGAAAATGCGTGTGAGAAAGTCTGCCCTTTTGCTCTTCGCCCTAGGTATCGCTCTCGCGGCATACCTGGGCTTTGCCAACATCTCTTTCAGGAACGACAAGCTGCTGCATTTCTCCGTGTTCTTTCTGTTAACAGCTCTTTTCTACTGGCTATTTGACACACAGAGTACACGTGCTATACGGAATATGACATTTGTCTGTTGTACATTAGCAGGAGGAATTGGCTCAGAGTTCGTCCAGGCCCTATTACCATATAGGTCATTTGATGTGATGGATATTATCGCTAACATTGTTGGATCATTACTGGCCCTGTTGCTAAGTATGGTATATCACAAGCGCATTGTGGAAATGAGAAGACGGGAACGGTATGAAGAGCTGAGGAATTCAATCCCACCAGAGGCAGATGATGTCAATTTTGACATGGATGTGGAGAATCAATACACTGATTTTAGTGGTGGAACAACACCAAGTGACAGATCCAATCTAAGCAGATATACAAGTACGGATGATATTCCATTACGCAATATCGCCCCTGAGCCAGTCAATGCTCCAAATATTGATGATGAGCTCGGGGTGGACTAGGATTCAGAGTGAACAATTAACGTTCACACCATTTAAGCATATAGCATCGCACACACAAGTGCCCACACACATGAACTCTCAGGAAAGACAATCACTACGCACAGAAACGGCTCCAAAGGAGAACTTAACCAAACAACATCATTAAATATCACTGATAAGTATATTTACCCCATTCGAGCTCAAGATAGGCCCTGAATGGGTATGTAGCACCAACCTTAGTGATGAGTTCAATCTCTTGATTGCTCATCTCAAAAGTGAAGATATCTAATGCTTGTCTGAGTCTTTCTGGTTTCCCAGAGGTGGTCAATGGAACAACTCCATTCTGAAATATCCATCTCAATAGGATTTGAGCCTTTGTCTTATTGTATTTGTTGGCTAGCTGTTCCAAGATTGGTGTTAATGGACCATCTGGAACTTTAAGGATTGGGGTTAAAGAACCATAAGCAACCACTTGTGCGCCATGGGCTTTGGCAAATTCAACAATACCAGGACGTTGATTGTAACAGTAGGGATGCATTTCAACTTGTAAAAGCATTGGTTTCACTTTGCAAACTGCTAATACTTTTTCGTAGAATTCAATGTCAAAATTGGAAACACCAATACTTTTTACTAATCCTTCTTCATATGCTCTTTCCATCTGGGACCATGCTTCCTCAACAGTGACACCATATGTCCAATCAGGGTCAAAGAATGGGTTATGGATGTAATAATAGTCAATGTAATCAGTTTCCAATTGTCTTAATGCTGTATTGATAGCCTCGTAAGGACCAGTCTTGGATATGGCACGTTTGCCTCTATACCCTGGGAGATACTTAGATGTAATTTGTAATTTGGTTCTATCAACTCCAGATCTCTTTATTCCTTCACAAATCTCACGATGTGTTTCATAAATCTCTGCGGTATCTAAGTGTGTAAAACCTGCATCTATAGCGTTCTTGACTGCCTCAACTAACTCCTCTGATAGGGTGTTAACATCTTGACCCTTCTCGATCTTCTGGAGTCGCCAAGCAGATCCTGACCCAAACGAAATGCCAGGGATCTGTTTACCATTATAAAGCGTAAAGTTAGGGATGTCGAAAACCATTAGCTTCTTTATGTAAACCACTGGGATAGGTTGTAAGAAGAAATGACTAACATCCACCGGGTGAAATAAATACCCCGCGCGCCGGGCCGCTCTCGGGAAATCTACAGAATCATAAGGCAATGGAAACACTATATTGATCCAAAGAGGCGGTATATATATATACAGTAGGTGTGCCACAGAGTTGTGAAATATGTAATGGGAGCTTTGTTCATCTAAGCTTAATGTAAGCTCTGTGAAGCATAGCAGCCTTATGCATCTGTAATCTCTTTTCGTAACCAGAAGACTTTCCTTCATAGGCAGAGATGATTTCTTCACCTAATCTCACGGCAAAGTCTTTACTTCTTCTCTTTTCAGAACCTTCAATGATCCATTCAAATGCACGTCTGTTACGTTGTCTAGCGTTAAGTGGCACAGGAACGGTAAGGTTTTTAGCAACACGGGTCTTGTAAGTCTTGAGTTGCATCAATGGACCCATCTTGTCTAATGTCTCCTTAAGCACTTCAACTGGATCTTTTCTAAGTTCGAGTCTGACGAGATAGAGGGCTTTAGCCATAACACGTTGAGCACGAGCTTTCTTACCATCTTTCATAATCATGTTTGTACAATGTTGCACCACAGAATCAATCTTTTGTGGGATTGGTTTATCCTGAAGTGATTCCACCTTGGCGAGTTGTTCAGCTGTTGGTTCGAAAAGGTCCTTCTTCAATTGATCCATATGTGGTGCCTCAAAGTTCGGCACACCTTCACTCTGATAACGAGATCTGAGTTGTCTAACAGCATCGAGCCATGCTTCGGCTTCTTCTTGTTCATTTGGTTGTGGTTGTGTATGCTGTGTGTGTGATGATGTGGTGGTAGAGTTTGATCTTGTGAGAGCGATGCTGCGCACCGATGTACGGGCCATTAGCGATCCCGACACCGACACCGACGCTGGTCTTGCAACGATGTTTGTTCTCAATAGTGATCTTAACATCGCTATAATTATAACACAAATAAGCGCAAAGTGGTTCAAACTGGTATGGACAAACTCCTTTACTCCAAGTTGGTCGATGGAAAATTTTGATTACGGTGAACGACGTTCTCTCCTCTAGTTTAAAACTCAGCGGTTAAGTTTTGAGAAGTCGCGAAAATTTAAATTTAACCGATCGCGAGAGATCGCGATACACCGACAGAGACAGAGACAGAGAGACAGAGAGACCACAGGTTCTATTGCGAGATTACCGTGCACACGACTGTACACTTCTTTTCCATCATCACACAGACAGGACAACTTAAACAGTTGGTAAAGTGACTATATTGAACTGCCCACTGTTGCACTGCACTATGTCCCAGAAGAGTCCCATAAATGGCACGACCAATGGCTCTTTCAATGGTCATTCAGGCCCCATCAGTCTCGACGCGTTTGATATGGAACTACGACGTATACTTAGGAGCAAACCCCATTTTGAGAGTGATATCCCCTGGTCACGTATAGCAAAGGGGTTCCCTATTAAGCTTGATGATATCTTGGAAAAGTGTTATCATAGTGATTTGGACTCAAGGATTCAGAATGTGTATGGGGAAGGTCAAGGTGAGACTATACACGAGTTTAAAGATAGGCTAATTAAGGATTTTACTCAAAAGTTCACACAATCACCACCTTTCACCATCCTACGACTTGCAGAGATCTTACTTGAACCAAAGACATACTATTCATCACCCGAAAAGCTCTTACGAGCATTAGAAAGTATAATCTCCGTCATATCATCGCCTAAGGACTTTGGTGTTCAGGAGTCATTTAAGGATAAACGCTTATCACACGAGACTAAAACTGAAAAAATTGTTCCTGTAACCATTGGAGATGAAGCTCAAACAATCTTACTATCAAAGATTGACTGGTTGACAGACCAAGATATCAAAGAGATTGAATCAGAATCATATGTCGCTGATCTTACTGCTCCATTAGAGGAAGTTATTGATATGGCAAATGATAAGAATACCGAAGAAGATTCTTCTAATGACAACTCTGAAGACTCTGTACCATCAAGAGAATCAGAAGATGATATCAAAAAGAGAAAAGCTTCAGAGAATGATAACGTTGATACCAATTCTACACTTGAATCTCCTGAGAAGAAGGCAAAGATGGAGACACAGGAGTCAAATGTTGAAGATAAGACAGAAGCTAAGGACCCAATAGCTACAGATCCAGACCAAACACTTCCAGAGGATAAGATGGATGAATCCCTTATTATCGATACAGATAAACAAGACAAATCCGTCTTAATGGAAGATGTCAATACTACACTACCAGAACTTGAACCTGATACCGAGGACAACGAAACAGAAATTGCAAATGAAACAGTCGATCCTGGTAATGATACATTACCAGAAGATAGGATGGATGTTGATTGTTCATTCTAAAAGACACAACTTTATGACCGCTAATGACCTTTCGCTTAGTAAACTTGTACTATTTTGATTACTTAAAATGTAGCATATCAGAGTAAGAGATAACGTATGTTTGTTGTACAATATATACAAACGGATGATAAAAACAAGTGCAAGCACAAAAACAAAACAATCCCCTTACTGGCACATAAATAAGGTCTGTATGAGAGTTAAATCACTCTAGGAATGGGGTTAACAACTCTCAACAAGGTTGACTTCTCCGTTTTAGGATAATGACATGATCATATGCTTATTGTTTCCCTGCATAAATTTGATCTATTATATGATGAATGAAAAGGCACGTGGATTTGAATGAATGCGGGTAAGTTTTATGCGATCATGCCCAAACGAAAATGTCAAAAATGATGAATGTGTTGTGTATGGATTTGTGGTATGATGGGAATGTGTGTGTTGATGGAGAGGGGAGATGGGATGGAATGAGAAATGAGTAGTTTTTTTTTTAAATGTATGATCGTTGCGGCGTATGACGTGAATGTGGAGAGAAACTGGCCTTAACGAGCTTACCATCTCATCATGGAGGTGTCGTTTCTGATTCTGTTGTAATCCAACAAGGATTCGATCTGACCGGTACCAGAGACGGCAATCTCCTGGTCCCACAACTTTCTATCAGCCCAAGCCTTAACAGCGGCAACATCAATCTGGTCAACCTTAGTGAAGATCTCATCAACAGATGGTCTTCTACCTTGGCCCAAAACCTTGGAACCAATATCGTTAGCAATAGCCAATGGAGAGCTCAAGTTGAAGAGAACCTTGTTCTTGAACAACTGCTTACCTCTGGCAACCTCAGTCTCAGAGATGGAGATTGTGAGTCTGTTCCACTCTTTCAAAGCGAAGTGGACAAAGTCATCAATCTGATTGATGTTGGTCATGTAAGCCTGAACACCCCACAAACCGGTGTCCTTGTAAGAAAGGGAGAAGTGGGAGTAAGTGTCAGCCAAGTGAGTCTCGTTAACAACGTTGTTCAACTTAACACCGAGGTTCTTAGCAATTGGCTCGTGGTAGTTGAAAGAACCAAAGATCTCAGCAGCAACCTTGGCAACAAAGTACTCATCAGAGTTAAGAGCTTCACCTTCCTGGGCGAAAGCGATCCAAGCACCTGGCAAGGTGTCATCTCTCATTCTAACCTCAGAACCGAGGAAAGCTGGCTTAGCAATGGCTGGAGCCTCACCAGATGGAACCTTAAGCTTCTTCTCAACAAGCTCAACAACCTCCTCGTGAGCAACGTCACCAGAGGCAACAACAACGGTGTTAGAGGAGACAAAGTTGGACTTAGCAAACTTGTTGACATCGTAAGCGACGAGGTCAGAGACAGTCTCGGAGGTACCTCTAATTGGAAGGGCCAATGGTGTGTTCTGGAAAGCGGTGTTGTGCAAGTGCTCAAGAACCATACCAGAGTGGTTCTTCTCCTCAAAGGCCTCAATCTGCTGGGCAATCTTACTTCTGTACTTGAAGACGGTCTCGTCGGAGAGCTCAGAGTGAACGGCCTTAGCGTTCAAGAGTTCAAGGGCCTTAGAAAGAGAACCCTTAGTACCCTGTGTAACGTAAGCGGAGTAGTCTCTATCGGTGTGGGCAGAGAAGAGGAGACCAGACTTAGCAGCCTCAGCAACGTTCTCACCAACAACAATGTTGTTGAGAAGGTTGGAGACACCATTGTTCCATGGGTTCTCAGAGGTGGAACCAGCACCGTAGTAGAGACCGAGGGTAGCAGACTTAGCGGCAGAGTTAGTCTCGGTAGCGACGGTGATACCATTCTCGAGAGTGGTGTACTGTGTCTTAGCGCCGTGGGAAGTGGCGAGAGAGCGGGCGCCGAGACGGCGAGTGGAGCTTCTGAGGGAGGCAGAGAGCATTGTGAGGGGATTGAAGAGCGGTAAAATGCCGATGGTGTTGTATTAAACGTTTGTTGTTGTCTCTTGTTGACGTTGAATTGTGAAAGTTTTTGCCTAAGCTCTCCAGGCTGGATCGCTCTGGCGGCTCTTCGCGCACAGGGCGTTTACTCGCTGGCCAATGAGCGCGGCGGAATTGCGAATTTGCCAGATTTTCGCGGATGATGGTAGTTGGTAGGGACACTTCCCATCTTCCGCGAATTTTCAATTGGTAAGGGACACATCATCCTCTGTTTGTCTCTGAGCGAACTTTTGCGGAGACGTTTGTATAAGCTTATAGGATCTATATTAATGTCTTGTTGCAGTCACTAAAAGATTAAACGCAACAAAAATGTTCCGTCCAGGCCTCACAAGAACAGTCAAACCATTCACACAGCTTAGGCCGCTCACACCTGTGAGGGATCTTTCGCTGAAGTCGCTCAAGCCCAACTTTTCCAAGTATAAGCTCATCGAACAGCCAGTGGGGAACATTGTCGGTGGGCCAAACGATCCAACACCACAACCGGAGGTTGATTACTTCCACGGATCATACCACTGGACATATGAACGTCTAATAGCCATCTCTTTGGTTCCACTCTCCATAACACCGTTTGTCACTAACGTTGATATGCCAATTCTTGATTCACTCCTCTCATCGTTCATCCTTATTCACTCCCATATCGGTTTCCAATCATGCATCATCGACTACATTCCAAAGAGAGTCTATGGTTTCTGGCATAAAGCTGCCATGGCCCTCCTGACATTCGGTACAGCAGTCGGCTTCTACGGTATCTATACCATTGAAACCATGGATGAAGGTGTTACAAACCTTATTAAGAAGCTTTGGACAGAACCTGAACCACAACCATTCTATTTCGGTAGCCGTTACTGATTTAATTGTTATTTAAGTCTATTTAATGTCATCTGCATTCGTTTATAACATAACACATAAGAACTTATGTGTATCACGACATCATGACTTCATTGAACCTAACTTGGCCAAGCGGTCAGCTCCTTCATTACCTTCAATACCGTCATGACCCTTTACCCATTCAATCTTGAATTCATGATCATCAAATATGGCAGAGTTCTTATGGTAAAAGTCTTTGATCTCCTTATACAGCTTGACTGCCTCCTTCAGCACACCACCAGCTTTTCTATTATCAAACTCAGAATCCTTCCATGTTGATGCATAGTTGTCAAGAAGTCCAATAGCTGTCTCGGAATCCGTAGCAAGAGTGTACTTACCCATAATATCAATATCCTTGTTGTTGAACTTTATCATCTCATCGTGAATTAGCTTTAAAGCACCTCTTGTAGCATAAACCTCTGCAACGTACGAATCAATCTCCTTAGCGTGAACCGGTTCAGCAACGTTTCTTGGGTCATCAGCACCAAAATATATTCCATATCCAGCCTTGTTATTCATATATGATCCATCCATGTATATTCTCTGCACTGGAGCGCTCCTTTGTTCCTGAAGTTGAGTTATTGATCTGTCCTTCAAATACTGTTCCTCAACGGCGTCTCTCTCAGATGAATTCAAAGCAGGAGCAGCACCTTTAGATGTGAATAATTTCGCTTGTTCCAAAGTGTCAAATTTCTTGTAAGTGACACCTCTTTGATGCTTAACAGCAGCTAAACACTCAGGCCATGAATTGCAAATCTTGGACTCACCATTGCTGTAATTGACACCATAATACGCTGGAGCCTTAACTTTTGATTTGGCAGCAGTGGTAGTACTCTTGTTAAAACTTTGACCATTAACTCTCCTGGAGACGTTATTATATGATCCTGAGTACTGATTGTCAACTTTACTGCTTGGAGCAGCAAAACTGTTGAATTGAGACTCGGAGTAAGTTGGCTTTGGCTTCGCTGTTGGCTTTGAGACGTTATACGAGGTGTTATGACCCCCTGAAATATAGCTTTGATTATAGCCCGAGCTGGAGCCAACGTTACTCCTTGAGCCACTGTTCGAGCTGTTGTTGCCATACCCAGATCCATTGACAAAGGACTGTGCATCTGCAAGGGTACTGAACTTCTTATAGACTGCTCCCTTGTAACCATTCACCTGAGCTTTTGCATCATCCCAGCTGCTGTACACACCGCTTGACTGTCCTCTCTGCACAGCATAGTACACCTGCTTCTTAGCCATTTCTACTGCTGTAATGACAGATGACAAATCAATGAATAATCTACTTGTTAGAGACATTGTTATTCATCGTTCACTATTCACTTGTCCCCACGTCTGTGTGTGAGTGTGGCCCCTACCGCATCTGTGTGAATATGGCCCCTACCGCATCTCTTTGATCCTGCCGCTTAGTTGTTGAATAACCTTTAGTCTGTTGATAAGCAAGCGATATCTGACTCTTGTTACTTAATAACTATAGACGTGTCACTCAAGGCCAGTCTACTAGTACTACTACTGTCTCCATACGATGGTGGCTCATTATGTAACATCAGTGCTACCAAACTAGCACGTAATTACTCTGGTCATGTGATACAATGGATGTCTTCCAAGTATCAAAACTAATGATTACTATAAGTAAGACGTCCTAAATTAGCTAGCTTGTGTGCCTTGTTGTTACCTTCAACACCAGAATGACCCTGAACCCAAATGATATCGAAAACATGTCCAGAGAAGATTTCAGAGTGATTGAAATAGAAAGCCCGGATTACGTGATACGTCTTGTTCGCCCATCTGATCTGTTGCTTTCCAATACTATCCGTTGTTAATCGGTGGATAATAGCGTTCACAGCAGACTGTGAGTCATTTTTAATCAAATACCTCCTGATTTTACCTCCCCCCTTTTCACGAAGTTTCCTAATCTCCCTTAAGATGGCATTTAGACCTGCATGGATAGCACGTACCTCTGCCTCGAAGCAATCTTCACAGTAATCAAGATAGTCGGACATGTTACGAGGGTCGTTAGCTCCGAAGTACACACCATAGCCACCGTTATTTTCATACTGAGAGTAAGAACCATCGGTAAACACACACTGTTCACGGAGTGCTTTGATATTTAGGTTACGGTCCTTTTCTGCTCTCTCAGCCTTTAGTTGTTTCTTCGTCTTGTTCTTTGCTTTCTTCTCTGGCTGTCGACTGGACTTGTCTACTTCCTCAGCATAGAACACACTCTTGAGCTTATCTTTATTACTGCGTAGATTCGATGGAGTGTGATCTGTAGTGGTAACTGGCACAGCAGTCATGGCCCGCTTCTTCTTCTTCGCTTTCTTTTGTGGCTGTGAATTGAGCTGTTCCACTTCCTTAGCATAGATCACACTTTTGGACTTCTCATTAGTATCACATAGATCCAATGGTGCTTGGTCTGGAATGGTAATTGAAGCAGCAGTAACATTAGAGGTGACATTGAATGTTTCCCGAACATCTTCACAGGACTTGATGAAAGGGACAAAAAGCTGTGCTAGTGATGATTTTGGGCCAGAGATTGACAATAGACTTTGAGGTATTCCTGATTGTGAACTTCTCAAAGAATTGGAGAAAAGAGGAGAGTTATATGGAGTTAATGAATATTCTACTGAGCCGGCGAAGTAGTTGTACAACTGCAAGAGTTCTTGCATGAAGTCACTGAACACTCCAGCCACCACAGTTGCGAATACCATATTAGTGCAGATATTGTAAGATTACTTGATTACTTAGAGCCGAGTTAAAGATCAGACCAAGTGTTTGAAGATGCCGTAGGTTATATGCGCTGCCGGTCGATTGGCCCATACGCAAGCCGCTTGTGGAGCTGTCGCAACTATAGGGCACGGCGCCCCCAATGAAACCTCAAATCGACCGTGGCAGTAGTCCAAATACAAAACTAATATCAGGTCATTAGTCTTTCTTGCAATCATGAATCAGCAATTATGGCAGATACTCTGTTCAAATTGTTATTCACCGTTCACTATTCACTTGTCCCCACGTTTGTAAGGATAAGGCCCCTACCTCATGTCTTTGATCCTGCTGCTTAGCTGTTGAAAAACTTTTAGTCTGTTGATAAGGAAGCAATATCTGATTCCTAGACTTTTGTTACTTAATAACTATACACCTGTCAGTTAAGACCGGAGTCTACTAGTATTACTACTGTCTCCGTACGATGGTGGTTCATTATGTAACATCAGTGCTATCAAGCTAGCATATCATTACTATGGTCATGTGATACAATGGATGTCCTCCAAGTATCAAAACTAATGATCACTGTAAGCAAGACGCCCAAGCTTGGCTAGCTTGTCTGCCTTGTTGTTACCTTCAACACCAGAATGACCCCGAACCCAATAGATATCGAAAACATGCACAGAGAAGACCTCAGATTGGTTGAAATAGAAAGTCCGGATTGCATGGTATTTCTCGTGCACTTGCCTCAGGTAATCATACGGTGGAGACACTCGCCAGGTGATAATGGCGCTGATAGCATCCTTCGAGTCGCTCACTAACACGTACTTGTGGATTTCACCTCGCCCCTTTTTACGGATCTTCTTAATCTCCGTGTAAATTGCATTTAAGCCTGCATTGATAGCATGTACCTCTGCTTCAAAGCTATTACGACAGTAATCAAGATACCTGGACATGTTACGAGGATCATCATTTCCGAAGTACACACCATAGCCACCGTTCTTTTGGTATGGAGAGAAAGATCCATCGGTGTACACCTTCCATTTACCAAGTGCTCTGATATTTAGGTTACGGTCCTTTTTTGCTCTCTCAGCCTTCATTTGTTTCTTCGTCTTCCTCGTTGCTTTCTGTTGTGGCTGTGGATCGGACTGCTCGACTTTCTCAGCCGTGATCACACTCTTGGACTCATCATTTGTTCCACAAGGTTCCGGTCGTGTTTGATCTGGCAAAGTTCCACAAAGTTCTGGTGGTGTTTGATCTGGCAAAGTCATTGAAGAGGCAATCATATCAGAGCTGCTGCTAGAATGTTGTTCTGTGCCGGTGAAGTCATGGTACAACCGCAAGAGCTCTTGCTTGAAGTCACTGAACACTCCAGCCACCACAGTTGAGAATACCATATTAGTGCAGATATTTTAAGATTACTTGACTACTCAGAGCCGAGTTAAAGATCAGACCAAGTGTTTGAAGATGTCGCAGGTTATGCGCTGCCGGTCCATTGGTCCATACGCAAGCCGCTTGTGGAGCTGTCGAAACGAAAGGGCCCAGCGCCCCCATGAAACCGCAGATCAACCGTAGCAGCAGCCCCAAAACAAGCTTTCGACCAGGTTGATAACTGACTCCATCAATCCGTGTAAGATTAGTTTTGCTCTTCATGAAGTCATAAATTAGCAATTACGGCAGATACTCTGTTCATGAGGCGTTAGCACCCTCCTTGGCTAGACGATCAGCCATTTCATTTCCAGGATGGCCCGCATGTCCCTTCACCCACTTCACCTCAAAACGATGATCACCGAACACTTCTGGGTTCTCAGCATAGCAATCCTTGATAAAGTTGAACATTTTGACAATATCCCTCAGCTCCTGACCAGCGCGTCTCTTAGCGTAGTCAGCATCAGACCACAGGGGGGCATATGTGTTGAGCAAATTGATCACAGTCTCAGAGTCAGTCATGAGAATATACTTGTCAAGATAGTCACCATCTCCATTATCGTATCTCTTGATGTCGGCACATATGAGCTTCAAAGCAGCACGAGCGGCGTGAACTTCAGCAATATAGGAGTCCACTTCATCCATAATCAACGGTGATGAAACGTTGCGATGATCATTCTCACCAAAGTAAACACCGTAACCTGCTCTCACCTTACCATCTGACCCTCTCGTAAATGATCCATCTGCGTAGACATATTTGGGAGCCATAGCCTGCTGCTTCCGCAAGACATGCAATGAGTTATTGGACAGAAATTCCTCAACTGAGATCTGTCTGTGATGTTCTGATACTTCAGGTTTTGGTTCAACCTTGATGAATTCTGCAGCAGCGGCCAAATCTTCAAATTTCTTGAATGTGACGCCTTTCTTGTTCATGATGGCTTCCTGACATTCGGCCCAACTGTCAAATATTTGACCGGGCTGGTCATCGCCATATGACACTGCATAGACTGGCTTCCCTTTAGGAGTAGGAGTTGACACTGGTGGTGAATGTATAAGGTTCCTCGTGTGTGATTCAAAGTCATCGGGGACTCTTGTCAAGAATGCCTTTGCAGAGGCATAATCTTTGAACTTTTTGAATCGAGCATGAGGGAACGACTTGACTTGGGTCTGGCATGCATCCCAGGTAGTATAGATCCCAGGTTCCCTACCGACGGCCACAGAGTAGAAAGGGCCATTACTTGTTTCCAGTATCGTTGGTTTGGAAACCTTTGACGAAGTCGTCCTGGTCCTGATTAGTTCTGTTCTTGTTGGAGATGAGGAGAACGGCCGTGTTCCAAAGGTTCCATGGGAGAAGTCATTAGACAAGTGTATCGTACTGCCTCCGCTGGCGTAAATGGAGATGCCAGTCTTCACATGGCTGTTGTGCTTCAGTACTTGGAGACAGTTCGAGCAGATCGATGAGTTGCGAGCTCTCTTCACAATGTGGAGAGCTTGCTTCATTGGGGGATTTAGTGATGTAGGCTCTGGGACGAAGTATGATGTAATGAGAGAGTGTAAATGTTGTTATGAGCTGAATGAGGGAATCTGAACTAGCTGGAGATAACTGATGGTGGTTTGCATTAATCACTGTAGATTGCAAATGAATAAAAATGTGTCAATAGAACTGAGAGAAGCCTGTGCGATGGGACGGATGACGGGGGACTATTGGTACATGTTGCGCATACCACCATATGCTGACATAAGCAACGCCAGAATTTTTCGCGACTCATCGTCCAAAGATCTATAAGCCTTCACTAGAGGACGAAGGAAACAGTATAGTTCTACTTCGCTTCTGCCTTTGCCGCTTTAGAAACTCATCCCCTAGACCGTCACAATGGGTGCCTTCCGTTTCCCCGTCAAGTTCCAGCTGCCGACGTCATACACCAACGCCCGTGTCATCCGTGACCACTTCAAGCGTCAGCAGGCCGCCGAGCACGAGGTGACAACCCAGGCGCTCAAGTACATCGCTAGAAACACTGCTCTTCCAGCCCGTGCTAGACTCGAGGCTCAGCTGCAGCTTACAACCATGCCAAACTACACCAGAATGACTGCCGTTAAGGACCGTTGTGTCAGCTCTGGTCACGCCAGAGGTGTCATCAAGCAGTTCCGCACCAACCGTTACCAGTTTAGAGAGATGGCCCTTGCTGGTGAACTTCCAGGTGTCCGTAAGGGTTCTTGGTAATATCTTGCACTAAGAAAGAACAAAACGCATCACCCTCTGTATATATATATACCCCAGTGGCCGCCGTCATTGGTTAATGTCATGTTATGAAGTTGAGACCATTCGAGATTGTAGAACACGACACTGAACACACCTAGGGCATAGCAACATGGATGCCGCAGAAAATGGTTGTAGTGTCTTCTTTAAGACCTAGGGTATCCTTCCGTTCTTATCAGAGACATTGAAGAACTATTCTCTAGTAAAAAGAGCCCAACCTTCGTAGACCATTGAAGTACATGGTGATCAATCACCATTTCGCGCCAACCAGAAGAGGGCACGAGTAAACACAGCATAGCACTCAATAACATGAGAGGATTTATATACTCATCGGCTTTTACCCTCACAGCAAACCACACAAAGGGCCACCGAGCCTCTCGCTCCCCTACCAAACGCCCCAGTCACACCCTTCGTATATACACGAACCGCCCCACTGTTACTCCGATCACATAAACATAATCTCTGAGGCCCTGCATCGGTCCTTATTATGGTGACCAGGGCCAGCTCTGCTAAGAACTCCGCTAAGAACTCCGCTAGGAGCACCCCGAGTTCGGGCCTGGGCACTTTTAGCAACCCAGGATACCCCTCCAGAACTTCCCGTACCTTACAAAAACGTAAGGCATGGTCCTTGGTCTTTGATTTCTTTGAGAACTCGCCTATCCCAGACGCTGACGATACTATCATAAGAGCCGCTGTCGACGAATGTGTGGAATGGAAGAGATACACTGAACAAGATACTGAAAATGCTACTATTCTCCACTGGTCTAATGAGCTTCCGTCGGCGGATGAGGCAAACGAAGAGGAAGAGGATGAGAAGATCAAGCAAGAAGCGACAGAGTTCAAGCTAGATGGTAAACTCTGGGTTCGTTCCGGTCTCATTCACAAGCCAGCTTCTGAGAATGATAGAAAACGGTTTAGTTTCCCTCTTCCAGATGGTGAGGGTCTCCGACGTATCAACTCTACGGAAGATTTCAAATTACCATATGGCATATACTCACCAACAGTTGCCGATGAGAACCAAGTTTACAAATGGAAGCACAACCTTAAGCAAAACCAATGGTTGGTGGAGCATACAAACAAGAAAAGAAATACACCATGGAGAGTTTGTTACTGTGCATCCAGGAATGGTACACACTGTTCTGATTCTTGTCTCAATCGCTCCGTTCAATATGAGTGTACAAGCCATAACTGCTCCTTCGGTAATCAAGATTGTGGAAATCGTCGCTTCACCAATTTGGTTGAAGATCTCAACAATAACAATCTCTTTGCACAGGGATACGAAGTGCGACCCACTGAAAAGAAGGGACTGGGTCTCTTTGCTGTGCGGTCTTACAACGTTGACTCCTTGATTGTTGAGTACACCGGTGAGGTCATTGATCTGGATGAGGTTGACCGGAGACTTGGTACTATCTACAAGAATGAGACCAAGTACTACTTTCTCGGTATGGAAAAGACTTTAGTCATCGATGCAGGCCGCAGGGGTTCAGTTGCAAGATTTGTCAACCACTCTTGTGATCCAAACTGTGAGATGCAGAAATGGTATGTCAACCAAGAGCCTAGAATTGGTCTCTTTGCCAGAAGACCAATCTATCCAGGTGATGAGATCACTTACGACTATAACTTTGAATGGTATGAAAACTCTGAGCCACAGAAATGTTACTGTGAATCCAAGATCTGTCGTGGTGTAATTGGTAAGAAACCTGATCCACCAGTGCTGACCGCACCAACTATCGAGGAAAGCATTCCCGTTTCGCCACCAACTGAGCCAATATCTGAACCAATAAACAACAAGAAAAAGGAATCCAGGAAAGCCGCTAAGAAGACAATTAGCGGGGAGGGCCAGCCATCTGGAACAAGGTCTGCTATTGATGTCGAGAATGAGGAGATTGGTGATGATTACTACAGCGAAACAGATGACGATGATGACGAGGACTTCGTTTCCGCATCAGATCTCTCTGAGGATTTCGAGGAGGCAGCTGTTTCAGAACCGAGTGACGATGATGACCGTTAGAAGACGCACCGGAAGATCTGGGGTCTCACTATCGAAGGTGCTTTCCCATGAGGAAGAGACGGAACCTGCTGTTAATCACAACACGAGATCTACCAGATCATCGACAGAGCACAACGATTCTCCTCTCAATATGCCAAATAGGCTCATTAAGGAGCTGACAATCGGAATGAAATCACCGGGCAAGGACGAAGAAGCGCCTCAAAAGTTGAGTGAGACTGCTGAACAACCAAGGAAGGGATCTGAGAGAACGGGAGAGTCAACACTGAACCAACAAGAGACAACACCGAAGAGTTTGTCAACGAAAACACCAGGGAAGTCTGCTGATGAATCACCAAAGAGGCCATCACGGAAACCAACGGCGTCTACTTCTGAAAAGCAAGGGACAATATCTAACGGCTCCAATGCTTCAGCTTCCATTGAGTTACAGAAGATGTTGAGTAACTCTGATGGCTCAAATGTCGTCGAGCCAAAGAAAACGTCTAAGAAGTCTGAGACTTCAACGGCTGTTGAGCCGAGAAAGAGAGCCAACAAGTCTGATGTATCGACTTCTGTGAAATCTCAGTCATCTAAGGAGCCTTCTGTCGCCATTTCTGTTTCACCAAAGAAAACATCACCTCCTAAGGCCGCAAAACCCCCATTGAAGAAGAGATCGAGGGCCCGAATCATTGAAGAAGGAGATGATGGTGATGAGAGAGACCAGCCAATCAAAGCAACAAAGAGAACCAGCTCTAGTCCAGAGAAGGAACCCAGACCTATGAGGGTGTCCTCTGTCTCTGAGAATAAGCGTCCAAACTCAAGACAGAGAGAGGCAATTTCCAAGAAGGCACAGAGAGAGCTGAGACTGAGTAGACTTTTAAAGACCAGGGCCGGGGAAAACAATCAAAAAGAGAAGAAACAGGAGATACTGAACCCAACCCCAAACATCTTCAAGTTGAAGAAGTCCAAGAGAACATATACTGGCCCAATCCCGAAAATCAAACCTCCACCACCTCCTCCACCTCCACAACCTGATCCTGCTTCATCTGGCCCAGTCGCAGTCATTCAATCACAACCGTACGACTCGAACAGCTACAATCATGACACATGGCATCAACCTCCTGCTGACTACAACTATAATGGTTACGCCAGTTATCCACAACATGACGCAGTGGATCCGAGACGTTATCAGCAGTATCCTCCACAACAGAACCAGTATCATCAGCATGGTTATTATCAGAGACAAATAGGATATGGTCCCGAGTGGGACGATGCTGCCACCGCAGCTTATGGAACACAGTTAGTCAGTAGCAACTATGACATGTATCAGGGCCAGTCACAGGATTACTACAACAATGGGTATGAAGCTCAAGGTGCCAACCCATGGCAACCACCAGCGCAGATTTCCGATCCGAGAAGAAGAGGGTAATGGTATCCTTTTTATGCACTTACGAAATGAACTCAATAATTGTACTATTAGTTTTCGATGATAATCAAGAAGAGCTGGCTCCTGTAGATTTTGGTGCTCTTCTCTTTGGTCCCTTGGCTCTAGACTTATTCGGATGCGTTAGAGAATCATTAGCCGATGCTGTACTGGAATTGTCAAACGTTGATGCTTTCTTAAGTGACTGAGTTGGAAGATCTTCTTCTCTCATCATCAAATGTGGGGTAGGTGCTGTTTGTGCTCTCTTTAAGACGTTCTCCAACATGGCTTTCTTATCAAGAGGGGTATCACTTGCAGCAGATGGTGATGATGGTGATTGTTCCTTGATGGACTTCAGTCCTTGTAAACTCTTATTCAAGACATCTTTAGATTCACTGACTTTTCTTGGTTTGGGCTTGACTTCTGGTTTCTCAGATTTTCTCAATTGACCAAGGGCTTGTAATGCTTCCAGTTGCTTCTGAGATACTTTTCTCTTTGGTGGTGCTGGTTTGAGTTCCTTTGTCTTCTTAAGAGCCTCTGGTACAACTCGTTCCTTCTCTGGAAGAGGCTTGGCCATCTTCAAGGATCCAACTTTGGTCAATGCCTCTGGAAGCTTTTCAGAAGCCTTTCGTGTTGGAACTGCAGGTTTAAGCCTTCCTGACTTTTTCAAGGCTTCTGGAACATCCTCCGAGACTTTTCTAGTAGGAGAAGCTGGCCTCAAAGTCTGTGATTTCTTCAATGCTTCTGGAACTTCTAGTGATGGTTTTCTAGCAGGGACAGCAGGTTTGAGTTTGACATTAACCAATTCTGGAGATGTTTCTCTCGTTGATGGGGATGGAGAGTGTGCTGGTGGCACTGGTGCTCTAGTTTTCTTCAATGGGAGTGAGTTGAAGCGAGGTTCATCCTTGGAAAGTTTACCAGTGGTCTTTGGTGGTTCTGGTTTAGAAGTGTGGTTGAGTTTGGCATTTGCCAACTCTTCCAATGTCTTTTCACGCTGACTCTTGGAAAGTGCATCCTTTTCCATCATATGTGTAAGGGTATTAGACTTTGATGGAACAATTGGTGCAATTTTGGGCTTAGGCTGTTCGAAAGGTTTGGAAGAGGTAACCTTCTTGGCAGATTCCAACCATGAGTTATGTCCATCATGGCCATTAGATTTCTGAGATGATGGCTTGGTAATTGCGTAGTTAGCTGTGGTGTTCAGTGCCTGTGGAGTTGACGAAGTTGTGGAGTTTTTCAATGTAGACTCAAGCCATGTACTCTTTGGTCTTACTGGTGGTTTAGGTTTTGGGGAATATGACTTATCTGAAGGACGTGTCGGAAGTGGAGGTCTTGAAGAATCCTCTGAGGATTTCCCCAAGCTTGGACGCGATGGGAGTGCTGGTCTTAAACTTTCTTCATCATCATTGTCATATTGATCAGGACTAGATCTTGTATGTGAGTGAATGTCAATCTTACCCGGAGAGCGTTTGATTGGTGAGCTGGATCTTGATAAGTTATGAGCTCTTGTTGGTGTTTCTAGATCCATCTTGCGAGGTGAACGCTTCATTTGAGCAGAAGGAAGTGGTACTGATGGTTTAGATTTGGCAGCTGATGACCAGCGTAATGATTCTTTATCATCTAGCGATGGAATTGAACCACCAATCAAGGAGTGTAAAGTTTGATCCATTTCACGTTTTTGATCATCTGACAGTTCGAATTTGGAATAACGTGCAGAAGTAGGTACCTTGTTATCTCTCTTAGAGACAAAATCGTCAAATCTCACGATATCAAGATCGTCGTACTTCTTATAGCTTTGTGATTTTGATGCACGAAAGCTTTCACGGATTCGTCTTTCTTCTTCGTCGTTGTCATCATCTTGATGATCATCATTATCTGATAGATCAATTTGTTTAACCTTGGTATTCTGTCTTGGACGTTGGTTCTCTTTGTTTCTCGACTTGTCATAGTTATATGCTGATTCATACACAAGTTCATCCAAATTAAGACGGTATTCTCTTGATACCGATGCATTGAAGTGCTTAATGGATTCAGATTGTGGGATGGTGGCCCTTGGTGGTGAATAGGTCTTTGTCGATGATGATGATGGTTTGGAACGCATACTCATTGATAAGATTTCATCCTTGAGTCGTTGTCTTCGATTACTGTCTTCTCTTTTACGATCCTTGTCAAGCTGTTGGACTCTTAGAAGGAAGTCGTCGACCGACTCTTCGGTATCCATGGTTAGATGATGGGCTAAAGAGTTAGTTTTGCACTACTAATAGAGAGAAATCCTTGTTGACATTTCAGTCTATAGCCTAGAACGTTGGTCGCGCTTGTCTGGGCTAATGACACGATGATTTTGACAGATTTTTTTAGAGTAATATGTAGTTAGAATTTAGTCATTGATTGCGATTGTATGGGTCGTTGAATCTGCTTAAAGTTCATTTTATGTGTTATTTGGTCTTGACACTAAGTGGTTATGGTGCATTGATCTTTACTAGTGCGCCTTAACTTGCCCTCTACATATCCCTGCTTGAAGGGTCCCCGGAACGACTAAGGTAGTTTAGAATAGATCATGTTAATACTATTGTAATATTAGATAAACACCCTTCCTGATACCTGTAACCTTAAACCGTGTAGTAAGTAATATAAAAAAACTCCAAAAACCCTCCTCAAACTTGCAAATATGAATCTAGTCATGTATAGCTGCTCCCTCTTGAGCTGTAGTACTAGTAGCAAGGGATGATAACCAGGGGTGTAATAGGGCCTTTAATAAGAAGGTCCCAAAAAGACAGAACTGTTATATAAAAAGGAGAACTGAACAAGAGCATTGAAGCTCAAATGAAGTTGGATAAAGCAAATGTTATGTGAAACCATTCAGCAATGAACGCCTCACTTCCCAAATTGAGAAGAATAGGCGTAGATGGTAGAGGGGGATAGATGATGATGATGAAAACTCATTTGCATTGAGCTATGAGAGCCACTTCAAGAATGTATTTACCCTCTTTGTACTTCTGATTCTTTACATCACTCTTATGATACTTCCATCCAACACAGTGACCACACTGGTGGCACATTATATCGCTAACAAGGTAACGACCCGTGATCATCTGACGATGAACCTTCTTACCTTGAATGATGTTAACAACCTGATCCATAAGGTAAGCATCTCCTGTCTTACCCCGATAGTCCTTCGAAATGACAAGTGTTGAAGAGGAAAGGTGGGTCTTGCAATATGCGCAGCCAAAAGTGGCCCCCTTGTGGTGGTCTGAGTCAATGAATACGGAATAGCGGAGCCCCATAGTTTACTGTGCTTGATAAGACTAAGAGAGATGAAGTGGCTGCCCAGCGATGTTTGGCGTTTACCCTCCTCTTGAGGATGCTTGAGGGGATCCCGTGAAGAGTTTAATTTGGTTAAGGGGTTCCCTTCACCTTGTTATTTATAAGTTATGGAAGTCGTGAGCGAGCCGACCGGCCGAATATAGAGGGAAAGTGCCTTATGTGTCAACTGGTAGTTATGCGCAGACTTCCTCTTTGGGAAGTGTCATGGCGCGCAGATCACTAAGATAAGGTCGGATGTGTTTCTAAAAGGACTTGGTTTGTTCAACTCGGGATCGGGCTTTGGTGACGGTCACTCTACAGTGGGTGATACTACCTTATGCCTTGTTGGTTTAATGCTGATTAGCTCTCTTCGAACAGTGTATTATAACTGTGAGATGGGGAATGTGTCAAGCTACTGAGACTGCTATTACTTAATTCTCATCTGAGTGTGGATCTCTACCCCGTGTATTAGCAAGTGAAGAAGAAACTCTCGAGGCTACAGTAATGGATTGATTGATTTGATCACTAATATGATGCTATACTGTGGGCGTCTGACTGTTATATTTCTTACTGAACCCATGGTGCTGCCTCTTCTCAGCCCTAAGTGTCTACAGAGGCAGCACCCAGTTAACACTCTGACCTAAATGCCTCATTAACTCATTACCTCATCACCTCATCTGACTTTCCTCATCGACAAATCCTATCCAGTTATATCACATATCTCAGGCTACTACAAATATCAATACAATCATAAGCCTCTCAATAACTCACCACCATTAACTATCCAACCTGTCAAGAGTAAACGGCCCCCACCGCGAAATCCGGCACTTGTCTCTTTATCGCGTGGGCGCGCTCACTTCATGAGGACATGGACAACAGTTTAGAGGATGTTGTCTATCCCAAACATTCTCACTCAACGCCTAATCGACTAGCACCTCTGCCACTTCAATCCACTCTCCTAACCTATTACCTTGCATCTCTCATATCTTCTGATCCGCCATGGAGTACATCAAGGTGGCGCGTGTTGACGGTGTCATTCTTCATAAGCGTGGCCAACATATCCATGGCTCTCTCCATTTGACTCCACATCATCTTATCTTTACCGTGCTTAAGCCGAGGCCCGGAGAGCTTCGTGAGCTCTGGGTATGTTATCCAATGATTGGCACAGTTGAATCCACGAGAGGTAGTGCCCTGCTTCGACTATTAGATAGTGGGAAAGAGGATACCAATGATGACATTAGTAGATCAATCTTGATGCAAACACTACCAAAATTGCACGATATCCATGGAAAGGAGCTCAATCCTTTCAGACTCTTTAGTCTAAAACTCAATTGCAAGGATTTCCAATTCCTGTCATTCGATTTCACCAGAGAAAAAGATTGTCTAGATGTGTTTGACTCCATCATGATGCTTACATGTCTCCCAGAGATCAATCAACTCTATGCATTCATCTACCAACCAAATTTGGCAGAAAAGAAACTCAACACTTGGAACATATATGATCCTATCAAGGAATTTGAACGCCAAGGACTAGACTTTATCAACCATTCACAAAGCTCCGTCACCAATTGGAGAGTGTCCAAAATCAACAGCAATTACAAATTTGCAGAGACATATCCCTCAGTACTAGTGGTCCCAAAGACAATATCTGATAATGTACTCATCCACGCTGGTCGCTATCGCTCTAAGAGCAGAATCCCAGCACTGACATACTATCACAAGGAATCCGGGTGTACAATAACAAGATGTTCTCAACCACTTGTTGGTTTAAAGCAATCAAGATCGATCCAAGATGAAAAACTCGTTGATGAAATGTTCAGATCCAGTGAAAATAAAGATACAAGGATCAATATCATTGTCGATGCAAGACCATTGACAAATGCAATGGCACAAATGGCACTAGGTGGAGGATCAGAAAGTATGGATAACTATAAAGGTTGTGATAAAGTTTATTTGGGTATTGATAACATTCATGTTATGAGAGATTCAATGCAACATGTTGTCAACTCATTAGAAGATGGTGATTTAAACAAAAAAGTTGATAAGAATGGCTTAACCAAATCTCAATGGCTCAAATTCATCTCATTGTTGCTATCATCAACTGATAAACTTGTCAAGTCATTTGCACTTAACCATTCAAACCTTCTTGTCCACTGTTCAGATGGATGGGATAGAACATCACAGATTGTATCTCTTATCCAAGTTTGTGTTGATCCATATTTCAGAACCATTGATGGATTCATCACACTTGTGGAGAAGGATTGGCTCTCATTTGGTCATAGATTCTTGGAGAGATCAGGTCATCTGAGCTCCGAGAGTGTATTCAAGACGGATATGGATGATAGAAACATTGCTATCAAGACCGTATCCAATCATTTCAAGAAGAGAAAAGCTCTGAAATTCACATCACCAATCTTTCATCAGTTTATTGATGCCATCTACCAGTTGACAGTGCAACATCCAGAAGAGTTTGAGTACAATGAAAGATTCTTGAGACGTTTGGTGTATCATTTATATTCGTGCCAGTTTGGAAACTTCCTCTTTGACAATGAATATGAACGTCAAACTGCTGATGTGAAACACAAGACTAGAAGTGTTTGGGATTACTTCCTCTCCAGGAGAGAGGAGTTCAGCAACAAAACGTTCTCCCCAAAGGAGACTCTCATTGCACCAAATTTCAACAAGGTGAAATGGTGGTGGCAGTTCTATGGAAGAAGTGATGATGAACTGAATGGTGGAGTTTCAACCAGTATAAATAATGTCTCCCCTGATTTAGGAGGCTCAAATGTGGAGAATGGGTTAGACTCTACAGAGAAGAAGTTCCAGCAAATGAGCGTCTCATGATTAGAAGCATGCATTAAGCGCATCCACCATCCAGTTTTTTGCATATATACACAAGAGCATCAACTCACCCAGTGTTAATTAGCAGTATTCTAGTGCGCTACAGTAGATCGATTCCGTAATCCTTTAGATGAGATGACCTCCTCTACCGCCACGACTTATCATAAGAAAATCAAGGACGCGCAGAGATAGATCAAAACCTACGCCACACAGAGCACAAACGACGTTCACAGCGGCTACGCTGGTCACAGTCATAACTACAGTCGTTATCCGTATCATCCTTTAAACATAAGAATAGGACCAGCCGCCTGCTGCTTTTTGAGTGTCGAGACGATGAGCTCCTACAACGGCGGCAATCACCAGCAGCGGCATCGCAGCGGCACCTCTATGGGCGCTTACAAGGACGTGCGTTCTGTCATACCACAACACTCCTTGAACCAAGGCTGGCGAACACAAGGGAACCTGGTTCATCACAATGATTACCCAAGTCCTTCGAGGTATCCGCCCCACGTACCGATCCACAGCTTCACACAACGACAACAAGAACCAGCGAACCGGGAACCATCCTATGCACAACGACAGCATCCCTGTCTTGTGAATGATGGACTCAACAATGTCCCACAATCAGCACCTGTGTGGTCTCCTCATCAGCAGGTGGGCTATGATCAGTCATCAGTTTTCAATGTTCCACCTGCCCTGTCTAGGAATGACTATCTTTACGGCAACTCATCCTCCTACCGTCGATTACACTCACAGCATCGTACAAGCTCCCTTACATCGTCATCACAGCACAGAATCTACAAATGGAATCCACAGCCTTTCAGTGATATCTTTCTTGAACCGGAAGAAGCTGAACGAACCTGGGTTAAACAATGTATTGACAATGGCTATGCCGAACATATCAAGATGCTTCATCTAAAGACATTATGTGCCAGTGACATCAAGTACGTGGTTGTTCATTCTCATGGAAGAACACCAACAACTTTTTTAATACTAGTGGATCCGCCAGGGGTTTTCACACCTCCAGATGTTAAGCTACGACGTGATGAAGGATTTGTGCCCTTAAAGCGAAGTCCTCTTTTCATTCAGGATCCATACTCGGCCCATCTCTCAGTTGAAGGTTCTTCCGATGGCTTTAAACAAGAAGACTGGGATGAGTTTTGCAAGTGCATTCGTGGCTTTATGAAGGCCAAAACTTTTGAAAAAGGTGGTGTTAAGGTTGAAGGTGACAAGGAGTTTATCAAAGCTGTTCAACAAGTTGGTACGATTGACATTTCCGATAAGAAGAGAAACGTCTACATCAGACCATCAGAGTTCTTTGAAAAAGTTCCTTCTTGTTCCTTTCATGATGATGACGACGTATATGATGATAATGATCCCAGTGACAACTCGGATGATGATGACATTGTCAGAGTGAAGCCGCAAATCACCACGACAATTCCAAAGATCTTCTTGACAAAGAGGATACCCCATCCAGGACCCGCAGCAAATCCCAAAGTGTTTGATATCTCATCAGAGGATGAAGCTAGTGATGCTGAATCTCGGTCTTATAACACAACCAAGGGTTCTCAAACTGAGAACAAGACTGATAGTGATGAAGATCATGTCAATGACACTAACGAACTGGCCAAGGCGATTGATGCTGAGCTTGAATCTTCTCCAAATCATAATTTAGAACACAGAAACAGTTCCAAGGCTCGGAATAATGAACCGAAGACTGCCGGGTCATGCAGTCCAAGTCGGAGCCAGAGTGAGAGTAAGCTTGAAGTGATTGACCTAGATTATGAGGAGCATGATACCGATGTTGGCACCGAGCCTGTTCCACTTAATTCAAAATCTAAACAGATAGAGGTTCATAACAGGTCCTACAATGAGCTCACAGAGGAGGAGAGGGCAGAACTTGAAGAACTTGAGACAAAATCACCATCGAAGCATTCAAGCAACTTAGGCCATCCAAAACGACTCAGTCCATCACATAATGAATCACGAATAAAAAGAGTCAAACCGAACCTCAAAGGTGTACCTGCTATCTCCAAGTACTTTAAGACGGTGAATAATAGTTTGGTTGAAGGAGAATCTGATAAAGGAGGTGCTGTTGATAGACAATCAACATCATCATCACCTACTGCCCATGACTCTATCGACGTTGATTCGGAAACAGATGATGACAGCGATGTGACAAATGCTAACGTTTTGTCCAGCCCGAATGATGGGACCAACGAGACTGGGTTTACGAACCCCAAAGAGATTGAAAAGACGACTTTTGGGAACGTTACGGATGCAGCTTCTGTTCCATCACTGTACTTGTTCATGGAGACGGATCCAAGTAATAAGAGTGATCCTGTGAAAATAGGGAAGGCTATAGCTCGATTGATGACTGATGAAGGTGTGAGATATACTGCTATACGTTATGTTTCTAGAAGGAATGGTGAATCTTTAAGATATTGTGTCAAGTTCTCATCAAAGAGAGACGTTGCGAAAGCTGCTAAGGATCTGCATGGGATGATATATCAAGGTACTGCTCAGATCTTGGTATCATTCACTGAAGAGAGCGTTGCTAGCGATTTTTGGGGTAATGCTGAGCTTCTACAAACACAAGAGACCAAGTTTAGATTCACTTGACTAAAGATGAATCTCTAGAATTAATGACCCTAGCTTGCTAATGACATGAGTTAATGACATTCATGAACATACAGAGGTACAATACGTATTAGTCGTAGAAGACGATGTAGAACAAGTTAAATTCATCAATATCATATTTATAATCTATAAGGTTCGCATATTTCTTTCAAATCAGTACTTAATTCACCCAATGACATTTGAAAAGCAGGAGTTAGCATAATCATGCGGTAACACCTTTGATCCAACGTCTTGCCATTGCATTTAATCTCTCTCCTTTCCCCCATAGTCCCATAGACCAAAAATGATCACCTGCAAAAGTTGGGGCAGGACCCGAAGCGGAGTTGACAAATGATGAAGTATCATTGTCATGTTGTTGATCCTGCTTTATGGTGATATCGTTTCCAGTTTTAGACTTTGTCTCCCATGGTCTCATCATGTGTTGTAATGGTTGCCATTCAATCTCTTTATATCTCATTGAGTTCATTTCCTTAAGACGAGACACTGCTCTCTTGTAAGCGAATTTCTCATCTTCACCTGTGAATGCCTTTTGGTTTGCATAGTTCACCGTTGTTTCACTTAGGTCAAAGCTTTGGAAGGATTGCTTATCCTCATTATATTGAATCTTTTCATCATCATAATAAGAGATATTTGGTCTGTATGGCGAGTTCAAGGCAATAGATGTCTTTGAGAACATTTCCTCTTCTTGAACTTTGATTCTGTTGAGTTCTTCAACCTCAAGATTAATCTGCTCTGTTGATTTTGTCTTTGTCTCTGGGAAGAAGAGATTTTCAGGGATATCAGCCATTTCCATGTAAACTTGACATTTACATTCATATAGGGCATCGAGTAAAGTGATGAATCTTCTGGCTTCATTTCTCATGTTGAGTTTAAGTATTGGAACGTTTGTAATGAGGAAAGTGTGGAAATTTGAAGCCAATGAGATATAGTCACCGGGACCATAAAGACCTGCACAAATGTCATTAAAGTCAAACATGGCAACACCATTTGAAGACCATGGGACCTGGACTTGACGACCATAAACTGTAATTTCAGTCTTTGAGCCTTGAATCGGATCAAGGTTAGCAAGTTGAAACAGATCGTGTTTACTATGGGCCCCACTAATGACGATATTAGAAGAGGTGTCGTTTTCACACATCAAAGAACGATAATCCTTTGATGAATCCATATCGAGACTGTTACAACGAGCCTCTAGGACTTTAAGGAACTCTCTAAACTCAGCTTTACGGAAATCTGTTGCGTACAGATCTTCAGGTAATCTGTTTGAAGTCGCAACGAGAACACCACCAAGTTTGAAGAAGTAAGTAAAGAGTAACTTGATGATCTTGGCAGCAGTAAGATCTGGAAGCATAAACTCATCAAGCATAAGCACTGTATTCTTTCTTACCATCTTTTGAGCAATTTCGAAAAGGATAAACTCATCTCTAAAATCATCACCACGACGCTTTCGACGCTCATGGATTGAATGAATTTCACTATAACACCAAAGGATGAAATTTTGATAATGCCAACGTTGTTTACTCTGCTTTGGTAATGATTGAGCAAACATATCCATAAGCATGGATTTACCTGTACCTACATCACCATTGATGAGGAGACCATGTGGGGAAGGGAAATCAGCGAGTTCTTCAACATCACTAAGCACTTTGACTAACTCCTGGGACTTTGTGTGTCTTCTTCTTGCAGCCCAAGCAGATGAAACAGGATCTCTATGTTGATGCTCTAGACGTGAGACGACTCTTTTGATTTCAAGTTGAGTTGCTTCTGGAGGGGTGTAATCTCTAACACGGTGATAAAGCTTTTGAAGGGCAACAGCTGCACGGAGCTGATCAGCATCTGATTGAAGAATACCTCTCTTAACTTGAGATTGGTAAATGACAAGTGGATCGGTTATGGATAGTGCTGTTGTTGAGGCGTATCCCCTCATGTTGAGTGGGATCCGTGCCTTGATTGTGTCTCTGAGTGTGCCTCTTAACATGTGGGGTGTTTATCTGTATGGGGGCAAGCAAGTGGACGGTTAAAACAATCTTAACTCAAGCTTTTAGAGTGAAAGCTGAATATGTAATAGATGAGACCTCAAGAAGATGATCAATTTTTTTTCTTATAACGTAAGATGGGACCACCTTGTTGAGCAAAAGGCACCAAAGCGGGTGCCAAAAAGGTGTCAAGTTGAAAGGGTGTGCATGCGCGCGACACGTTGGGCATTAACTAAGCGGAGCTGGGCAAACCACTGCAGATCTTTAAGAGTGAGTAGATACAAGTTACTGACTTTATAACAGAACTACGACATGAATCTCGATTAAACGTCTATTGAATGTGCTCTCACCAGTGGTGACGATAAGAGGAAAGTTGTAAGGAAAAGCAACGAGAGAGTACGGATCGGAATCAGTGGTGTAGTGTGGGTGGTGTAGGTATAGATTCCGACAATGCGGGTGCATTGGATGTTTTGCTGGGACCTGCCAGCGATGATAAATGCTTGTGTTCTGTATCACATTTATGGGGTTGTATATGTGATAGATAGTATGATGGTGTTGTAGGATGAGTTATAGAGATCCTCACAGTTGGATTCTCGAGCGGGCAACACGCTTATGAACGAGGATCTGCGAGCCGCAGAAACCGAAGAACACGAGGTAGACAAGTGCAGAGAGATAAATTGTATGAGCAACTGCCTTTCCATCTTCTGGATCATTAATAGATCCCATCATTGATTCATGGTTGCTAGAAAACAGGTAACCGATGAAAGCGAGGATAATAGTTCCAAATGCAGAGAGCACAGTACAGCACCACGCGTTTCCTGCCTGTGGAAATAATTGTTGTTAGTAATGGTTTCTAACAAACTAATTGAATAAAGTAGAACTCCCAAAGACATACAGATACCAATGGCTGCATCTTTAACTGGTTGCGCTGGAATGTGTAATGTATAGTTGTTGTGTTGTTCATCCTTAACCACCGCCCATTTGGCTGCCTTGTCAGTTTTAAGAGAAAATCGGCCGGGTAACCTTTTTTCGCGAAATCGGTACGCACCACATATGTGGTAATTACGGTTACGCAGCCCTTGGCCACTTATGGCCTAATGGGTGATTTGATACTTAGTTTAATAGTTAGTTATCTAATGGTTTAGTCTACAAATGTGTAACTGTATAGTCCCTAGATTAGATCTCCATATTAAGTAAACAATAATCAACAAAAAAATCCTCATATCATAAGTGGTACGAGGTGAACAAGATACTAAAAGATCCCCATAAGTTATGGTTCTTCCTGCATACGCAGGAAGGGTGCCGGTGCCCACTGATGAATCTCTCGGTCTCGACTCGCCCTTGTAGTAGGCTATCAGTAACTCCATGTTCTGAGTTAATCTCATAGATAAGTAAGAGAACACACAAGTAGTTTAGTAGTCCACTAGACATAACAAAAGGCCCATATCTCAAAGCCCCATCCTGCGACGCTTTAACGGTCTCTTTGCCCTATCGCTCTCATCTTCTTCGTCACCATCCTCTTCACTCTTGTCATTCATACTAGTCTCCTCCGTCGATGTAGTATGTTCCTTTTCCTTCTCTTGGCTAGATACTTCACTTTCAGCACGACGTTGCTCCTTTTTAAGTTGACGCTTACGTTGATCAAGCTGCTTATATCTCTTGCGCCATTCTCTTAATACACCCACAATCTCCAACGATGCCTCAAGCCATTTCGTCTCCTCTTCAGCAGAAACAGTCTTATACTCATCGAGTGTCTTTAACAAATGTTGTGTCTCTGAATTTGTCTCTGAATCTGTCCCCATCGTTGTGAGCATCGTGTGCCCACTTGTGTCTTCTGGCCCGGGTAGGGCCTTATAATGCGGATTGTATGAAAATGTTACTGTTGTTGAATTCATCATTATCACTGTTCTTTATTCCAAAATATCTCCAAACTCTTCACTTGATCAGATCCTATGCTCTTTGTCTCTCTCCTATATCTATTGAATGAGTTTGCTAGGACAAAGAGATAAAGAGAGACAAGGGAAAATGCGGACCGAGATCGATGCGCGCTGCTTTTTCTAATGTCACTTGCACCTCTACTTAAATCATGCAACTGCCCAGACAAATACCTCATTGGTAGATTTCTTAGGCATTAACGTAGCGTACTCTAGTTGATAAAAGACAGAGTTTTAACTACAAGTTATATAGTAGATGAACATGCAAAATGCCTATTTTGTTATATTACCAACTTACAAATCATCAAATTTACGAATACCGTGCTCGTGCTTCTGCAAGTTACGTACTTGCTTAGTAGTAAGCTTTGGCTTCTTAACCTTACGTTCAGGTTCTTCCTCAACGGATTCCCCAACGGATTTGTCCATTGCCTCAGACTCTTTCTCAGCATCACTAAAACCTTGGAACTCTTCTTCACCTTCATCTTGACCATCTATCTCCTTATCATCATCTGACGAATCACTGAAATCCTCTTCTTCATCGTTGTCATCATCTGCATCATCTGAAACATCTTCAGCCCAAAGTTTAAGCTTATCCATACCACCAGAGATTAATCTATATTCATAATCCAAATCCAAAAATCCAACTTCATCACTAAAACTGTGAACACGTGACTCAACAAGCTTACCCTTTTTAACATCAACTTTGAAGACATCACCATTGGAACAACCACACCAAATACAATCATCTTCGTTTAAAGTACTAATAACACAATCTATACTCTCTTCTTTGTTAACTTTAACACGTGAGATTTGATCAGTGAAATCGTTCTTCTTTTGTTTCCACATCGTCACAATACCTTCACCCATACCACAGACAAGAGTTTCACCATTCTCAGGGTTAACATAACAACATGAAAGCATTTCATCTTCTTGGTTTTCAGATGTCATCTTTGGTTTCTCCTTACGAGCATCAATAACAGATAGTGTTGTTGATCCAACAGTGACAAATTGATAAACGGATTTATGCTTCATTGGCACGATATCATTAACAGCATCCTCATGTGCACTCTCAACGACAAGCTTAACTTCTAAGGTTTGAGAATCAATAACACGAACATCACCACTTTCATCACCAAGCATCAAGAATGGATGAGTTTCAGACTTGATCATCTTGGTTGGGGCACAACCATCACCAATTGTATTCTTCTTTATAACTTTACCAGTGATAGAATCTGCCTTCTTGATAGTAGTATCAGATCCAACACTATAGATCTCTGATCCTTCAGCGTTAAAGCAAATAGATCTCACAGATCCCTTATGTCTCTTTGTTCTCCATAAGACTCTTAAACCGGTCTTTGCATAATCAAATTCATCATCCTTACGTAAAGTCTCAACGGCCCAAACTTTCTTCACTTGCTCTTTCTTTGTCTTATTCTTGTTCTCTTCTGATATTTCGTGTGAATGCAAAGCAAGTTTAACAACATCATATTCGATCATAAAGATGTATCCATTAGCAAGACCTAATGCGATTTGTGGTTTTGAAGGGTGTGCAACAACTGCAAACAACGGTGTATCAAATTTAAGCTCAAGCAACGGTTTAACCGAAGACTCAAGGATATCAGTCACTTGTGATTTCTTCTTTCCTTTGACGGCCATGTCTGTCTACTCCTTTATATAAACGTTATGAGTTATGTATGTGTGCGATGAGCTCGAGATGATCTCACTAAGAAAAATTGGAGTCTGCCATTAAGACACGTGTCACTAGTCCCCATGCTTTTTTTTTCTCCTATTGATTTCTCTTCATGTGCTGGTTAAGTGATTAGAGATGAGATAAAAGCATCGATTTAATAATGTCCAGTCGTCAAGGTGGTAAGCTTAAACGTAAGTTGTTTGTTTGTATAATGTATTCTGCGCGTGCGTGGGCACGTGCTAGTTCCACTGGGTCGTTAGCTCACTGGTAAAGGGCTGATTGACTGATTGATTGACTGACTGACCGATATGTCATATGACACATGCGCAGAATATAAAACCCAAACTACCAGATAACTAACCAACTACAGCTCTTAAGACCAAGAAGAAAGGTCCACAGGATCTCGATGAGGAAGACCTCGCTTTTAAGCAGAAACAGAAAGAAGAAGCTGCTGCTAGAAAAGCTGCTGCTGCCAATGTCAAAGGTGGTAAGCCACTCGTTGGTGGTGGTATCAAGAAGTCCGGTAAGAAGTGAATAGTGTAATGTAGTCGTTGTAATGTATACTCTATTGTATATATGCGTAGAATCTGTAGAGTGTCTGCTTCATCGCCCCATATACTAAACTCTGTCCTTTCCCTTTTGGGTAAACAAGTCCCGAGAACCCGCGGAATTGGTAAAGAGAACCGATCCGAGTGGCCACTCTATCGCGGGGGGTCAAACTTGTCTTATAAAACAGCAACTCTCCCTACTTGCTTCACCTTTCATTCCAATTGCAATTGACATCTGTCAATCCAACTAAACACCTCTATCGATAAGACAGAAACTATGGCCTTCACTACCGAATCTACAATCGCAACTTTTGGTGGAAAGCTTCTTAAGCTCTCCCACACCTCCACCGAGACACAGACACCAATGGCAGTCAACGTCTACCTTCCAAAGCAGTACGAGACGGCATCACAAAAGTCCATCCCAGTATTGCTCTACCTTTCTGGTCTCACATGTACTCCTAACAATGCCTCCGAGAAGGCTTTCTGGCAACCACAGGCTGATAAGTATGGATTCGCCGTTGTGTTCCCAGATACATCTCCAAGAGGAGCAAACATTGAAGGAGAAGACGATTCATGGGACTTTGGTACCGGTGCAGGCTTCTACCTTAATGCCACAACTGAAAAATTCAAAAAGAACTATAGAATGTATGCTTACGTTCATGAAGAGCTCCAACCAGCTCTTCAGAAAGAGTTTGAGAAGTTGAACTTTGACAATGTCTCCATCACTGGTCACTCAATGGGTGGTTATGGTGCCCTCTCTGGATTCCTTCAAAACCCAGGTAAGTATAAATCCGTCTCTGCATTCTCCCCAATTTGTAACCCATCAAAGTGTCAGTGGGGTGAAAAGAACTTTGGTGGATACCTTGGTGATGACAAGACTCAATGGCTTAAGTATGATCCAACAGAACTTATCAAGTCATACTCCGGTCCAGCTTCAGAGATCCTAATCCATGTCGGTAAGTCAGACCCATTCTACTTCAGAGATTCTCAATTGCTTCCAGAGAACTTTGTTGATGCATCCAAGGGAACTGTATTTGACGGTAAAGTTCAACTTAACCTCGTTGATGGTTACGATCACTCATACTATTTCATCTCTTCATTCACTGAGGCTCACGCTGCCCATCACGCAAAGTACCTTGGTCTTACCAACTGACTATCTAAGTTGTAAACTCACATTTTCCAAAAAAAGATCCCGTGTATATTCATTTGCTGATTATGGCACAGGATTGCCATCCAGCTGCTGCAATTGTCAACACTTTGCCTTGCGTTTCAACTCTTGTAGGTTTAACAACACGAATACTGCTTCCACCTTCTCTAATACCAACTTCGGGGTCCTTTCCAAGACCAAGACATCCACAGGAATTGGATTCAAGCCCCCAAGAAAGTAGTGTACCGTCTTTTAGTAGTGCCAAAAAGTGATAGTCTCCCATAGCGATACTGATACACTGCTTACCACCAAGTTCATCAATGACAATTGGTTCCAAACTGTCTTTGGTTCCAGTGAGAACAATATCCTCATTTGAGAAACATGCAAACCTCTGGAAATTACCACTCAACCTGGTGAACTTTGGTCCAATTGAATCAGCATGCTCTTTCAAGTATTTTTCAAACTTGTCTAGATGTATAGACTCCTCACCAATCATATCGTTACGGTAAAGCTTACCATCAGCAGTCAAGTAAACCACAAAATTATCACAAGAGACAAAATCAACAACTCTGTCATCACCACTAACGTCACCGGTGTTTGGAATCCTGTTGAAGAAGACAGATGCACTCGATTCGCCTTGCTTCACAGAGTCTCTCTTGTTCCAATAAACCAATCCATATCCATACAAGAAGGCAACACTTGATCCCCAACCAGCCATACACTTCAATACTCTATGACCTTCATGTGCCAAATCCTTATCACCTTCTTGGAATCTCAAACGAACACCACATCCCGTAACAGGTGAATCCCATGACCAAATATCTCCAGCATCATCCAAAGCTATGAAATGTACTCTTCCGGAACTTACACTGATAAATTTGTGCTCATCCTGTGAGATTGTGGTTTCCCTATGCAAAAACCGGTTCGGTGGCTTATCTTCTGACTCATTTGATGGTTCTGGGGCAGTATTTGGTGTATCAACAACTCTATTAACCCTCGATCTCGGACCTGCACGAAACGCTGGTAATGGAAGCATCTCACCAAAATGTCTCACACCACCTAGTCTTCCTAGCCTCATGTTTGTATCTGCAGGAGGAGGAACCCCAAAATTGGTACGATTCGGGGGAGTACTTGGCGTATTGGACACCATATCACGTAATGGGTTATAATCCGGATTCTCTCGACCTGGTCCTGGCCCATTGTTACCATTGTGCCAATTACCAAGCGAGTAAATTTCACCCTTTTGAGTCAGCAATTGAAAACTAAAACCACCAGCTGAGACATCTGCAATCTTTAACCCCTCCAATCCGGGAACCTCCGTAGGTATTCCAACACCAACGTTGAATCCAGAACGATTAAGATGCTCAGGTGGAACCTCCTTCGAGTTGTACCCAAGACGACCGCCCACAAGGGACCCCCATGTGAACAGCTTTCCCTGGCTCCGCAGCTTATAGAGTTCGGGCCAGCTACTAAATGAATACGGTGTTGGCTGTGTACCAAAAGTCTTCTCATATAGAAGATGCCAGACGTAGTGTGACGAATTGATCTGATTGTGGAGTGACTTGCATGTCAATGAGAGCGACTTGATGGCCTCGTGTGGGAGGAAAAAGATAATTGTGTCCACAATATCTAGTGGAAGGTCTGTGAATTCCATCTCTGTGGTGTTTCTGACCAATGTCTTTTGAATTGTGTGTATGATGAGATCAAAGGTCACCGCAATCAACAAGATTCAAAGGGGCGAAGTTACAGTATATCGAGATCGGTTTCTATTGATTGCGCGCGAAAGCCGGGGAGGTGAGCTGTGTGGGGAATCCAATACCTTATGCTATTTATTTATCATGAGCTCGTCTACGAATGTGACGACAAGAAAATCAAATGCATTTGAAATACAATGACAATGCAAGGTAATGCAAATTAAGACCTTCTCTTTGGAAGTTGTAAGAAAGAGCGCTTCAAAATGTTTCTCAACGCATACAAGTTCGCTACTCGGAGCCTCTCGTTATCCAGATGCGCGTTATCGGTGCTCTGACCACAAGGAATCTGTGCAGCTGGGGCATTCAACATCTTTTCCAAGAAACGAACAGATGGAATCGAACCACCTTCACGGATGTAAAAAGGTTCTGTTTGCCATTCTTTCTTAATTTCATTCTTCAAGATCTCATAGGCGGCGTTACCACGATCTCCGAGCCATGGCTCAGCTTCATGGATGATCCTCACTTCCAAATGATTGTCAGATTTGAGTTGAGCAAACTTCGTGGTCAAGTAGTCAATAAATGTACTCTTGATGCACTCAAGGGTCTGATCTGGTACGATTCTAATAGAGACAAACCCCTTAGACGACTTTGGAATGACAGTATTGTTACCAGGACCGGACACATCAATCTTGTGAACAGTCAAAGATGGAGAACGCCACTTGGCAAGAAGAGTTTCCTTGCGAATGGAAATGTCGGCCTTGGAACAGATTGCATCATACAGCTTCTCCTCATCAGCTGAGAGCGGTTTCAATGTATCATAAAAGTTTGGAATGGCAACCTTACCATCGTCACCTGTGAGGTAGGACAACAACTTCACAAGGTCCATAGTTGGTTCTCTTGCTGCACCACCATCGACACCAGAGTGTCTATCTGGACTATCACTCGAAACCTCAACAGTGGCACTGATAACACCTCTCAACCCATAATTCAAACATGGTGTGGCATCGTCAAGCCAGTAACTGTTACTTAACAAAATCCAATCAACATTACCAATAAGATTAGAGAACTTGGAGATGGCGTTCTGGAATCCAAATGAGCCACACTCTTCCTCACCTTCAATCAAAAACACAATGTCGGATTTCAACTCACCCTTCTGAAGCAATTCAGTGACCGCATATATGGCAGCCAGAACGGGACCTTTGTTGTCACTCACACCTCTACCATAGAGGTATCCATCACTAGCAGTCATCTTGAATGGATTGTTGTCCCATGCGTTCGAATCACCTGCCTCAATGACATCATAATGACCATACCAAAGAATTCTTGGAAGTTCCTCATCTTCGGTGTCTTTGTATCCTTTGAAGCAGGCGTACACAATTGGATTACCATTATCGACTGGCAACAATTCAGAGTCAGCTCCAAATTTCTTGAACAAGTTGGTCAAGTAATGTGCACAACGTCTTGAGTCATCGATGTAGTTCTCTGGCTTCTTAGAAACGGTCTTGAATGAGACGAGTTCACTGAGATCCATCAAAAGGGACTCATTAGCAAGATCAACAGCTGACTGTCGTCTATGTGTAGATGATGTGGATTTATGATGGTTCAAATCGGTGACATTCCAAATAGCGACAGAGGAATCACTGCCACCAGTGACCAAATATGTGGTGTTGCCGTGTTCAAAGATCTCCGTGGAGAGAACCAGTCCTTTATGTGTGGCCCATGTGGCTTTCGAGTCAGTTCCAAACTTCCATTTGGTGACACCATTCTCTGAACCCTTGAAGACGCAGTATCCTGTTGTAGCAATGGTAAGAGAATCTGACTTGTCATCTTCGGCATGTAGTAGCATAATCTGTTGGAATGTTTTGAGATCCCATAGCTTGAGCTTTCCCTCAGGGAGACCGCAATAGAGGAAGTTCTCATAGATGGCCATTGAGAAGACACTGTCATCATTATCCAGACTCTTTAACAACTGAAGACCACCTTCTGCGAGATCCCAAATATGGACGATACCATCACCACCACCTGAGACGAGATGTGTCTTTTCGTATATGTCCATAGAGTAGACGAAACCGTTATGAGCGAAGGAGAAGATATTTGCTGATGGGACTTCAATGAGTCTAGCGTGTCGCACTGCCTGGTTTCTCTTTGGAGTTAGGTTGACGTTCCCTGCTGGTCCCTTCGAGTCAAAGAATTTGTCAAATCTGTTCGATGGGAGGAAGTCTGGGTTTCCCTTGTGTGTTATGTAGTCTAACTTGACGAATAAAATTGACGCGTTTTGACAGCCAAAGTAGACAGTGTTGTTGTGATCACACCAGGCGATGCTGAAGATGTCACCGATATCCACTAGGGAGTAGATGGTGTGTGTCTGCTCCATTTTGGTCACATCCCAAACCTTGACTAGGGAATCAGACCCTCCAGAAAAGAGATACTTCTCATCGGCTGACTTTGTAAGACAAAGGACGGAGCCTGTGTGACCCGTGAGTGTCTGTCTGCGCTCAAAAGTCACCATGTCAAGGACGAGGATCTGGTGATCGTGCGTACCGCAGAATAGGAGACCTAGCGTCGGGAAAGCCGCTGTGGAGAGGATTGAGTGGTTGTGATGCCAGCGATGGAGCAGGGGAGGAGAATCATCATCAGATCCTGTGGAGAATGTGGTGTCTGCGGAGAACGACTGTGGTAGCGATGAGCCTGGGGAGAGAGATCCTTCGCTGGCGGTTAACTGCTGTGGGCTCGGGGTGATACGACGAGATGGGATTCGCGTATAGAGCGGTAGCTGACGGGACGTCTGGGAGATTGGGTTGTCTTCCAGAGCGTTGGATGACGGCATTTGGCTCTTGAGCGGTGGCGAAGGATGGTGATGCGGAGTTGAGTGTGGAGTTGGGAGACACCACAGTTTTGGCTCTGGGACTGTCAGAGACGTGAGTGCTTTGGTTTTTGGCCGCGACAGTTACTGAAAGCTCATCGCGCTGTCGCCATGTCATGTGATGCAGCCGTTCGTTTCTTATCTACACTTTCCTTTGTATAAACATCGCTATTATATCTCTGTTTTTGTTTTCTTGTTTCTTAACTGATCCAGTTCAAGTGAGTTTAGTGGCCTTGAACTTCACATCGGTTTTCTCATACTCACTGCGACACTCTATCAGGCGCAGCTCGCACGCCTTCATCGTCTCCGCGGAGCCCATCTTAGACATTATCTTGTGGCCCATCTCTCTCTCAGCGGCAGCGGACGTCGTTTGCAGAACAACAGCCATTACCGTGAGGACCTGCCCCACAGCGGTATCGATCGCATCAGCAATGTTGTCTGTTTTAAGCCTTTGAATACGGTCCAGCAAAAGAGCCGAGAAGAGATCACCGACACCTGTGAAGTATGACTCAATCAATGGGATCTCAAACAACGACGAGTGCATGGTTCCCTCGCCCCAGTGTGAAGCGGCAGCATAAATCTTATCGCTCTCACCAAATTGAAGTGATGAGATGACAACATTTGGAACCTTGTATTTGGTGTGAAGTGTCTCCAAAGCACGGAGCAATGTGTGCTTGCATTCGATCTTGAACTCCACTAGCAGCTCAGCTTCGAACTGGTTTGGTGTAATCACATCCACGCCTCCTTGCAACAGTGTCTTGCGATATATTGGTATCACAGTATCACTAACATATAACTGGCCTTCATCTCCCATCACAGGATCCAGAAGCCAGAGAAGATTTGGGTTGCGTGCTTTCAACTCATGGCCAATCAAGCATACTTCCTCTAGTGCTTCAGCACTGGGGACATATCCCGTTAAGAATGCATCATACTCCACTTCTATGGCTTTGAGACCCTCATACACCTCACGAAGCTCCGATGCTGTCGTCTTGGATCCACTCACTGATCCGTAGCCCGTATGATTAGAAAAGTTAACAGTGTTAAGAACGTCCACGTCCCAACCGTTGCATTGAAGAGGGAAAGTAGCGGCCCTGTTGCCCACGTAGCCGTGTACTACGTGCGACTGTACAGATAACAGTCTCTTTATTGGTGGGAAGTCCATCCTTGTCTGAGTTTTTGATGTGGTGGTGCTGGCGTGTGGATGGGCCCGCTATGCTAGATTGGTTATATATATCTTAGAGATGCCTTGAGAAAACCTGGAAAGATCAAAGGGGGAAGAGTCAGCGCTTCGCTCTTGGTTTCCCGCTCGCGATTTGACTCCGGTCTGGACTCGCGCCTATTGATAAGAGTTTACCCCATTATCGCATGACAACTTTACAGGTTCTGTGTTTTTTTAATCCGCTATGTTGTGTATTCAGCACCATGTGAAAACAGCTGGTTTGGAGTTCACCTGTTGCAGACGCTCAATGATCACTTTCTTCGTAGCCATTGAATCCTGGGCGAAAGTCAGGCCCGTATCGGCCTGCGCTTCAATCGTGCCCATTGTGTCAGCAGAAGTCATATTTATCGGGATATCATTAGCCTCCACTGCTTCAAGCGCTCCTTCATCGTGATCCTCATTTTCATTATCATCTCCGTTATTGTCATCATCGTCGTTGCGTCCGCGTTCGTCCTCTATGATGGCATCAAGCGGTGTACTAATACTCTGCATCCTGTCTTTGGCCCAGACCCTCTTGGCTGGTGAAATGGGTGTCTCGATGGCGTTTGTCATTACCGCTGTTGGGACATGAACTGGTACCTCCATCACTTCATCCCAGACCATCACACGAGTTCTTCTTGCAAGCTCCAGTGGGCCCTGTGTCGGGTTCTTCAAAGTCTCTACAACGTTGAAAGCCTGTCCCTTCATCACCGCCCACTGTTTCTTCCACATGCGTTCCTTAAAATCTTCATCTCGAGCGAACATCGCTCTGAAAAGTACTGTACATTCTTCCCACCATACTGTAGAAGTCAGTAGTGGTAAGAAATGTCGTCTTGTCTTCTCTGTGAATGGCTGGCCAATGATACTAGCAGGCAGGAACAACCAGCCGAAAGGGTATGATCTCCATTCATCAGGGTGTTTCCATGGCCATGAAAGACCAGAGTCAATTGCACCAATTTTGAGTCGTGGCTTCTTTGAGCCATTCGCCTGTTTGACCCAGTCGAGACGAATCATCCAATTGTCCAAACCTCGATCGGTGTTCCTCATGATATAATCTAAGATCACCAATTTCTCCAACTCTTCTCGAAACTCCAACAATGTCTCGCTAGTCCACTTGAACTCAGGATTACCATTAGCGTCATCATTTTGGCCAACAGGGACATTATCATCATCATTCCGATTACCACCATATAGCTGTGGGAACCCCCATTTGGAACCTGGAAGTGGATACTTGAGAAAGAACTTATCCGCTTCTTCGTATCCCTTCAAAAATAACTGGAATGATCCAAGTTTTGCCCTGAGTGGACGATTATGTCTTCTTGCTGATCTTCTCTCCCAGTAGGAGTAGTAAAATGACTCACTAGATATCTCAACAATGTCAGTGTAAGGGACAATATGTGTCTGGATGTGCTTATCGAGCAGACTCGCAGCGGACTCACAGACGTATCCTAGATTCGGAATCAAACAACTGCGGCCAAAGAAACAGGGAAACAGATTTCGATGTAGCCATTTGGTCCATTTCGGTGAGAGTGGACCATATGGCTCTTCATCTTTCGGTTTAAATACACCCACAATCTCACCTGTGGTAGTGTAGATAAAGTAACTTCCTGAACTTCCTGCTGCTATTCTCTTTGGTGAAACACCATTCTCGATAGCATTACATGCATCTTCCACAATCATATCGAAGTGGTGCTTGTTCACTGGGCCCGTGTATATGTATCCATTTGGAGGAATTTTTGTTATTGGAACTATCCCTGGTGGTGGCTTAAATACCGAATACTGGATCTCATTGGGTAGATCTTCTGGAGGTTGAGTATTAGAAGTCCACCTAGCTATGGAGTTTGTGAACTGAGATACTCTCTCATTAAGCGACTTAAGATCAAATGATATTATAGACCTTGACCTCTGCACTTTAGGTCTTCGACTCGGTGAAGCTTCGGGTAATGTATATGAACCCAGGTCCTGAGTTTCATCAATGTGGGACGATACCTGTGCTAAAAGAGGAGCAGATTCGTCGTCAGTGTACACCGAAAATCGGGGGATTAGTGGGGTGGTAGGTAGACTTGTCGCCAGAGGAGGTTGTGTAACAACCTTTTGCGCAAATTGTAGAGTACTTCCTTGTTCTTGTGATTGTTCGTCGTCAAATGGGTTAATCGGCCATTCCGGGGCAGATGCAGGAGTGAGAACAGGGGCGCTCATTGCGTAAAGCGGGCTCTTTGGTGTTTTACCTCGTGTAAGCTGATATCAGAGCAAGGCCACCACTGGCCTTTGTCAAAGCTAATATGAGTGGGATTGACGAGTTTACCTGGTGGAACGAAACATGAGTAGTTCGTTCAAAGACGACTTATCGCACAATCTCAGGGTCCGTATTTTTCATATAGAGGGGCCGCGCGGCCCGGTCACCACGCTTAAGTTCATTCCTGTGTTATCACGTCTTAAGTATAATATAGCGCCATTACAAGCTATTGATTACTGCACCTGGTTTTATTAATCAACTAAACAATTTCTTTTTTTTTTTGTGGTTTTTTTTATCTGGTTTTCTGGAAATTAAGCGTGTAGTGTATAGAAAAAAGAGACACTTGATCTCAAACGCCAAAGTAGTGGGCATATAATAGATAACGGTGCAGTAAAGTGAGCGGAGAGTCATCAGTGATTACTGAAGTCTCTCCTCAAATCTCAACTCGTCAGAAATAGGGATTCCGGCCAAGACCTTCAAGAAGTTCTCCAATCCCTGTTTCTGCTTGTTGAGACCGTTGATGGTCTGGAAGCCCTGTCTGGTCAAAGGAGCCTTCAACCAGTAACTCAAGTATCCCAAGATTGGGTATAATGACTTTTCAGATGCCTCCTTACCAACTTCCTTGTATGTGACTCTGGAGAGGAACTCACACATAACAACCAAGTCGATGATCAATGGAGTAGCCAACAAGGAGTCCTCACAGACGTTACTGATGGAGATTCTGTTGTGACCACCCAACATGAGTTCAGAGTAGTACTCATCCATAGCGATCTTAGTGTCACCAACAGCTGGCATGTACTTGATAACAATACAGTGGTCAACCTTATCACCAAGTTCCTTATTGTAAAGAATCTCATTGGACTCAACAATGTCATCGATGACAGAACCCTTAGAGATCTCCTTAGACTTGAATTGCTCATTGGAACTCAAGTTGAAACCATCGTTGTTACCCAAGTGGTTGTAAGAGGCAATCGAAATTGGCTTGATACCAGCATCGACGAGGAACTGAGCCAAAACAGATTTGAGCTTAGTCTGACCAGACTTGAAGTCATCACCACCAATGAAGGAGTTGTGCTTCTCAGCAAGTTCAACAACACCTGGAACAAAAGTGTTCTGTGGAGAACCGTTGATGAATGGAACCTTCTCCAAGATGGATGCAACAGCAAAGATTGTAGATGGAGAAACCTCGGCGTGACCAGACTTGATGGAGTTCAACAAGTTGTCAGAAGAATCGTTGACACCGTCAATGATCTTAGAGTAACGCTCAGTGTTAGCAGTCCACAAGATGATCACGCTGTCCAATTCGTTATCCTTCTTGAAAGTTTGGATATCCTTTCTGATCTGCTCAACGTGTTCCCACTTAGCAGACTGGTCAACCTTACCAGAAGCGTCAACGTTGAAGATGTTGTCAGCTCTCTCCTCTTGGTTAGCAGCAATGAAGTCTGGGTAGTAGATAGACTTCAATGGCTTGTATTTCTTCAAAGATTCACCCAATTTCTGCTGAAGATCATACTCCAACACCTTGGCTCTCTTTGCAGCAGCCTGCAAATCCAAACCACTGATATCCCAACCACCGACAACAAAGTCGCTTGGATTAACCAATGGGAGAAGGGAGTTGAATGGAACGTAAACGTCTTTACCAGTGGAGTCAATACCAATCTTAATAGTGGAAGACTGAGTGACAGAGCCAAAATAGTTGGCTTTCTTCTCACCATCCTTGGTGTTGAATGTCAAGTTCTGTTTGTTGGCCTCGACACTGGCAACAAGAGTAGTACCATTGTTACCACCCAAACCAACAAGCATCAAACCAACTTTTGGAACTTTCAAGTCAACATCAAATTGGTAATCCTTGGTGTAAGGGGTAATCGAGTAGACGCCTGCATCTGACTTCTCAACAAGGGAGTTCTTGTAGGTGTAACTAGTTGACAACTTGGTGTTGTCGGCAGAGTATGAAACTCTATCGTTCTTAACCTTAATGGAAACCATTTTTGTTTTGTTTGTGAAATTTAATATCTATTGTACTCACTCAATTCAAAGAAAGAAAACTGGATCACTCCCTAGGCCGGATGAGGAAGTGCGTTTGTGATTGAATGGGTGGTGCTTGGAGGAAAGGAGATTGGAGAACACTTTGAAAAGATTCTGTCGTGACAATCTGGACTAACTAAGCTGTTGAATTGAGCTTGGTAAGTCACTTGTTTGGTTGTCTTGAGTTGTTGAGAGAAGAATTGAGAATAATAACATGTGGCGATTGATCGTGGGAGATGGGGCTACTTATAGTTGTGCGAGATATGGACGACGTGTCGTGCGGCGGTTCGCATATCACATGCTGCCTACCCACCCACCCGGATCTCTTTCCCGGGGGAAATTTGTTTATCAGCAACCTCAAAAGAAGGTATTCTTCTACACAAGTGAAGCAGTGATTAAGAGGTCAATTGTCATCTATGGTAAACAGTAAACAGGATGTATCTTTATCTGGGAACATTCAATTGAGTGTATAAGCAGGCTACCATGAACTATGTATACTTTCTATCATAAGACTTTGAGGCTACGGGCTACAGGTCTGGCGATTTCCCTTGAAGGCGGCTCCATGGATGTGGCGCAGCTGTTTAGGGGTGCAGCTATGCCGCCCCCTTTAGCCTATGTTGAGTGAGCTATAGGGGCTGCGTTGATCTGCTGTTGGGCAGTCACTGAGACAGCTGCTCACTACTGCATAAGTCAAGTCAGCGCTGTGCTTGTCCCATTGAGACTTATTTAAAATAGACTAACTAGGCAACCAAGGAGAGTCCTCCTGTAAATACAATGCTGCCATTGAGGGGAAGCCTTGGCCCTCACGTGCCGCTGTCTCACCCCCCTTGTAACTAATAATGAGCACTTTCCTCCCAGCGGCACATGCATTGTTGCGGGGCAGAGCGAGACAGGGCAACAATACCATTCAATTTGCATAATTTGCATGTGATTGAAAACAAAAGGGGAAGGGACGAATAAGACCCGATGGATTCATCCACGACATGTTCGCGAACGAAATAAGCCAAGGGGCGCGCGCGCTCGCGCGTGCGCGATGTTGAAAGGTAGGGTAGGTGCAGGAGCAGAAGAGATAGGCAGATGAGCCAAGTCGATGACGATATCAGATTTCTAAATTCCAAAGATAGTGTAATGGAAACCACACTAAGGACTCTTCAGGATCGCCTCCGCCGTGCCAACTTTGAACACAATTCGAATCCCAAATACCGTCAATATGCTACAGGATCTGACTACTACACCAAGATTACCAATAAGCAAGATGAAATGATGCGTGTATCCTACTATCTCGTAAACTTTCTTGTTTCCTGTCCCAGACTGCTCCCTCCAGGTGACTCCAATGCCGTTGAACCTCTACCTGACTATGATGATCAGGAGAAGAAGAGCAATGACATGGCTACAAAGAAGTGGAACTACACATCGGATAACTACACGCTCCATGACCTTCAAGATCTCCCCATTACACAAGAATCTGAGTTTGATGCAAACCTTGTCATGTTTCATAGTTTCATCGCATTTATAAAACCGGTCACCTACTTCATTAACAAGCACGAGATGGTACCGCCAATAAAGAAAGAGTCAAGGGATCAAAACGCCACTAGAGTGCTTATGAACTTGGCTCAATTACTCTTATTTGCCCGCTCTGTTACTGAGAAGGATGAAAAAGACATACTCTTCGTCATATATGCTCTCTTCTTCCGCTTCCCTCATTTCTTTACCATTGAAGATGACAATCTTGAACCCCAAGCAGGAGACAGCGACGTTGACATGACCATAGACCCGATTAGATCGTTTTTCGAATTGTATCCAGAGGAGTCCTGTAATCTCTTGATTATACTTATTGCTTACGATGACCATCATGACATTGAAATTGAAAAGTTTAAGGAACAGGTTCAAGTGTTCACATCATCTCCAGCGGCGCAATCTGGTGAATTTGCTGAAGCTTTAAAAGTCCATGAACAAATGATCGAGAACAGTTTTAAAGAGTCTAAAACTACTGCTGAATGCTGTGAGAAGCTTAAGACCATTGTCAGTTTTGAGGCAATGAAGGGTTCTATTTTGTCAGTTGCAAAATCGTTGACCACTAAGGTCTTGAAACAGACAAACAACTTTGCCACATGGGATCTGCACACATCTTTCTTCAACATAAATTATCCTCGAAAAGTGCGTGATCTCAAACAGAATCATGAAGATGATATCAGCAATTTGACTACAGAGATTAAGAAGGAGATTAATGAGGCTGAATTGGAGCGGCATATCAAACTCGAAACGGACATGAATGCCTTGAAGCAGCAGTGCTCACTATTGAACGACGAAAACGAAACTATGAGACTAGAGATGGAAGTTCTCAAGGCAGATAATGCACGATTGAGGCAAGACGTTATAAGTTTGAGTGATGCCTCTGCTGGTAAGGGTGCACTCCCAAATTTCGAGTACAGTGACTTTGAGAAGATGTACCCAGAGCTACTTAAGGACATCAAGGTCAAGACATTTAGGATGGCTGCGAAGAAGTCCTTTGCTCGAATCGAGAATTTAGAAAATGAGCTAGCATCACTTCGACACACTATCGAGTCAGCGGAGAACAATGGTTCGGGTGCTACTGGCACTGCTGCTTCCTATCACTACGACAATGGTACAACTACAAGGGAGCCAGATAATATTGAAGAGCCAGAGTACTATGAACAGAGTCTCACAAGCTACGATCCTCACAATGGCAACAACTACTATGGAAGAAGTGTAATACCACCTCAACGACAAGCAGGGTATTACAACAATGACCGCTCTTATAGAACCCATCCCACGGACAGAATGCCACCAGCTAATAGGCCATACAGTGGTGCATCAAGATACTAAAATCGGTGTCAGTGTCGGTGAACCTATCAATTGGACGCATTTGACCCTTTCCGTCTTGGGGCTCACCTTCTAAACAAACACCTGTAGCTACTTATTCAACCATCCTGGCATAGCCCATGGGATAATGATTCATGATAGCAGAACAGGTATTGGTAATGAACGCGCACTGAAAATGGTGTCCAGGTGTATGCGCGCGCGCTTCGATTGTACATCTTTTTGTAGTCGACGGCGACAAGACGACCGCCCAAGACAATGGCATGGGTAACGCTCAGACAGCAGCACAGAACCGTTGAACCAGATTGCATTTCACGTCAAGCACCTGAATAGCTTCCATGAGCTTCACACATATTCCGCCTCAGGCCGAGTTGTCGCAGGCTGCGCAACTGCAGAAGCTCACTCAGTTTCAGCAAATGCAACAGATGTCCAACTTCTCACCACAGATACCTCAGAGGGGGCTCAATCATCCTGCTATGTTAGCTCAACAGCCTCCAGCTCCACAAGCACAGGTTCCACAGGCACAACTGATCATCAAGGAAGTGTGGGCCGATAACTTGCATAAAGAGCTCCAGACTATACGCCAACTCATAACCAGTTATAACTATGTTTCCTTCAGCACAGAATTTCCCGGAATTCTTGCTAGACCAATCGGAGTTTTTTCCTCTACTGATGACTACCACTACCAGACACTTAGAACCAATGCAGACCTTCTAGATCTAATTCAGTTTGGTGTGTCATTGACCGATGCCAACGGAAACAGGCCAGAACACATTTACAGCACATGGCAGTTCAATTTTAAGTTTGATCTAAACACAAAGATGATCTCTGATGAGGCCTACGAATCTTTAACGAAAACAGGGATTGACTTCCACAAGCACATGACTTTTGGTATTGATCACTTTGAGTTTGCCGAACTCCTAACCTCGTCAGGCTTGGTTCTCCTGCCTGATGTCCACTGGGCCAGTTTCCATGCAGGATATGACTTTGGCTTCCTCTTGGCCCTTTTAACGAACGATATCATGGCTGGTAAGGAGGATGAATTCCTCCACAAAATCTCATTATTTTTCCCTAATCTCTACGATCTCAAGGTACTCTCGAAGCACACTGGTGGTAACAAAGAGGGCAATCTAAAACCGACTCTGGAGAGCCTTGCAGACGAATTGGGTATCCAGCGTGCCACAAACTTTGTTTCAACAGGTGGACAGGCACTACTCACAAGTTTCTGCTTATCTGAGTTGAAGAAGAGGATTCCTGATATGGAACTGTACGCCGGTGAGATTCACGGCTTGAAGAATGACGGACTGGCGCAGGGCGCACAGCTGAACTCTCTCGGCGGTGATCACTAGTGAATCTGAAAGATAAGGAAATACTATTGGGCCCAGTAAACGTTTTAATGATGTGCAATGTGAAGAGATGTAGCTGGCCTTAGACTCGTACGCAACAGGTGAGTGCGACAACGTTCGTCCGCTGGACAGTTCGCGAACTTCTGAACTGGACGAACACGAGGTTCGTCAAAGCTTTAGACTTCACCTATTGTAATCTCTTTATATCATACGCACCGTCGACGCCCGAGAACTCACTTACTCTCGCTATTGAGGTCTTATCCTCTTCAGGTCATTACCAAAACTCCCAGACACCATAGCCTGTGACACCCATAATCATAAAATCCTTCACACACCGCCTCTTCATCTTGCCCCCATGACATCGGTTGAACAGATCGCCTACAGCTTCGTCCAGTTCTACTATCAGAACTTGCACGAAGATCCTTCTACGCTTTCCAAGGTCTACACTGAAGATGCACAGCTTACACACTCAGTGGTGCCAGAGACACCTGGCGTAAACTTCATCAACAAGACCATCGAGACCAAGTCGCTTGCTTCTAAGTCTAGCATCAAATCGTTCTACGCTGACTCCAAACTCGCCAATTCCAAGATCAGAGTTTCAAGCATTGACTCTCAGTCTATTTTCAATGAGTCCATCTTGATTTCGGTCGTTGGTGAGCTTGCTCTCAAGGACGAGGAGGCCATATACAGATTCACCCAGTCCTTCATCTTGAAGCCAGCAAAGGCGGCCAATGCTTATGACGTTGCCAACGATATTTTCAGGCTGATCCCTGATGAGGACTATGAACTCAACACTGAGGAGGACAATGCCCCTGTTGTTGAGGAGACTACTGTCAGTGAACCACCACAGGTCCTCAGTCCAGAGAAGGAGCCAAAGGATGCCATTCCAGCAGCTTCCTCTGTCTCGAAGTCATCAGCTGAAACCGTTAAGACTCCAGAGAAGACCGATAAGGTAGCCGATGGCACTGCAAAGCAGAACGGTGAGACCGAGAAGAATGCAAAAGGGTCTGCAAAGGAGGACAAGCAAGTCGTTGACGAGAAGAAGAAAGACACAAAGTTGCAATCAAAGAAGGATGACGACAAGGAAAAGAAGAACTCTGTCGGCTCGGGTTCTGAAAAGGAGGCTTCCCAGTCTCCTAAAACTGCCGCTTCGACTGTTAAGGAGGGAGAGAACGACGAGGTCTCGACTGGTAAGAAGCAGATCAAGGAGGACACGAAGGATACTAAGGCGGAGCATAATGAGGCTCCAAAGGTGGAGAAATCCAGTGACGAAGAGGAAAAGCGTGAATCACAGGTTGATACCGGTGCTGAGACCAAAAAGGATGTTTCTCTCGAGACTACTGCAGGTAAAGAGACCAAAGCATCACCTGCATCTGCACCAGTGAAGCCAAGTAGCTGGGCCCAAGCCATTTCGACAAAGGTCCCAACTACCAAACCAAAACTTACTAAACCTGCAGCTGCTCCTAAGGTCCAGCAGCCACCAACATCACCTGCGCCATTGAGCGATGTTACCAATTCTCAGAAGCCACACCAACAGAAGAAGGGGAAGACCGACCTCCCACACATGGTTGTGGTCAACAATGTTAATGTCTTGACTGCAGATCAAATTACAAGAGGTTTGGAGAAGACACTTCAGACCAAAGTTGCCAGAACCGAACCAAAGGGCCAATATGCCCTTGTTGCTTTCGAGACAGCTGCCGGTGTGGAGAAGGCGCTTGCAAAGAGAAGTGTTTTGATTGGATCTAGCACCGTCCAATTCTCTACAAAGGGCCCTAACCATTCTTTTACTGAGAAAAAGGCATCCAGAACAGGTTTCGGTAAGAGTTCAAAAGATAAACAACATGGTGCATCATCATCATCTCAAAAGAAGAAAACTAAGCAGTCGGCATAATTTTGGGTAACCAAAAAAATTAATTAATTAATAGCTATCATACGAGCATGTTTACAATACACTTCTGGTGTAGTTACTAGTGTAGGCAACTTACTATTTCATATCAATGCAGATCGTGGGTGCAATCACTGTATATTAAAAATCAGTTCTCTTTGAGCAATTCCTCGATAACTTTGTTTTCTGTTCTTGGCTCGGACTCCACCTTCTTCAAACCGAGTCTTCTCAAGACCTCAATCACCTTATCTCTTGGGAACCCCATGTTTTCAAAGTTGCTGACGGTAGACTCATCTATACCATACAGTTGAGCATCGTTAACGTCCTTGGTGCTAGCGTCAGATGCGTAAGTCTGTGTCCAGTACTTAGCGGTCTTGTTGAAACCGTCTCTATCTGAAATGTAGTGTTTAGCAACCTCGGCATCCTGTGGGTCGTTTGGCTCTGGAGATTGGAAGAGCGACTGAAGAGATATCAACGACGACTTGAGTGTCAAGATCGGGGTCCATGCGTCCTTGAGGATATCGAGGCAGATGGCACCTGTAACAGAAGAGATGTTTGGATGGTACACCTTGGTGTCAAATTTCATGATTGGTGGCTTGAATGGGTATTCATTTGGAATCTTGATGTCCACAACGAACTTACCACCTTCATATGGAGTATCCGGCGGACCAAGGAAAGTTCCTGTGAGATGCGAAAGGTCATCTTCGGAGATGAGTTTGAGGGTAATGGATGCCTGGGTGTCCTTCTGGACGTCGTCAAGCTCCTTGAGGATACGTTTGATTCTGGACATGGCGGATGGGCGAGAGCGTGTGAGGTGTACGGTTGCCGGTGGCGTGTTACAAAACTCAGCTAACGTTGGCTGCTTGTTTGTTATGCTTTGTAAGTGCGGGCGGCAATGGCCGTGGTGGCCGTGGCTGATTCGCGAACAATCGATTGATCTGACTACGCGGGGAAACCGAGGCTCGTACCGCAGCATTATAATGTTTATAGAACCTGGGGCATTTACAGAATCTCTCTTCTTGTGGTTGTGGTCGTACGGGCCGGTAAGGCTTGGTCCTCGGTCCTGTCAAAGTTAAGGTAGGAGTGATCTCCAAGTTTTCTTGGCTGTAGGACGTACTTGACAAGGAAAATGATGCCAAATAAGATGGCTAGGCCCGCCACAACGAGATAAGCAACACCTAAACTCATATTACGACCACCTATCACTGTACTCGTTGTCAAGACGATCGACTTCGTGCCTCCAAACAGTGACACTGGATAGTTGAGTCCCACATCAATGATGTATTGGCCTTCAGTGAGTGTCCCTGTATCGTTTCTCAGTGCGAGCTTCATAAAGCTAGGTAAACCAGCAGTTCTCATCCACACCTGAAGAGCCTCCCATTCTGAAAGATCTGGCATATTATTTTCAGTATATCCATCAGGATACATCTTCGCCCATCCTGGAGGTGGAACAACATCATTTGGGGAATATTTTGTCTTTTTAAAACGGGAGCGATCAGTGCTCCAAGAAATCTTCTTATCCGTCATATTAAACACCACTGAGTTATCAGAGGCATCGTATGGTGAGCTGAATGTGTCATTGAAGTATGAATTAGCAATGAGCCCACATGGATAGTACGGCTTCCCATCAGCATTCGTCTTCAATGGAGAACAGTCATCGTCAAGGTCATCAGCACTGACTGCCTCACCCTTCAATTGTTGAAGGTCATAGGACTCAACATATTCTCTGTGATTTTGAAAGAAGTTTGTGAGCCTGTAGTAGAGGTAGACTGGGCCTTTAATGTCATGAGGGACCTGGAACTTAATCTGACATACGAGTGAGTCGTCGGTATCGTTTTGCACTAACTTCCACGATGGCTTTTCATACCCATCTGGTATGTTTCCTTTAAAGTGCTTAGTAACATACTCAGACGGTATTTCTGAAAAGGAAGATGTGTTTGCATTGGTGCTACAACTTCCATACTCCACGACGAGTTGCTGTACGTTGTAGGTTGTGAATATAAGGGCGATTCCGAGAGGAGTGAAGATAACGGCGGTTATCAAAAGTAAAGGAAGCACCGAACGTGGCGAGAGAATTGGTTGCCATGACTTCAATCGCTGCTGCCTGAATGCAGTATCTAATTGCACTTGTTAGCTTCGACTTGGATCGGTAAACGCGTCCCCTTAGGGGTATGAATGCGTGCACATTATATGTGACAAACACTTACTTGGCGGTTTTCTGGATTTGGCACGCGGCTGATCAAGCACATCGCTCGTATCACTATCAGTTGATCCCCTTCTTTTACGTAAGAAAGACAGCATGTTGCTTATCGTAGTTGTCGGCGTGGCTCTTTGGTAGATGAAGTGCTCGTGGCGCTGTGTTTTTCTAATCCATCACCAAAATGGGTCTGGGCGCGCGACTAGGCCGAAAAATGGCATATGCACAGCCTCGGCCTTCAAAACAGCATCAACTACATCATGAACTAAGAACTGGATTAACGATACAATAAGTCAATAATATACAGATTTCATAAATCATATGCGAGTTGTTCATGCAACAGGAGCAGCAGAGGCATCTCTGGTGCCGTTGGCCGCCGTGATGCCGAAGTGACGCTGCAAAGTACCGAAGAGTCTGGCCATCTCTGGATCCTCCTTAACAAATGGAAGATCAAAGAAAGCAAGGTTAGCATTCTTCAGCAATTCAACAAACGTAATGAGCAAGCCCCATGGGTGTGGACGGTTACAGATAACTCTTTCCAACAACACTCTGGTGATTACATGTTGGACCTGAACTCTCTTACCATTCCAAAGCGTCTGATTACCAAAGAAATGCAGCATCAAATGACTGAACCAATGGGTGTGGGAATTTGGATATCTCAACTGGTTGCAAATTGCTCCAATCAACTGGTATTGGAATTCAACATCGCCCTCCTGCATCAAACCAGACAAGAGACTAAAATGAGAAGACTTCGGATTGAAACGATTTGGTGTATCTTCAACAGCTTCCATTCCGACGTATAACACCAAAGCATTGATCATTCTGACATTGTACTGTGTCTTATTATAACCGATACCTGCCTCATCAACAGGCTGTTGTTTCAAATTGTTGAAGATCGTCTTCAAATGCTGGTTGGATGGAATTCTCAAGTAACCATCAACAGACTTCTTGTTTTGCAAGTCGAGTCCTGGGTGATAGCCAACATTCGGAGCCTCTGCAACCTCCGGCAATCTTCCAACCTTCAGCCCTTGAGTGAATGGATCAGGCATGGCAACGCTCTTAGGGAATGCAGAAAGTACAATGTTCTTGAGCTGAATGAACGATGGTGGGATCTCACAGCACAACTGATAGTGGTATTTAACGAGAATTTCCGGATAGTCGTGAAGAAGCAACAAGAAAACACGAAGAGTACCCTTATAAATGACAGTGAATACTTCAGGGATTTGCTTGGTAGTAATGTGCTTTGCCTGGAATCTGAGAAGTGCAAGCAACAACAAAACAAACTTTGCCTCGGCATTAGCGTCACCCAAAGCAAGAACCTTTGGTAGGAAGAACCGGTGAGAGATGAGCGTGATCCAAGCAAATGCGAATCCTGGGAATGCAATTGGCTGGAAAGTATTCAAAAACTTGGCCAATGTCATATAAAGGTGTTTGCTTAGTTGAGTGTCATCCTTCAAGGAGTCAACAGAGTTCCACTCAGACAACAATGACGAAAACACTCTAAAGTATGGTCTTTCATTGAAGTTCTCCCTCGAAGAAGCATGGTCTTCAGCAAACACAAGTGAAATGACAGAAAGAGCAAGCGTGATTGTCTTCTCTCTTGAGTCTATCTGGTCTTGAGCAGCAACCACCCTCACAAGCAACTTAGAAAGACTGTCACAGGCCAGGAAGCCATCATTGGCTGGGTCACTCTCCTTAAAGTAGTCGACAGCAACACCAACCGCACATCTGAGGAACAAAGTCGTATTATCGAAGGTATCAAGCACACCGTGCTGGATCAATTGAACAACGAATGCAGTGTACATAGCATCGGTAGAGTTCGTGTTCTGTAGCAAACGGATCCACTCCATGAACAAATAGGACATGATACCAGACTCAGAAGCGGAGTCAGCATCCAAAGCCGTTCCCTTCAACAGGCCAATCTCAAGGTTATCAACAGAGCCGATGAACTGGTCAACCACTTCACTTTGGTTGGTGAAGTCTCTCAGTTTTGAAAGAGTGGCACAGAAGTCACAGATGAAGGCAGCAAAACCAGTGTTGCGGAGAGACTCTCTAATCAAACCAACAGTGAACTCAAGTGTAGTTGGTGACACGTATCTAGCAAGAGCAGCATCGAGTTGGGCCGGAGTGATGAGGTCAACAGTGAACATGCTCATGAGAATTCTCTGGTTGAACCTGCGGTCATCATTGATGTGCTTCATCCACCAAACAACATCTCTTCTCGTTGTAGCAGAAATGGCACATAACTTCTCTAGCAGCAAGACAAATACATCAACTGTCAATGTTGACTCTGAGGATGACACCAAAGTGTTCAAGATATACTGGGTAACCTTCATGAGGAGAGCATCCTTGTTCAAATTTCTACTCATCACAGCAAAGATCTGACCAAGCAGAGTACGAATTGTGGAATCCGGTCCAATGTCCTGTAGCGAGGTAATGGAAGACTCTGCAGTGGCTCTTGCCAAATTCTCAATGCAGTTCTGCAGATACTGGAACATCTGTTCTGGCGAAACCTGTTGGCCAATGGCAGGACTGACAACTGGAATCGACTGAGTTGAAGGGACGATTGTAGCTGGTATGACAGGTGTACCGTTGTTTGGAGCAGCACCAGCAATGTTGAGTCCAGTAGGAGGAACAACAAGTTCTGATGACACAGGTGGCATTGCAACTGGAGCGAGTGGCACGGCTGATGCAGCCGTTGGTGTTGACATTGCAGAGACATGAGCATCCGATTGTGATGCAGAATGTGGCTGCTGAAGATGTTGCTGGGCGTGTGGAGTCGGCACAGCCATTCCTGGGGAAGCAGTAATGTTCTTTCCAAAGTTTTCATAAACATGAAGCTGTTGAGGAGTGACACCAGTAGGTCTCAAACCAAGTGGCTCCGGTAGATTGACAGCATATCTTGAAAGATGCTGAGAGTAGAAAGGTTGATCCTGACGTCTCTCCTTGTGATGACGGCGGACAGCAACAGAACTAACAAGAATCTCCTCAATCTCAAGCGTTGCTTTATCCATGGCAGCCTTCTGAATGATAGAGCAGGCAATGTCAATGTTGTCACCAATTGCCTGTGGAAGTTCATCAAGCGGAACTAACTGTCCTGCAGCAAACGCATGGACGGCAGACTGAACACTCTCCTTCAACGGGTCTCGGCAAGTCGCCAGGGCAAGACTTTCTGCCAATTGACGAACAACATTGACAGCGGCGGCCCGAAGCTTCAGCTCATCCACCTCTGTGGCAAAATCCTTCAATACCAACGCCCTCGCAGTAGTAACAGCAATGCTGACAGCACGTTCAACGGCAGGAGGCAAAATATCACGAATGGACTTGATCAAAGCATTGGTGAAAACACGCTTGAGAGCTGCATTGGTGACAAAGACGGTGGATCCGACCAGGTTCTGCAGGGCAGCCTCATTAATCTGTGGAAGTTGTGCCATCGGAGCAGAGTTGTGTGGAGGAATGCCAATACTCTGATGTTGTGGGAGCTGCTGATGTTGCTGTGGTTGCTGTTGGTGCTGCTGCTGCTGCTGCTGCTGCTGTTGCTGAAGAAGTTGCTGTTGTTGAATACTTGGGTGCTGTTGGAGTGATTGCTGGTGAGCAAGAATCTGAGCTTGGTCAAGTGGGATGTTTTTGGACTCGAGTGAGAGGGATGCAACGCCAGTACGAAGCAACGTCTGTGGATCATGTTTTCTGACAAGAGCAGACGGCTCGATGGACGATAACTCAATACCAAGACTGCTGCAGAGCACTTCAAATTCAAATCTCAGGTTCAGCTTCAACTCAGAGAATTCATAGAGCTCGGCGAGAACCTTCAAAACACCAAGTGTCCAGGGGTTTGGGAGCTTGAAGACCTCAGAGGACTTGGTCTGATCAATCACCTTACATACAAACGGAATTACCATGGCCAACTTTGAACGGTCAGATGCCTCGACAAGAAGCTCCTTGAGTGCAACACTGGTATACTTTAATGGCCTGTTTCTTGCCAACGTCATCATACCAAGCCAGGAACCAAGATTCTTCAGCTGTGATCTCTCGACTTGAGAATTGTCAGAAGTTTCTAACAAGATTTTCACGTGATGGACAGAGACAAACACCATGTAGTCAAACAACAACTCATCACCAATTCTCTGGACAAGTTGGTAGTAAAGATGGTGGTTGTTTGGCTCTGTCTTGGCTCTGTTGGCAACAATATACTCAGCCAACCAGCGGTAAAAAGACCTCGTCAAAACCTTCTTCAGATCATCGATCTTGGACAGCAAGTTATCCTCTGACAGGTTATTCATGATGAAGAGGATCTTTGAGGACACAGACTGTGGTGGCACTTCCTGCGGAACATCGTTCGTAATCGTAGCGTTGTCGTTCACAGACTTGAACTTGACTGTATCAACAGCATTTTCACCTGATGTAGCCGTGAAGAGAAGCTGATAAACTTGCGGTTGTGACTTCAAAGAATCGATTCTAGTCAACAATTGGCAGTACTCGGAGAATTCCACAAATCTGGTTCTGAAGGCGAACAATGCCTGCACGGCGAACTTGAACATGTTGGACTCTGGAGGTTGCTGACAAGCTTTGAAGATAAAATGAAGGCCGACGTCCAATGCTGTACCACGCATAAGATCGAAGTGTATCATGGACCCAAACAAAACGGAAGTCAATGCAAGAGCATTCAATGGATACTCTGGGAAGAACTTGTACTCATCAAGCAGAGAATGGATCATGCAAGCAAACAGGTCTTGGTCAGACGGAACGTCACTGTCCCTAAGCTGCTGCAGTGTTGAAATGACATCCTTGATTTCAATTTCGTGGTTGTACATCCTCTGATACAGGACTTTCATCTGCTGTTCAACATCGAATGAAAAAGAGTTGGTGTCACCGTTAACGAGAATAGCATCATCATGAGGTCCACCGAAGTTGATGAGTCGAGGATAAGCTTGGAGAACCTGTGCCTTCGTATCATTGAAGTGCTCTTGCTGAGCAAGTGGCAATCTTGGAAGGCTTTTGAGACATATGTACATGGCTCTCACAGAGATACCTCTGGATTCGCGCTTGGAGTCAACCTGAGAGAGAATAAATGAGTTCAGTACTTCGGCAAAGCCATTCAATCCCTTCTTAGCGTCTAGGAACTTCTCAAATCCATTGTACCAGCCAACGCTGACAGCAGAAGCAGCAACTTCCAGGGCAGAACGGAGCGGTAGTGAGTCCAAGAGCTCCACGATATAGCCCATCTGTGATAAGAAGGCCAAAAGTGTCTTGTTGAGTGCTGGCGATGGTCTGTTGTTCACCAACTTGGAGCAAATCTTGAAAAGCAACTCCTTATCCTTCAAATCCTTCAAGATGAACGGATAGTATGCCGACGAGTCATCCAGCAAATGAACCATCAAGTTCTCGAGCAGGTCATCAACTATGGCAGACTGTGGTGTGAAATGCACGCAACCAAGAGCAATCAACTCTGGAGCAGTCTTGATATCATCCTCAAAGATTTGATGCAGGAACCTCTTGTACTCAGCGTTCTCAATAGCAGTAGACATGGAGATACAGAACAGTTCCAAGTGTGTAACATTCTTGAAAAACAAGACTGTATTCTTTATGTTCGGCAGTGATGCATCGTTGATGATTGGCTTGAGGTAATTTGTTCTCAACAAGTCAAATGAGCCACGCTGAGGACTCAAGCGTCTCAGTGTGACAAAGAGTGTGATTTTAAAGTCTAATGACCAATCGAAGCCGATGAACTCATCGATGGTCTGATCATCCAATGCTGAGAGAAGTTCACTAAGAGACGCCTCGGTCATATCTGGTCTGGTAAGTCTTTGGTTCATTGATTCGAACACAGTTGGCCATGATTGATGTGGTAGTTTTCTGATGACGGAGCCAAACTGAGAACCCTTAGCAGATGCTTCTGGGATACTGACAGGTGTCAATGCAGTTCTCTGATTAGTTCCTGTAAGATTTTGTGAGCATGGGGAGATGATCTCAGCAAGAAGTAAAGCCAACGAATCGGTTAGCTCCTCTGGTGCCTGAATCGAGAGCAAGTCGGTAATGAGGCGCTCTGGAGAAATGTTTTCAGGGCCAAGTGCCTGGAGAATGTCACGGAAAGGCATTTTCAGCAGATATCCGTGTAGCTTATGTAACGTTGTGGATCCAATTTTCGTGATTTCAGATGCTTCGCAAACAACACTGAACAAGCGGGCTTTGTCAAGAACTGATGCCGAATCTGTGTATATGAGCTGTTCAAAGAGTAGGAAAAGTTGCTCGATTGTGATTTCAGCGTTCTTGATAGCGTTGAGAAGATCTGGGAATGCCTTAGTGATGACAGTCTTTGCTTGCTCTGGCTCAGTGGATACGGATAAGGTCAATAAGATTCTCTCGATAGCGGAAAGGGAGTATCTGGCGAATAGCTGATCAAGAGTGAAGAATTTGAGGAGTTCAGAATCAGCGTCAGTGATAACTTGTTGAAATACACTAATTCTCGAAACGTCGATTACCAGGGCCTTTAGTTCGTGTTGAATGAGCTTGGGTAACTGTGGGTTGACAACAACGTTGGTTGGGATGAGATCAGATTGATGAAGAAGAAGGCGTTTTAAATACTTGACGTGGATTTCTGTAGGAGCGGATTTGATAATAGTATCAATTTGGCAAACAGTGCGATCAAAGTTGTCTTCTGTGACCTCGGTGGTTAGGATGGCAAGTTGAGCGGCAGTGACCTTGACCAAGTCTGATTGCGGGCCCTGGGATGGGCTATTCTGAGATTGGAGATGTGAAGACACCTTGACTGATTGTGACACTAACAGTAGATGCACTGTATCCACTGTAGGTTCTGTCCTAATCAAAAGTTAGTATTGGAAGAAGGAATCGGTGGCAAAGCTTGTGGAAGGAATAACTCACCGTTGCACCAATCTGGGAAGTCAATGAGCTGTGCAAATGATTCTCTGCAGTTTAAAGATTACAGTCAACGGGGTTTGTGAAGCTGTTGATACTGTTTTGCAGATGCTTGTGGTTATGTTTCTGGTTTGAAGAGAGCCTTGGAACACACAACACGTCGTCGTCGGTTTTTTTGCCTGAGCACCACGACCAGTGCTCTAAAAAAAAAAGCAGTTGGCTTCGCGAAAATGGTAACCACCCGCCCACACAGGGCAGGTACTATAGGACACATAGAATCAAATGAGGTTGGTGTTGATGTGAAGTTAGTCCATTCGGCATTCATTTTTATTGACACTTACCTTGAACGATGCTTCTCCCACCCGATAACTTTGGTCTTGTTGACTCGGGTATCTGTGAGTCACCTTTTGTTACCCTCAAACATGGTCCATTAACAGTGAACTAACTGGCATTGATCCCCCAGACAGGTGTTCCAAGTTAGACGCCATCAACTTTGCCTTTTTGGAAACTCTACAACTTAAGTCGATTGCCATTCTGGATAATGAGACACCAGTCATGAAGAACTTTGAAAACTTTATGAAGCTCAATGGGATCAAAGCCTACCGTTTCGAGAACCAGGCTATCAATACCGAGATAAGTGAAAGCAACACCGACTGGATGGTATTCACGCCTGATATCATCCAAAAGGTTTTCAAAGTCCTCTTAAACAACAACAACTACAACTTGCTTGTGATTGATAAGACGAATGTGATGATTGGTCTATTGAGGAAAGTGTGCAAGTGGAATTATTCGAGTTTGATATCAGAGTATCGTCTATACAGTGGGAAGAACTCTAACTACTTCTCGGAAACATTTTTAGAGCTTGCAACCATAACACTCTCTTCTAACGCACAGGGACAACGCCGACTCACACATGATATGACTGATCGACCACCTTTAATCGCCAGAGCTAGCTCTAGGCGCTTCTCCGAAGACGCGATGGAAGTGGATGATGATGACATTGATAATGAGGAGAACCTTCTATCGGCATCACCAAAAGTACCGAAGGCCCTATTGAAAATGGCAGAATTGAGGAAGAAAAGCAAGATGTCAAGTGATGAAGCATCCGAATCACCATCTCATACAAAAAATGTGACAGTCAATGCGGAAGGCACGTTCCCAGGTGCCTGGGCACAGCATGATGGGTTCAAGTTTTACACAGCTGGACGCGTCTTCAAGAACGTTGAAACGATAAACGTTGAGCTGCCACCGGAGAACCAGCTTCCTGAATGGTTCATAGTCCAACGTCAAATGTGGGATGCTGGATTATAAATAAATAGTTGTACGTAAACTCCTTGTGACTCTTAGGTGTAGGTCAGGTCGGTCTTGAGTTTTTAGCGTGCAGGACGCTGCGAAAACCCAAACTGCGATAACCTCAAAGATCAAAACAAACAGACACCCACACGAGAGAAGCCACACACACACACACACACACCACAAACCTCTCTTCTATCAGTTCTGCCAGCAAACATGGAAATCACCGATGTCGACCGCCCTCGGAAAAAGATGTCCCGTATCCGGAGGGCTTGTGACACCTGCAATGTGAAGAGGACCAAATGTGATGGGAATGACCCATGTTCCCACTGTTCACGAATGAACCTCACATGCACGTACTTAAGAAAGGAGAAGAAAAGAGGAAGAGCCAGTGATAAATACCCAAAGGATATCAAAAAGAGAAAATCAAAAGGTGCCTCCTCGACTGGCTCCAGTGCGCCTTTGGTCCAGAACAATGTCGGAGATACACAATCGACACCCGACAAATGGAGTGACAACAATGTCACCAAGAGCGCGGGCAATACTCCTCTAAGTCATCTAACAGATAATGTTCGTTTCACTAACTACCGTCCTGTCGATGTTGTTTCCTCAGTACCCCATTCGATCGAGCACCGACCACAGCGAGCTCCTTTGGTTCCTCAGGTACCACTTCCTCAGCCAATCATTTCACCCGAGCCAATTACTACGCCAGCCTTGTCCCCTATGGGAATATCTCAGCTGCTGTCAAGTATCGGATCAATAATGAATCCGGTTTACCCAGTAACTCCGGCTGCAGATACCTCGAGATATCCACTGATGCTTACCATTGAAAACGATCTGCGTACGCTTGGGATCCCATTAACCGTTGCAGATGAGCTCCTTGAGTTTTACTTTGGTGAAAATGACAGACCGTGCACTACTGTTTTCTCCATTCTGCGTCCATCAGCCGTTTTATCTGGTAAGCGTCCACTACATACAACTCTACTTTTGACGATCTTAACAGCTTCGACTATGCACATTGATCACTGGTTCTTTCTAGGTAGCAGGAGGAAAATAACGTACCAAATGATGTATCACATGATTCAAGACAGGCTACCAAGGGATCCATACCGTCTTTCATATGACGAGCTTATCGCTGTGATCCATGTTTGCTATTTCCAACCGTGGCTCTCGTATCCCAAGGATTCCGTTCAGTGGTGGAGGTTGGCTTGTGATACCGTAAGGATCCTCATGCGACAACCGCCGCTCTCACCGGATGAGGAATTCAAAGAAGAACAACTTCGTGCTTGGTGGGCTGTTTACATCTTGGATCGAATCACATCGTTCAGTTTCAACATGCCGCTGTTGATGGAGGATACAGAACTCTTTGAGGTCTACATGCCCTGTGATGAACTCTTTTGGATAAAGTCGGCAGATGCTCCAATCGCTCCTGAGATGGACTCTAATAGAAGAAGATTTGTGGATTATAATCATGATGTGGCAAGAGGTATCTATGGATGGTTCTTACCATTGGCTGGGCTCATGGCCAAACTGGACGAGTACAAAAGAGCCCAGTCTTCTCCAAGACAACTCCAAAGTATCATATTTGCTCAACATGGAATTTTGCAGCACAAAATCCTTGAAATGGAGAAGTCTTTCGAAGGTCAAACTCTCCTTCCAAATAGCGACGCCGAGAGCTTCATGATTGATCTGCTCTACGCCAAGTATATCAACCTCGCTATAGGCTTTATCACGCAGTACATCCACTCACATGCGATTATTTCAGAATTTGAAGATGATATGGCTAATGATGGGTATGAACGTTTGGTTAGTTGTGTGGAAGTTCTTGAACAGATACTTAAGCTGGAGCCAGAAATGAAGAGGTATCCATTTCTGGCTGGTTCCTTCTTGTTCACGACTGGGTATGCTGTGCTACAGATCATCAATGATGTTGATCACGCACATCCAACCAGGATTAACAAGTTCAAATACCTTGTCAACACCCTTGTGTGTGTATTTGAGGCTGTCTTCATCCAATTTCCTGCTGAGTTTATGAGAACTTTAAGAAATCTACTCGTAAGAAGTCTTCAAGATTGTGAAAAGCTCATCTTGTTGACGGACCACATGGAACAGTTCAAAATCAACGCACAAAAGAGAAAACAGGCTTTAAGTGCTTACAGTTGGTTACCTGAAACAGGACAAGGTTTAGCTGTCTAAACAAAATCGATATCAACCTCGTCAATGACATTAAGTGGTTTGCCATTAACTTCCATAAACTTGAGGGTGGCAAACTTGGTGGAGTTGTATTCCTTCCAAATAGCATTGTCGTGACAGCAACCGATATAAGTCTGATCAAACTTCTCTTTTTCCTCCTCTGGAACGTAAGAACACTTCTTTTCATCGACAAACAGCCTCAAGTGGTCTCTGAAAACGTAGTTGTCTGGGTGAGAACGGTACTCGGATGGTATCGTTTGTGGAACATTGGAGATCTTTCCCTCATAAAGTGTTCTGTTAAGTGGGAGAAGTTCAGGAAGGTACCAGAAGTTTCCTCTTCCCGTGACAACATACTGGGAGAGTGCATCGTCCTTAGTTCTCTCGATCAGTTCTGCTGGTACACGAGGAGCTTGTATGACACCAGAGAGCTCTATGTAAATGCCCGTCTTAGTGTCAATGATACGCCCATCAGCAACATCTGGAGCAGCACCACCATCATTGTATCTTGCTCTCTCCAAATACCAAGGGGAAATATCAACAAGGTAGCTTCCCGTACCATTTCTTGGGTCAGCAACAATCAAGGAGTAGTTGAACGAGTTGGCAACCCTTGCTAGATCAGCCGCAGGAAGCTCAAACTTGATGGTGTCCTCCCAAGGCCCTATGAGACCATTATATTGCCATGAAGTCAGAGACTCGCCTGCAAGCCAAGTGTTAATACCCAGGTTCGTGCATAGTTGGAGATAGTTCTCAACAACACCATGCAGAGCCTTTCTCTTGTTCAAGTTATTGAGCTTTTTGTTGAAGAATCTCCAATCGTAATCCTCTTCTGAAGCCCATTTACCATCCTTGGTCTTAATCTGAACGTTTCTAAAATGGCGATCGTCATGATGTCTGGCAGCGTTGGCCAACTGTGCCTTCTCCTTTGTAGATTGAACGTTGAATGAGCCCACGTCGAGGTCAACTCCAAATATCTTTCCAGCTTCGAAATTGATGAGCTCACGGTTTAATGTCTGTGAGATACCCGTTATTTCATGGACTGGGTTAATTGGGGCTTTGATGATCTGTTGTTGGGTCAAGGATCCGTGCTCTTTCAACTTCCTCTGTACGTACTCGTCGATCATGGTGTTCTCGTCAAGTCCAAGACGTTTACCTGTCTTGGTGACAAATGCAAGTTCTCCAGCAAGGAATATGAGTTTATTTGGAAGTGGTGCAGCTGTGTAGAGATAAGATTTTCCTCTAATTGATAATCTGAACTCTGATTCAGGCTCCAAAGATGGTGTGATGAAGACAAAACCAAGGTTTTGAGGTTCGTCAAGACAGTTAGCCCATGGGATTCTAGAAGTGGAACCCAGTGCACCAATTCTAAAACAGTTTGGCTTCTCTTCGAGGAGTGGCTTCAGGATGTTGAGATCAACAAAGTCTTTCCAGTGGAAGTTGAATACTGGTGGTTGGATTCCTCCTCCATTCGACACTGACTTCTGGACAAAGTTCTTGATAGACTCTAGGTAAATTGCCGTTGTAGCTCTAAAATCCAGTCTCTCCTGAACGTGCTTGTATGGTGCAATTGGGAGTACAGTTGTGTCCATCTGGTATGGGAATTCTTCAAATAATGTTGGCTTCTTGAGAGAGGTTAGGGCGTATGGGTCGACATAGCCTGGATCCTGCTCGTACTTATCATCAAAGGATATCATATCAACATCGTTTAGTAAGGTGCTGCTCGACCTCTTGGAGACATAAACAAAAATGGCAAAGAGAAGTGATATAAGATACCAGTAGGGGACCGACAGTTGGAAAGCATGCAGTGCTCTCTTAAACCTGATCTGCCACGACATGTTGCTGGGGACAAACCTGGAACCGGTCATTGTGGATTAATGTTAAGCCTTAAGGGTAACGGAACGCAGCTGCTGTTTGATGAAGTTGAAAGGAGATTGTTATTAGGGAGATGTCTATGATATGGTTGGGCGGTTTGTGGTGCCTGATACCCACAGCTTGCAGTTTGTATCAATTTTTCGTCATGAATCAAGTTTCACGCGCGTACGTGGGCTGGGCTTCCAACAACAGATCAGCTCTACGCTCGAGGAAGTACGATCGGCCCACTATCTACGAGCTCCGAGCTCGAAGGCCATTAAATGGGAACTAACGAAATGTTCTAATGGTGGTTTTTTGCTATGTTCCTACGGGACAAGGAAGCAGTTGGTGAGTATATTACTCGATCGGTTTCTATGTACGAGGAAGGGATGTGAGGGAGCTTCAAAAAGTGCACTGGCTAGAAGCCGTACAGGACGTGCCTGTGAACATTCTGCAAGCTCCATAGTTGCTCTATGGGATTAGTTTACTGCCACTGCCTGGTGCCCGAAAGCGTCACAGTTGCAGAGATAAAGTCCCATGGAGCTTCTCCCAAATCTGTAGCAGGAAGGAAACAACTGCCCTACCAATTTTTTTTTTCTCTCTGATGAGCTCCAAACACCAAAACAGAGCTCAAGGCTCCCAGAACGAGTTCGCGATTAATTCGCGATTAATTCGCGAAATTCTAGGGTTTCGGTGATCTCGCCGTTTCCGGCAACCGCTTGCGCTGAGTCACCGCAATCGGCCACAGCTTCCCTGTGGAGTTGGTGTCCTATCGCCTTCGTCATCGTTCTGCCGGCCCGGTGGCCGACGAGCGAAGAAGAGCTTTGAAAAAACCACACATACTCTTCAATCCTCGAAACTCCCACCTCTTTCTACAGGACTCAATTCCCATCAATTCATCCCACAATGGTCAAGTATGTTTGCGAATCCTTTAACTCTCCCTCTCTCTTTCTGATCCAATACTAACCTCTTTACAGGAAGGTTTTGCTGCTCGGCTCTGGTTTCGTCGCTAAACCAACCGTTGATATTCTCTCCAAGACTGACGGTGTCGAGGTCACCGTTGCTTGTAGAACTCTCGAGAAGGCCAAGGCTCTTGCTGGCGAGGTTGCCACTGCCATCTCTCTCGATGTCTCCAAGGAGGATCAGTTGGACGCTGCTGTTTCCGATCACGACCTTGTCATCTCTTTGATCCCATACATTTACCACGCCACTGTCGTCAAGTCTGCTATCAAGAACAAGAAGAACGTTGTCACCACTTCCTACATCTCCCCAGCTTTGAAGGAGCTTGAGGACCAGATCAACGAGGCTGGCATCATTGTTTTCAACGAGATTGGTTTGGACCCAGGTCTCGACCACCTTTACGCTGTTAAGACCATCGATGAGGTGCACAAGGCTGGCGGTAAGATCAAGTCCTTCATTTCCTACTGTGGTGGTCTTGTTGCCCCAGAGGATGCTAACAACCCATTGGGTTACAAGTTCTCCTGGTCTGCCAGAGGTGTTTTGTTGGCCTTGAGAAACTCTGCCACTTTCTACAAGGATGGTGAAAAGGTCACGGTTGATGGCCCAGAATTGATGGGTTACACTGCTCCATACACTATCAATGAGTTCACTGAGCGTGACTTGGTTGCTTACCCAAACAGAGACTCCACCACTTTCAGAGAGTTGTACAAGATCCCAGAGGCTGACACTGTCATTCGTGGTACTTTGCGTTTCGCTGGTTTCCCAGAGTTCATCAAGGTTTTGGTTGACTTGGGTCTCTTGAAGGACGATGAGTCCGAGGTCTTCTCCAAGACTATTGCCTGGAACGAGGCTCTCTACCAGTACTTGGGTGCTAAGTCCTCTAGCTCTGAAGACTTGATCGCTGCTATTGAGTCCAAGACCAAGTTCGCCAGTGAGGAGGCCAAGAAGACCATCATTGACGGTTTCAACTGGTTTGGTTTGTTGTCCGATAAGAAGATCATTCCAAAGGGTAACCCATTGGACACCTTGTGTGCTCTCTTCGAAGGTATGTTGCAGTTGGAGAAGGGTGAGAGAGACTTGGTTCTCTTGCAGCACAAGTTTGGCATTGAGAATGCTGACGGTACTACTGAGACCCGTACGTCTACTCTCGTCGACTACGGTGCCCCAACTGGCTCCGGCTACAGTTCTATGGCCAAGCTTGTTGGTACCCCATGTGCTGTTGCTTCCCAGTTGATCTTGAGAGATGAATTGCCAGTCAAGAAGGGTTTGATTGCCCCATACTCCCCAGAGATCAACGACCCAATCATCAAGACCTTGAAGGAGGACTACAGCATTGAGTTGACTGAGAAGACTTTGTAATTTTGCCTTAGAGAATGCCATCAATATCAATGGAACTAACTACAGATAACGTAATTAGATCTTCCTCCGTAGTTGTGTAGTTGTTAACCCCGACCCTTTCCCAGGTCCTCCGCGACTTATAGCGGCGGCGATGGACATCCTTTTGAGGAAGACGCGTACAGGACGCGAAGATACGGCTTTTGTCGCAAGTAGATAAAACACCACCACTACCAAGAGATTTCCTTCCTACGACTGGCATACCCCTCTCAAGTCGCAAAATGATGCTCCGAAGACCGGCACTGTGTGCCAACTCAATGAGAAGAGCCTCGAGAAACATCTCATCGCTGCTTGTTTCGGAGGAGGTGAGGCATGCCGTAGCCAACAACAAGCCAGTTGTGTCGCTCGAATCGACTATCATCACTCATGGTCTACCATATCCTCAGAATCTCGAAATGGCCAAGCGTGTTGAATCAGAGATCAGAGAGCTCGGTGCAATCCCCGCAACCACCGCTTTCATCAATGGTACACCGAAGGTTGGTCTCTCGTTAAGCGATCTTGAGCTTCTGGCCACATCCGAAGCTGTCAAGGTCTCACGTAGAGACATACCATACGTTATGGCCAATAAACTACACGGAGGTACAACAATTAGTGGAACAATGATTTTGTCACATAAGAGTGCCATCAGAGTGTTTGCTACTGGTGGTTTAGGTGGTGTCCATCGACATGGTGAAACGACAATGGATGTCAGTGCTGATCTCGATGAGCTCGGAAGGACGCCCGTGGCAGTCGTTTGTGCTGGACCAAAGAGTATTCTCGATATTGAGAGGACTATGGAGTATTTGGAGACAAAAGGTGTGTTTGTTGGTACAATGGGCCCACCTGGGACTAACATCCCTGGATTCTACACTCGAGACTCCGGTGTTGGATGTGTCCATAACTTTTCCACAACTCAAGAGGCAGCCATGATCATCAACGAAGCAGACAACATGCAACTTGAAACCGGCCAACTCCTCTGTATCCCACCACCGGAAGAAGTTGCTCTTGACCCAAGCTTTATCAATGGAGTCATTGAAGCAGCTAACGAAGAGGCACTGGTAAAGGGTATCAAGGGTAAAGAGTTGACACCATTCTTGTTGAGTAAGATTGCACAAGCTACAAAAGGTGTCAGTGTGAAGAGCAATGTTGAGTTTGTTCTCAATAACTCACGCAAGGCAGCGGAGATATCTAAGCATCTCACGAAGATCCGTTCAACTCAGATGAAGGCTGAACAATCTTACCGAGCGGCATCTGCGCCAGTTACGCCAACCACTCCAAAGACGAATGACACAGGCAAATACAACACTGTTGTTATTGGCTCCATTGCGCTTGACACGTATGCCAAACTATCTGATGTGGTTATGGGAGACTCAAGCCCAGCAACGGTGACCTCGTCGATTGGTGGTGTTGGTTATAACGTTGCGTTGGCCTCTGCCTCGAATGGCAACGAGTCTTTAAAGTTTGTGTCGATAATTGGACAAGACGTACAGGGTCAAAAGATTGAGGAAAGTATCAGTATTCCACACGATCTTGCTAAGCAGCCGGGAGAGAAAACTGGTCAGTACATCTCCTTCCATGATTCCTCTGGTGCTTTAGTCATCGCTGGTGCCGATATGGGAATCGTTGAGAGTCTTTCGTTCGAATTCGTTGAGCGTGCATTGACAGCTGCTTCCCCTCGTGTTGTGCTGGTTGATTGCAATATCTCAAGGGAGATGCTCTCTTTCATCTACAAGCTCCAAAAGAAGCTTGACTTCCGACTAACCATTGAACCAACGTCTCTTCCAAAGGCCAAGAAGGTTGCATTTGACCAGCTTAGTTCGAAAAATCCAATCTTCTTAGTAACACCAACCGTTGCAGAACTAGAATCTATGTATCGCCACATGGATGAATGTGGTAAGTTTGATGTTGAAGATTGGTTCCCATCCCTTGACAGACTTGGCATTGATTCTTCCCTAAGAGCCCGAGTTGAGGCGTTGGTCAGAAGGGTGCCATTCTACAAGAGTCTTCTTTCAAGAGGTATTATGCAAATGGCAACCAGTCTTCTTCCTTTCATAGAGAATATTGTTGTTAAGGATGGAGCCAACGGTGTGTATGTCTTTTCTCGTGGTGTCGGTGTGGAAGGCGGTGATGCTGTCAACAGTGAAGCGCAGTTCTCACTTGTTACACCGGATGGTATTCTCTTGGAACATTACGATGTCCCAGAAAAGCTTGAAAAGGATCCTGAGAATGTAACTGGAGCCGGTGACACGTTAGCGGGTGTCCTTTTGAAGGGACTAGGAGAAGATCCAGATGCGTTATTGGATCAAAAGTCTCGTGCTGCCTTGATAATGGCGGCACAAAGAGCAGCCATTGAGAAGATAAGATGAGGCTGTATATACATGTCTTGCACGAGAACTAAAATTTGTGTAGCTAATGGCCCTTTGACACTCTCTCCTCCAGATTAGAGGTCAGAGCGCAAGATGATGACGCAGTGGTCCACTGTGGATCGGCGCGCCCTCGCTTAATCGAGCAGCTCGATCCCCGATAAGAGAATTTTAGGAACACGCGCAGGCCCCGGGCCCCAGGATAGGAGAGGAGATATGTGTGAATTGGGCCTGAGCTCCTCCATGCTTCACTGTGCTGGGGCCTTTTCCAGTGCCAGCAGCCTCCCACGCTCATCTTCACGCTCACAATTTCACAAATCACTAACTGCTGCCACCCATTAACCTTATCTCTACCCCAACACATGAACAGCCACGCCGGTGCCAGCTCCATGAGCACCTCGTACGGTTCCACAGCTTACACGACCGATGAAGACCATGTCGATCCTGATGAAGAGTTCCTTGCTGCCTTGGGATATAAACAGGAACTCAAGAGAACGTATGGAACCCTCCAAATCTTTGGGCTAAGTTTCTCCATCATGGGTCTCGTTCCAAGTATCGCCTGTACCTTATCATTTGGTCTCATGGCAGGACCTGCTGCAATCATTTGGGGATGGCTCATCACAGGTGCCTTCATTCTCTTGGTGGGTACTGGTATGAGTGAGCTTGCCAGCTCTCTACCCACCTCGGGGGGCCTCTACTTTTGGAGTTATCACTTCTCGCCTGCATGGCTCAAAGTCCCTCTCTCGTTCTTCATAGGTATCACAAACTCCTTGGCACTTTGTGGTGCGCTCTGCTCTATAACATACGGTCTTGCCGGTCAGGTTCTTGCCTGTGTACACATTCTCTACGGCACAGAAGTTACAGATATGGCAACATACATTTGCTACGCTACTTGCATCTTTTTCCAAACTATCCTGTGTCTCTTCCCCTGGGACATGCAAAGAACAAGTATAGCAATCAATTGTCTTCTCATAATGATTGTGGTAGCTGCTCTTCCTATATCAACTAAGATTTATGGAGGTGAGTTCAATTCGATGACCTACGTCTTTGCTGGTTTCGAGAATCGCTCAACATGGCCAGATTGGTGGGCCTTTATTCAATTCGGCTCCATGTCCGCCGTCTGGACAGTCGGTTCATTCGACTCTTGTGTCCATATGTCAGAGGAAGCAAAGCACCCATCTCGTTCTGTTCCAATAGGAATCATTTCTTCCATCTCTGTTTGTTGGATACTTGGTGTTCTTGTCAACATTGTTATAGTGGTATGCATGGTACCAGATGTCGATCGTCTCTTGAATTCGGAAACTGGTGAGCCTCTAGCACAGATATTACTTGACTCATTCGGCGAGACATGGGCTCTTTTAGTAATGATACTGATTTCAACTGGTCAATTCTTGATGGGAGCCAATGTGTTAATTGCAGTTTCAAGACAGATGTGGGCTTTCGCTCGAGATGGTGGACTTCCGCTAGCTGAATTCGTTAAGGTGGTGAGCTGGGGAATTCCATTGAGGGCTGTTTGTGCCTCTTCTATCATTGCACTTATAATGGGTGCTTTCAGTTTGGCAGGATCAACTGTTGCAAATGCATTGTTCTCTATCTCCATTCTAGGGACATACGTCAGCTGGGTGACCCCACAATTGATGAGGTTCATTGGGGGCACCGTCAGTTTTGTCCCTGGTGTTTTCTATCTTGGTCCAAAATTGAGTTCGATTATCAATATCGTTTCGATTGTCTTCCAGATTATCATCATTGTTGTGTCTTGTCTTCCTGAGGATATTCAAAACGTCTCCAAGGAAACAATGAATTACACCATCGTTTTAAATGGTCTGATATGGGGTATCTCCATGATATTTTTCTTTGTACATAAGAAGAAGTCATACTTTGGACCACATATGAACCTGGATTATGAAGAGATAGAAGCTAGTGAAATCTTTGATGCGGTTGAAGTGGAGATAGAAACCGCTCCGACCCCAACGCCAGCTGTCAAGATGGTCAGAGAATCTGATGATGCACTCATTATTTACTAATTTAATATTTACCATGACCAGTTGCAGACTTATGAAACGTTACGCTAGTTACAGTTTGAAATATTTTCTCCATTTGCCACAAGTAAGGGTCCACGATGAACCCCACAGATAGATGAATATTTCTCTAGCTGGGCCCTTAACAGCTTTATTCCATTGATCTTAGCTAAAAAGATGTGTACCCGTAGCGAACTGAGGCGAAGTATGCAATGAGTATCCACATTGTTGCATGTGTAACCAAG